>JAKZGU010000092.1:0-168929 GCA_022837005.1 Calonectria pteridis | reverse complement strand
ATTAAAAGTTAGAGAGATAAAAGCTATAAAAATTAATTTACTTTAGTTCTTTAATTTTATAGATAATATAATATTTTTTATTATATTTTCTATATAAGCTAATAATCTTTTTCTTAAAGTAATTAAAACTTTTAAATAGCTTTTAAGTCTTTTTATTTTAAGACTTTAAAGGATTATAAATAAAGTTATTTAAGTATAGTTCTATATTATATAATACTTTTTCTTTTAGACAATTAATTATAAATTAAATCTTTATATTATTTAATTTAAGGTATTATAAAAAGTAATAAAAGTAAGATTTTAGTAATATAATCTATTATTATAATATTATAAATAAATTATTTTATTTAGTAGGCTCTAGGGGTCTTAAGACTTTGCCTAGGTCCTTTTTATAATATATAATTACTAGCTTAAGGGAAGCTAATAGTATTTCTAGAGGAGAAGTAAATAGTAAATTATTTTGTATAGATAGTATATTAAAAAGTTACTAAAGTATTTCTTATATTTATATAAGATATTTATTACTTTTCTTAGTATAGTATTAGTTTTCTTCTTTATAATACTAAGAGTCCTAGGTAAGCTTTTTTATAGCTTTATAAAGTTATTTTTTTTTTAAATTATCTTTAATTATTTATTATTATCTTTATTAAAAGACTTAGCTTTTTTTATATTTTTATTATTTATTAGGATTTTAAAAGTAATAGCCTTCTTTTTCTTAAAGTAAAAAAGGCCTATAAAGATTAATTAAAATATTATAATAGTAATATTACTTAAAATTAATATAAATAATCCTTTAAATAAAAGCTCTTAATATATAATAGCTAGATCTAGATTAGTAAGATAAACTAAGAAATAATAAAATCTTATTAGCTAAGCTATAAATAAATAAATATCACTTAAAGACTAAAAAATAAAATAATATTATATTATTAAAAAGATTTATTTATAAATAAAATTAAATATATTAAATTAAATAATACTAATAAATAAAGAATATTATATCTAATAATAAAGTAATTAAATAAATAAATTAATTAGTAATAATTAAATTATATTAAAAACTAAATTATACTTTAAGTAATAATAATTCCTAAGATTTAAATATATAATTATATAAAGTAAGGCTTAGGGTAAAAAAGTAAGGATTTTATTTAGGGTAATTATAATAATTATTATAATTATTATAGTATTAATTACTCTAAGCTTAAACTAGTGGTCTAGGGCTAAGATTCTACTAGGCCTTTATTTTATTAATTAATATTAATATATCTAGGTACTAAAAGTAGGCCTGACCTATATAATCTATAGGGTAGCTATCTAAGTAAGGTCTAGGTTATAATAATATTAATATAGTAAGATAATATTAAGTAAAGGATTAGATAGTTAAATAAGAATATAGAAATTATAGCTATTATATTAGTTTATATATATAGGTTAATATAGTGTATATATATATATAATCTATTTATAGGTATATAAGTATAAGTGGGTAGGCTATTATAAATTAATAAATAAGTAGCTTATTATAAAGTTATTATAGGGATAATAGTAAAAAAAAGAAGCTAGGCTAGTCTTAATAAGATAAGTAAGTATTTTATATTAGTAATTATATTAAAGGTTTTTTCTAGAAGATTATCTTTAATATATTATATAAGGCTATTAAAGATACTATATATATAAAAGGCTATTAGGTATTGCAGCCTAACTATATAAACCTTGCTGTGTAAAGCTTATTGTGTTGACTTGGGCTATATTGGACCTCAAGGATGATAATAATAGTAACCAAAACTCATCTTCTCGGCATACATCGGAATGGTCCACCCTGTTCGCTGGCAATAGCGGGGAGTGGAGAGTGGAGAGCACATCCTCAACATCCTTGCTCTCGAGACATGCATGGGGATATAAAATGAAGTCAACGGATTTGTTTTGCGATCGATGTAGACAGAAGCACATCAACAGTCCCCAGGTCTAGCGAAATGTTTCCGCACGATTTTACTTTTGCAGTTTGCATTCTGAGTCTGATTGGTCCCGTCCGCGCTGGCGTGACTGTCCACAAAACCGGACGCGGACCAACAGGCTACGAGGTTGAGTTTACCTACAGGAACAGCACGGCCAAAAATGTCACTGTCGGGGGCGGTGGCATGCACACCTTCACTGATGAATTTCACACTTCACCGCAATCGGCCGCAACATACAGCCCGCTGGATTACAATCCTGGTGATTTCGTGGTGAACTTGGGTCAAAGCCAGGCTGGTTGGCCCTATGTGATGCAACGTGGGAATGAATCCGACGACGAGGGTGTCTGGACTTTGACTGTACCTCTTCCGTCTGGAACCTACAGCTATGCATTCTTGGTTGACTGCGATGTCCCGGCATCGTGCACAATCGATACCGGCAACCTGTTCGTCGACCCAGAAAACCCGCCATTTGTCAATGTACCAGGAGATATGATCTCATCGACGGTACAAGTTCCATTTGATTCCGATTATCAATACTATTACAACCTCAATCTCAATTTCGACTACACTCTGCCCGTTGCTTCAAATAGTTCCAAGGGAACCATTCAGGCCGTCAATTATACATCTCCCGGCTCGCAACACCCAGCACCAAATGTGCACGATTACGTTATTTATCTTCCTTCCGGATACAAGAACGACAGCAAAGCAGAATATCCTATCCTTTACATCTCTCATGGCGGCACTGGAAATGCTTATGAGTGGGTAAACCTGGGTAAGGTTCACCACATTCTTGATCGACTTGTTGGCGAAGGGTACCTGGAACCAACAGTTGCCGTGATGCCATCATTTTATAATCTGAACTCATCATGGGGTGATCCTCTCGTGTATGGTAGCAGCAAAGGAACCCCGGGTCTTGGCACTTTGCCGCAGATTCGAGAAAACTTCATGACATACCTATTCCCTCACATCGAAGCCACATACGCCGTTTCCCGTAGCCCGAAGAAAAGAGGGTTTTGTGGCATGTCCAAGGGAGCAAGCATGACGTACGAGATGTACGTCAATGCAACCGGCTATTTCTCGTACTTTGGTCATTTCTCTGGCGCGTTTGGGCTGACCGTGCCACCTTTGTCGGAATATGTCAATGCCACCATGCTCATCTCTAACCCACGCTTGGGTGAGGTGGGCGTCTTCTTGTCATTTGGCCAGTACGACGTGGCCTTTCAAGATACGCGCAATCTACAAGAGACTCTTGATGACATTGATGTTGGCTACGTTGCAAGGTTCGTTCCATACGGCAGCCACTATTGGAACACATGGCAAGATGCGTTTTGGAACTTTGGCCGCAGCGCGTTATGGAAAAGCATTCCGTTTACAACACAAACGGGTCGTCGTAATGCCAAATGAGGTCATTTAGACAATATCTTCTAGGCTACAGCACTTTATTTGCATTGGCAATTTCTTTTAAATTAGCTTCCCAGTACTGCAAAAACCGCGAAGCGCGATGACGTCGTGAACTTGTGCACATTCTCATTTTGCCCACGTACCCAAGCTCTCTTTTGAGGCAGACTCGTGGGGCGATCCAACGTGGGGTTGAGCTGCATAGCCTGGGCTATGAGTTAAATAGGCATAACTTTGTGGCCTAAATATGTCGGTTCTTGATTTGCGATTTTTCGCAATCTATGCGAAAAATCGATGACCCATGGTTTAGGCTAAACTAATGAAAGACTCTACCAATACTATTGGGACGGTGGCCCACCCCATTCTCCTGTTTTCATCTTGACTACCTCTGATCCATCATCTTGGAGGAAGAACACAGAAAGCTAAATCTAAAGAAGCCTCAGAAAAGAAATTGTAAACGCCGTAGCTACCTGATCTTCCTTGTTGTGCATCGGGGAGCAGTGGGCCGGACTTCATCAAGCGGGACGTGCGTTCCGGCGACACCATCATTTTGGATGCCAGAGACACGTATGATCCCGACCACCCTCAGGATATCTCGCAGTTGGAGTTCCAATGGTATCAGTATGCGGAGCCGACCCTCAACCATCCGATCGGCGCCGAGGCCGTGCCACGCTGCATCACCCGTCCGCTTGTCGAATCACCAGGAATGAGTGATGCAAAGGGAGGACAAAGCGATTGTGCCTTTAAAGGTGTTGCCATGGGTCCTATTGTTTAATTCACTGTCCCCGATAGCAGAATACCCGGCTTCTTCAACTTGCCGGCCCAGCATTGGCTTCCACACACTGGCCTCAACGTCATGTCATACCATATCATTTTGCAGGTATCGAACAAGAAGGGGGGATTCCCTATGCGAAGGTACAAGAGAGCTATTCTTGATGCTGGTACGACCTGAGAATTATGGTCCCGGTGTTGTCTTGGAGTCACGAGGAGTCACGAGGAGTGAATGGTCAGTGAAGTGGTACCTAGTCAATATGCGTCAATCAATTATTTCTAGCAAACAATGTCTGCTGATCACTTCCACAGCACTTTCTATACATAAACACTGTTTGACAGTCACAAAAGTCAGTGCAGCTGTTGGTAATGACATCATTTCTTTCAGGCCTTGTCCCCACCTTGTAAGACATGAGTTTTCATTGTTCTCGCCCTCGTAGTTTTCCAATCTCCTCCAATCTCCTTCCTCTACAATTTCACCATCTTCACTCATCACCCTTCAACTGCGGCTGGTAAACGGCCTGCGCTATCGCCATCACTATGGCTTGCGCCTCACTTCTGCATCTACCAGCTGAAATCCAAACCCAAATCATCTCCAATCTCATTCCGTTTTCAAGCACTGTTCAGTCTCTTCTATTGACATGCAAAACTCTCTACGAGGTTGCATTACCTCTTTCCGTCAACCTATATGTTAACTGCGATTATGTATTCACCGTGAACAGCTCTGGCGGCTACCATCGTTCTCGCAGTCGCAATCTACAATTTCTTCGGTACATCACTCTCATCAAACCGGAACTCGCACGCCATGTCAAGTCTATTATTGTGGGCGACTATTCAACCTATGATTGTGACAGTTCGCTACGTTTTGAAACCGATGGTCCTCTCCCCGATGAAAGAGAGGTTTTCGAGGAGCTTGTAGAGAAGATATATCCCACGGGTCAAACAGGCGAGGATCAAGATGCTCGCGACGAATGGCTCGAAGATCTTGACGCCGGCGTCGAGGATGCCGAAGTTTGCCTGTTGCTGGTTGCTTGCCATAATCTCGAGCAGCTTGTTATTGGAGAGCCATACTATCCCCGAAACTTTGAGCGTTTGCTCCGCAAAGCCAGCGACCCCAACCAGACTTTGGACGAGTCCATTTGTCCCCTCCAGAAGCTCAAGCTAGCCTATAGCGGATCCGCCGAGAGAGATTACGGTTCCCCCATCTCCCAGTATTACACACGGGATATATTCCGACTACCCCACATACGCTCGTACGGATGCAGACTACTGGAGGTAGACAATGAAAGTGGGGACGCATTTCAGACCATGCCACATCGATCATCTTCGGTGGAAGAAATCATCCTTCGCGGAGGCTGCGTTACTCCGTTGGCGCTAAGCTCACTGGTCGGGGCGTGCAAGGCATTGCGGTCGTTGGGGTATTTCCAGAGCACATTATGGCTGCGCCTATTCGAGAAAAAGGTTTCGCCGCAAGACTTGTTGGAGATTTTGCTTCCTCACGCCGAATCCCTCGAGCATCTCCATGTTCACTTTCGTCCGGAAATGTTCCAAGAAGATGGGCCCATTGGGATAAAGCTAAGGGACTTGAAGGCACTTAAAACGATTAAAGCTGGTATGCAGGATCTTACGGGTATTTCGCACCTGCTAGCCGCACAGCAGCAAGCAGATTCTCAAGCCAGAGCCGCCATACGCTTAACTGAGTGTCTCCCCCCAAATCTCGAGTACCTAGAAATCCGTGGCTGCGGGATGGCAATCGTGCCTCTGGTTCAGGAGCTGCTGGATATGATTGCAGGGCGCCACGGTTTCTCCAAGCTCAACAGAATTCGGTTGCTCTTCAACGCCGGATTTGCCAACAAGGACGATGTGCAGTTGACCTACCCTCAGGCCCTCGTCCGTCTCGACGTGGGTTTTCAGTCTTCTGAAGATCGACACAGGGATCTCGATAGTTATTCCCAATTTGATGACGCGTGGCTCTCCCCCGTCTGGGACCGCATTTTCCCGGGGGAGAGCAGACAGCGGTGGCCTAGATGGAGGTAGTCTTGTCAAATGGAGGAGTTTTGGAAGTGGGATTAACTTTGGGACCTGCGACTTCGCTATTGTGATATAAATAGCATCAGCTCAACCACATGGACATTATACGCGTTTCTTCACAGCCTAGGGCTAGTTCGCGCGCGAGACGTTGGCAGCGGTCTCGACTCATGAATCGCCGACTTTGACGGCTGCCCCGCGGTGGTGGACCGTGTGAGGGTGTGGTACGATTGTGGTGCGATTGCGGCCCCGGCAGCAACCAACAATTAGAGCCACGCCCGGTTAGCTCAATCGGTAGAGCGTGAGACTCTTACGAGTACGCGATCTCAAGGTTGCGGGTTCGACCCCCGCATCGGGCTGTTCCTATATTACGATTGCGAGCATTTGCGAGGCTTTCTTTTTTGGTCGTTGAGACGATCTTTCCCGTCTGGTGGAGCTGTGCGGCCCCACCGCACCACGTTGGGTCTTGCGCAGAAATTTCGCTGTGGGGGGTGGAATCAATTTTTTGTGTGTTCCTCGAATTATTGGCACCGCCTGGCTGAGAATTGGAATTTAAATTTGGCTGGTTGGTTTGCAGAAATATCTTGGTGAGGCGTCCAGGTGGACAAACCAAGAACTTTTGTCAGCGTTGAACAGTGATGGCTACCCGGTAGAGTTACTCATTCAAGACAACTGCAACCAAAATCGTTCACTTTTAGCGAAATGCGTCAGAAAAATTATGGCAAATAGATTGATATTATCTAGAGAAAGTTATTTTTTAATTTAGTGCCTTGCAAGATGTGGTCACCTTCTGCGAGAGATGGAAGTGTTGTTTCTTGTAGACTACTCGAAGCTAACTTGGATTCGACACGATTTCATCCACTCTCACACCGGCACTTTCCACCCCCACGTTTCCCCAATCCAAAATGGTTACCCCGTAAATTAAACACGATGGAAAAGTACCGAGCCCCTGGTACGGCATCGAAGAATGGCCACCGCGTATCGACGACGCAAGCGGCATACCCTTCGGTTGAATCTGCACAGACTCAGACACTACTGGGCCCTCCGAGCCCAAGGAACCCTTCTTTACGAATGCGTGGACCGCATTGTTCATCCCATGTACAGCGCTGTCCCCTTTCGGAACAACCACCCTTGGCCATTGTTCATGAGGACCCTTTTTTGGACAGCCGCAAATTACGGATCCCGCCCATTCCCCAAGCCACCCCTATTTCTGAGCTCGCGCTAGAAGGCTGCTTAGTGCGCCGAATTCTTCGTGAAAGCTTATTTTCCGCGCGGTCCATTAAATGATCTGTCTGAGAGAGTGATCGGCCACACTCGTAAAGCCAGTGACGCCTGCGAACAATGCTTTCGGAAAGGAACCGTAGCTGGTCAACGGTGGGTGCGTTCACCGTCGAGCGCGGATGTGCGGCAGCGGGGTTGGAGGCTTGAAGTTTACTCAACCGACGAGAGCCGGAGTCAAGCAACGCAATAATGATGTATCGGGTTCAGAACCGCGATATGGGATGTGACGGCAAACTACGAGATGCGGCAAACACGCACAATGAAGCCGATTGCAAGGCCTGTGAGTCTGCAGCAGGCCTGTCCTGGTGTCGATCTGCTCATCTCCTATATTAAGCCGAACCCAATTCTGCGGCACGAAGTGTCTAAAGTGGAGCCTAAGCAGACTAAAGTCCGGCCTCACCACCTGCACCGCTCAATAGCGTCCGTCAATGCGTCCCCCGCAGCTTCTGCAGCCGTTGCCGTGCGCGCGGGATCCCCTGGTTCATGATGAGATGACAGCCGGTAGCTTCCTCGGCTTGTTCTTCTTCTCAGGGCGGTGGGTGACCAGTTGTAACCGCAGGTCTAGACTTGGCTGTGTGTTTCGGGCCGTCTTGAGCTGTCTCAATGTGCGGCGTTCGTTGTCTTGTCGCAAAAAACAGTGCAGACGCACATACGCGAGAGGTCCAGTCAACGCGCCATCTAGGTTTGCGTTGTTCATGTCGGGGAAGATATTCAGGGTTTGTGCATTGGGCGATTTTAACGACTTCATCCTCGGAGAGATCTGCAATGGTCAGCACAAAGCACAAGTGCGCCAAAATGAAAATAAGTAAGATAAATGAAGATGCGCTGAGCGAACGCTGTCATAGCGTAGTAGTTAATGCATTGGTCCGAATATAGCGTCATAGCTTCGCGTCCGGCGTTACGAGTCCCTTAATTATTGCCGCATGGACCTGTCCATTTGTTGTTGTGCCTCTCTTATGGCTGGCCTCTATTTAATTGTAAATACTTCTTCTTCCCGTCCGAGAGAGATAGAATTTGGTTCGTCTTCATCCCATGTTTTTACCTAACCTTTAGTCATTCTTTCTTTGATTCTATTCGCGGACTTTTGCTTTCGCCTTGACGGCCACCTTTTTATCCACGCTATTCCTATTATTTCTTCACCTCAGTTGTCGCTTGCGCCTACACCGTCACATCATGTCTGTCTTTCTTCGCATGTTTTGCTGCGTCCCACGGGCCACGCCTAGCAAGAAGAGAAGCATTGAGATTGAATCCTCAGCCAGCACTGGTTCTGTGGCCAACCAGGTTGACCATGGCGAGAAGCCGGTTACGACCATCGTCTACGAAAAACCCCCACAGGAACCTGTTCCTTCCATGGAACCGCAAATCACCTTTACGCCAGCACCGGAAATTGTAGAACCAATGGAAGAAGAGCCCTTCCGTCAGCGGGAGGCATCTTTTTCATCTCAATCAGAGCAGCCGAGAGTCGTCCACAGGAGGTGGTCATCCGTCTTGAGCCTCATGGCTACCTCTCGTCCTCTCGAGTACGAGCGCAGGTTCACATCGCGAGGCTTCCATTTCCCTCGCAAGCGGTCCGCAAGAGCCGAGGACCTCCCTTCTGCCTTTGCCGTCGATGACGATGAGGACTCCTTCGTTAGCCGACCCATGTCGTACGGCCGCCCTCGAGCCTACTCAGCCCCGGATGAGCCCACTGAGCACCAGGCCACTGCCGTGGCCATCATCCGGATCGGCATGATCCAGGTTGGCCTTTTGAACAACAAGGCCGAAGAAAAGGCCCAGGAAGAGGTCCAGGATTGCGATAGCCGGCGACCTAGTGAAGCCGAGCCGAGCCGCGATCTGCTCCCGCCGCGACCTCACACGCCACCATTCCAGAAACCAAGAATCTCCATGGCACCACTCCCGTCCAACCTGCCTACCTTCATGAAGTCTGCCGTGGACAACCGCAACCGAAAGTCGGTTTCTCGCATTTCTCACTGGCTCGAAGTAGCGGATCGCCACTCTCAATTCTCGACCAGCATGCGACCGGCATCCCATGCTCGCGAGTCCGTGGCCATCAGGGCCGCCTTCCAAGCCTTTGCCTTCCCCGGGATGCAGTCCCGACGCCTCAGCGACCTTTCCACTATCACAGCGACCACTTCGTACACCGAGGACGGCTCCGCCCTGCTCTCCCCTTCCCTCTGGCCACGAAGCAGCGTCTGCAGCGAGGTGCCCAGCTGGGATGACTACTTTACCCCTCGAAAGAGCAGCACCGGCGGAACCAGGAAGCCCTCTCCCCTCTCCATCATTGGCGACATGGTCTGAAGCGCCAATGTGAGCTTGTTAATCTTCTGCAGTCTGTATTTTCTTTTGCCTCATTTTCGTGTAATTGGCGGTGGCGTTCAGGGTGCCCTAGTGACTTGGGTATGGCACCACCACCGTACTGTAGAGATATCCGGTTGTTTTTGCTGTAAGATTAGACAGGCGGCGTACGCGAGGCACAATGCCATGACGATATCCATGTGTGCACATGGGATCTTTGATAGATCCTTATATTCTTGATAAAAGTTCTATTTTCTTACAATATTTGAGCATTGAACTCACTTTATTTGCATTTTCTCGCATTGTTTTCTTCGTGTCAAGCCGAGGTTGAGCGGACTACAAATGGACAACCTATCTGAAAGAATTTCGCCAAGTACTGGCGTATAACCCTAGCCATAGCCCTAACCCTCAGTCCTAAAGCAATAATATCGGCATAACCAACGAATAGCTAAAATATCAAAAATCAATCAAAGAATAAAATGATAAATTTACCTACTAGACCAGCTATGCTTTGGCTATAAAAACAGCTGTTTAAAAATTAGGTATATACAGTGTACAAACGGAGTGGGCGAAATTTGTTCAAACCCACTGTAGCCTAGGCCAGCACGACAAGGTTCAAACAGTAAATGTGACAGCGACGCTGCAATGCAACCAAATATCTATTTTTAAACTTTGGGTACTTTTCACCTCAAAGTCTGAATCAGGATTCTTCGATATGTTGTCAACTGTGGGAGCCCATTGTCCTTGACTTCCAACACGATATGAAGTACCTGGCCGCGATCAAGTAGCTTTGTCCCTCTCACTTCCTTGCATGATATCTCAGCTGGCGGAGTTACAACCTCAACTATTGATTGCTCGTTGTTCAGATTTTTAATCTCCGCTTTTGCCGCCAGTTTGTGCGCACTCCAAACATTGACGCTGGGCTCTTCATATTGAAACCATCGGAATGTAAGTTCATCGCCATCAGGATCATAGGACTTGGAAGCGTCCAAAGTAATTGATTCCCCGGCCTTGACTTCTATTTCAATGGGTTCATGCCCGTCATCTCCATTCAGCACTGCGACTGGGTGATGGTTGGCTTTGGAAAAGTCGCTTGTCATGGACCATTGGATCCTTGCAGCAAAATCAGTCTGGAATTCGTCTCTCCATCGCCAGATTGTTGCCTGATTGGACTTGTAAAGGCTTCCGTTCAAGCCTTGCACTCTGTCAGCAACGTCGCCGTAGTGATTGGTGTAGGTGCTGGGATCCGTCTTGGCATATCGACCGCCCCAGGATCCAAAGTAGGGGTGCTCTCGAGACCCGAGTCCATTCTGAACAAGATAGAGGAATGTTGGTGTATCGCCCTCGAATACAAATTCGGGATCTGGATAAGTACCGCCCAAGGGACCAATCTGAATATTCTGCTTTACCCAATTTTTGCTGATCTTGGTAGCGTCGGGTCCCCCCTGGTCGAAGCCGTAGTGCCCCTCGCCCGAAATACCAGCCCAGGTGGCTAACCCGTATTGGTTCCAGGCGTGGATCGAGGATATATAAAAGAGATCTGGGAACTGGGTTCGGATCCATGCGGAGCTGTCGTCTTGGTCGGAGATGGCATAGACTCTAATTTTTGATCGCAAGGCTGCTGCTGTCGTCGCATCGTGCTCTCGTCGTATTTGGTCGAGGACCTGAGCTAACACGCTTGTCCCACCCCAGACCAAGACCCAAAGCGGCTCGCTTAAATCTCTAGACGCTTCAACTCGCTGCTTGAGAAGATTTGCACCTGGGCTGAGTGGGATACCCTCTCCCACTGCTTCCATGCCGTATACCTAAATGAAGAAAAATGTCAGACTTTTTCCGTATGTTCTCTTAGTAGACCTAGACTTACGGGAGCTCCTGGCTGAATGAGGCTTCTCAATTGCTCAGCTGGGGGATATTGGTACTCCGGATGCACATGTACGTTCAAATTTGTCACGGCAGCGGCATAACCATCCATAATTCTGTGCATCTCCTCTGGACACGTCTTGTCGCGAAGCCATGTTGACGTCGTCGGCACAAGACCCTCAGTATCAAACTGGTTTGCATAAGTCAGATAGCGCACCAGAGACTCGGCGTCATCAGGCTCATTTGAGACATCCGATAGGATAAAAACCCGAGGCTTGTTTGGAAACTGCTGCAACTTTGAGGCTGCCATCTTTGTCAACAACGGTGCTCTGGCGTGTAAAGAAAGAATACTGCGGCTGACCGACTGGAGTGATGTGCTTGCTGGATGCGTGGATGCTTAGAATTTCCTGATCGAGAGTCACCGCAACCCGGTCGTTGCGAGCTCCACACGCGTTGGGATCAGCGAAGGAGCTTTATTCCCATGAATCAACGGCGCCGTTAAACGAAGCTTTGCCTTATGAGGAAACGACAGCGGCCAAGCGAGGACCGATGTCGCATTTGCTGCATCTGCGCGCTGAAAAAGGAAATTGTAGCCTCGGGGGAATCCGGGCCTTGGAGCGCGTGGGTTCCTTGCTTCACGTCTTTTTTATTTTATTCCCTGCAGCCTAGAGGAATGACTCGTGCTTAATAACCTCACGACCATAGGGATCGACACATTCTACCGCAATCCCCGCCCAAAATTTTCACTTTTTCCCCACAGTCCAACCCCACGAATAACACCTACTCCACATCCGCAGTCTTTTCCTCCGCAGCCGCAACTTCGGGGCGGAAGTGCTTAAACTTACGGGCCGGGATCTTCTTCATGAACATCTCGTCTAGTTCCTCGTACGTTCGGCCTGCCGTCTCGGGAAGCTCGAACCACAAGTACACCAGGCACAGCACGCTGCAGCCGCCAAAAATGAAGGCAACTTTTGCGCCGAGGTTTGCCTTGTCTGGGTTGAAGAGATACGGGAGCACGAAGCTCCACATCATGTTGAGGCCGTTGACAACAGCCAGGCCGATGCCGACCGTCTTGGCGCGCAGGCGTGACGTCGAGACCTCGGCGAGAACGGTGAATGCGACCGCGCCAATGGAGAGGTTGTACATCCAGCAGTAGAGAAGAATGAAAGCAACCGTAGCTTCAATTGCCCGAGGGTTTCCGGTTGCCGTGGCGCATCCTCCCATGGCCAACAGAATAACTGTCAGAGAGAGCAATCCGTAAAATGTCAAGTTGCGACGGCCGACGCGGTCAACAAAGTACCATGACATCATGCTTCCAATCATTGAGACAACTTGCTGGATAATCTGGAGGGTGAAGCTCTTGTCGGAGCTGTAGCCTGCCAGTTGCATATAGTAGGTGGCATAGCTCGATGCAAACGTGATGCCAGAGAAGGCCTGCATGCACTTGGGCGCGATGCTGATGCATGTTCGGCGCAGGTTAGTTGCCCGGAAGCACTCGAGATACGTGACTCCTTCCGTCTCAGCGCGAATCTTCTCAAGCGTTTGCTTGATGACGGAAAGTCTCGTGTAGCCTTCCTCGCCACGATATCCCAGCTTCTCGAGACTGCGCAGAGCAGCCGTTTCGCGGCCCTTTGACATGAGCCACCAAGGCGACTCGGGCATGAAGAAGATAAAGGGCGTGATTACAGCAGCGAATCCGTACTGCGCGCAAAACACAGATCGGTACGCCCATCGGTCCGGAAGGTTGCCGGTGTATTTGACGATGAGCGCCGAGATGAGTGGTCCGAATGTGTAAGAGAAGCCGACCAGACAAGTGGCCACCCCCCGAAAGGCCAATGGAGCAATCTACAAGTGCGTTAATGGTTGTTCTGTGCGAAGGAAAGAATCCTGTAATACGTACCTCACCAAGATAGCTCACGCAGACGGTGGCAATGCAACCCGTCGCGAATCCGTTAAGAAACTTGCCTCCGAAAAACTGTGCATTTGTCGTTGAAACGAATTCCAACGTGATACCAGCGTAGCTCAGCACCATGGTCACATGGAGCATCGCTTTGCGCCCGAACCGATCAGCCAGATATCCTCCGCCTAGACACCCGATAATAGCACTGGACAGAGCTGTTAGTTCGGTACTTCTTGCTCTGTGGTGACCAAGTGTACTTACGAAGCCATGGGAGCACCGCTAAAGGCCGACTGCCAATTCGCGTGCAGAACATAGCTGCCGTTGTTGAGATAACCGAAATCCTCCCGGAAGCGGGGAATGCCCAGAATATTGCCAGATGCCTGGTTCTCAAAGCTCACGAGCAGCACATACCACACCGCAAAGAGCACCCAGGCGCACGACTTCGGGTATCGGCGGAGAGACTCGAGTTTACCCAGCTCGTGCTCCTCTTGGTTGCCGACGCGTGCGAGATCATGCGCGACCGTCGCCTCAACCTGCTCCTCTGAAGCGCGCGCTTCTTTTGCTGTAGCCATCTTTGTCCCGGTTCAGCGTTGCGACGACCTTGGCAGAACGATGTTGAATGGGTTGAGGCAATGAACAAAGAATCACGAAACCTCACGATAGTCAAGCTGATGCAGCGGCATATACCGGCTGCCTTAAGTACAGGCATAACCATCAACCCTGACCTTGCGCAGTGGTCATGCTGGTTGGGCGTAAAACTGCCTATTTGGGTCTTGTTGGGTTTACCCCGGGTTAGTCAAATTTGGACCACCCTTGCCGGTTACCCCACAAGCTTGTGAGAATATGGGCGGTAAAATGAGAGCAAAAGGAATTCCAGGGGCTACTTTCTTTTTTTTGAAGATACAGCCTAGT
The DNA here is from genome assembly GCA_022837005.1 of Calonectria pteridis. NCBI lineage: Eukaryota > Fungi > Ascomycota > Sordariomycetes > Hypocreales > Nectriaceae > Calonectria > Calonectria pteridis. The sequence continues at coordinate 154,526 of JAKZGU010000092.1, read as the reverse complement.
TAATACTAACCATAAACGTTTGTTCAAAAACCTGAAGCTCGTCGCACAGATGGGGGAAGCTAATGCCGCCCATATGCTTGTTCACTTCCACGCTAACACTCCAGTCCTCATCCCGCGGTGCTCTCCTAAGCATAGTCAAAAAGTCCTCGCCAGTGAATTCACTGGCCTGTAAAATCTTACTCATTAGAGCGTGCATTTCTCTTATTCTAGATGCGATCACTGTGCCGTGTTGAAGTCTCCCCTGCGCGAGATCTGTTGGAATTTTCACGTCGACGTGCTGCTCGCGGCTCAACTTCCAGTTTTCATGCGTCAAAATCGCAATCTGGTCCCAGACATAATCGCCCTGAACAGAGTATCTCAGCCTCAGATGCCAAGGAAGTTACGTGTGGATGTCGTTATACATGTACCGTATGCTCCAAGGAGACTGAAAATGCGATCCCGCAGGTCGGTCGCTCGTCTCGTGAGAGCGAGGTCAAGATGAATAAGTCTCTGAGGTTTTTAATAACCGAGGGCCCTTGTACCATATGCTGTACCCATGCTGCATGTGTCTCCTCCCAGCTCCAATTCGGTATTCTCGACACGAATTGGGATGCCATGGTGGGATCAGCCCAAAAGTCGACATCGCCGACCCGTAAGACCACGCGTTGCCATAGAAGCAACTCTTGAACAACCCAAATGCGCGAAAAGTAGCGTCTTTTGAGAAGATCGCCAAGTCTATGAAGTGGTGGCCGGGTAGGGACCGCATCGCCGTCGACTGATGGGAAAACAGGTCTGACGGCGCCGCTCTCAAGCTCATGCAGTCTGTAGCGCCGTCCATATGTGCTATGGAGTGGCACAGCAATGTCGGACCAGAGATAGACGATGACGCGGGAGCAGGCCGAGTAGATGCGGCCCATGTTGGCGACTTGACTGTTTCGCTCCTGGGCGTCGCTCTGGTTTGCGCGGGTGGCGTCGACCCAAAGCATGTGGGTGCTGCGCCAATGCCGCGCCAAGGTCGCGCGAACCGCAACATCTCCCAGCAATTTTTGGTCTGGAACCACATGTCTCAAAAGAGCCCGACAAAGATGGGCCGGCTAAGAGAATCATTGCCATCCTCGCCGGCCCAAGTGTACCATACCATCTTATATCCGGGACAGTCGTCCAGCCCATACACCTCAAGCGTAAGGTACAGCGGATCGTCGTACGAGTCCACAACAGACAGACAGAAGAGGCAGAATTCACTTTGCAGCAGACCTGGCGAGTATGAAGAAGCCCCTGAGGCGGTGCTCGTCCTTTTGGCCTCTCGCGACTGGCCTCTTGATCTCTCGGCGCTTAGCGCGGCAACACACCTCGAATACCGAACGGATGGCGGCCAGCAGATTTATTTGCCTTACAGGCCTATCGGGAGGGACGCGAGGAACCGCATTCGTAGCAGATAATATCCGCGACCAAGTCGGCTGCGCTGGGCGATCGCCTACATGAGCAGCAGTGAGGTATTTTGTCTTGCAAGACGAGGACATCAGGCTGCGAACAACGTGCATCATGCCACCGATGCATTGCGGGGTCAAGAGAAGCTGGAAGGGCGATGCAAGTATGTTGTCGCCAGCAACTCTAGCCTTCCTCAAGATTTCATGAAGTCACAACAAAATACAACATAAGCACTTCCCCCGCAACAACTATTGTTGTCTTGCTTGAGACCTCCCAAAAGCAGAGGCGCATCTTAGCGTCTGCGGACTAAAACGCGCAGCCTCAAAAGGCTGTCGAATATCTGAATCACCCAGAGCCGTGATGCCCACGCAGCCTGCTTGAGATTATCCGCCTGCAACCGAACCTGCTACATCCTGATGCAACATTTCAAGTCGTTGACAAAAGGCTGTTTGAGGGATGGATGGTTTAAATGATGGTTCGAGCAGCTACATGGTTTCGTGGGGATCGAAGGATTCCAGGAAGATAGCAGTCTCCTTCAAGTCCGCTACTTCTCTGTATGAGGATTTCGTCTTTGGAGGGTGCGAGTCGCCATCCAAACCGACGGCTCGATACCTTCTATGGCATTGTTGTTCGGCTAGCGATTTTATTTGCGTTCCATCAAACCTTTTTGTTCCACAGTCGTGGTAGAAACGCAAGTTTACTTCACTGTCCACACAAGAAATGGCAGATTAAAAATCGTGTCGAAATGAACGTGATGTCTAGAGTAGATAAGCCATCTTATCGTCTCACCCTCTACAGACGGTATAGTTCAGATGCGGAAACGGCATATCGGCCAAGTCAAATTCGGCCAAACCTGGCCGACGGCCAACGCTCGGCCAGAGACCCATTTACAAATGCCGTTGGCCGAGAGGGTGAAGCATCCTAGGATCGGGTACGCTCTCGATAGGTGGCAATGCGTAAGTTGATTAATTGATTGATGCAGCCATAACGTTATAAAACCAACGCCACCAGTGCATTATTCATAGCATAATTCGGAATTCCTCAAAGAAAACACAAAACATAACCAACATGGCTGACCAGAAAATACCTCTCATTGACATAAGCCCATTTCTTGACCCAAACTCAGGTCAATCCGAGCGTGATGCCGTCGTCACCCAGGTGCGGGACGCATGTCAAGTGTACGGCTTCTTTCAGCTTGTGGGTCACGGAATACCCACAAGTCTCCAGTCCAAGATGTTAGAGTGCTCCAAGCTATTTTTTGAACTGCCCCTGGAAGACAAGAAGAAGGTAGGCATGGAGAATGCCATGGGCATGTCTAAGCGGGGCTACGAAGTCATTGGAGGACAACAGCTCCAGGCCGATGCGCTCCCCGATCTGAAAGAGGCAAGAGACCTTGGCATCCGATGTTCCCATACCAGAACTAATCGCGAAACAGGGCATTTATTTCGGCGCGGAGATTCCACCCGATGACAAGAGGGCTGGGAAATTCCTCCAGGGCCCCAACCTATGGCCTGACTTGCCCATTGAAGAGTTTCGGAAGCCAATCATGGAGTATCGTGAAAAGGTGCTGAATCTCGCTCACCAACTGCTCAAAATTCTCGCACTGGGTCTGCCTTACGGAGCCAACATTTTTGACGACTTTGTCATCGACCCTGTGGCGAATGTGAGACTACTTCATTATCCACCGCAAAGGTCCAAGGATCCGCGGCAGCTGGGAGGTAAGACAGAGTCCAAACCTACACCCCAAATTCAATTGCATGCCGAATAGTAATGTGTCCTTAGCTGGCTCTCACACCGACTTTGGTTGCATAACCTTGCTCCTTCAACAGCCGGACCAAGAAGGGCTTCAGGTTTTGTATCCGCCGACCAACACTTGGATTCCGGTGCCTGCCGTTGCAGGTCGGTTTGTGGTCAATATTGGCGATCTGCTAGATGGTTGGACGCGCGGCGAATACCGCAGTGCTGTCCATCGTGTTATAAATGCAGGTGATGAGCATCGGTACAGCGTGCCATTCTTTTACAGTGGAAATTTGGCCTTCAAGCTTCGACCACTCGACGGGAGCAATGATGCCGATGCCATAACTGTGGAGCAGCATATTCAGGGCAAACTCAAGGTGAGTTACGATGTCAAGGTACAATAGAACCGATTGATCTGTATTTAGTGAGTAAGGAAATCATTATTTGCCCAAGGTAGCTGGGGAATCGATACAAGTTGTCAACTCCTGGAGAGTATCTTGACCGCGATCAAGTACATGAGATTTTACGTTTAAACCCAGCTAACTCTACAAGCTGACTTGCTATCATGTTCACATCCAATTTTATTGCCTAATTGACTATGTTGGTCACATGTAGACTCCGATTGTTGGTTTGTAGTCTTTACTATGACAGAAGCCAATTGCTGTTTAATAGCATGGGGATGCGGCGTCTTATTTCCAAGGCTACACTTAAACGATCCTGAGTGCTTCTCCTGGTACATACGACCATACCCACCAGAAAATACGGGATCCCGTTCGCTCTCCCATAGTCAAGCTGGTGAGGGGCGGATTAGTACTCGGGTCGGTGACGACCGGGGAATCCCCGCTGTTGTATGTTTTTTGCTTCACCATGTGTTTTTTTTTCTGGCTGTCTTCTGATTTATTCACTAATGTTTCTTTTCGGCGCCAGACGAAGTGTGGTGTTGGTGAAGACGCACAAAAGAGTAAAGGCTGTTACACTCCCAATGCGCTCAGGCCAAGATCCATAAGCATCCAAGTTATGTGAGACACCACAGCCACCAAGAATGTCAAGTCATACAGAATCGCCGAGTGTCTGTGATGCTCTACTTCACCATAGTGCATTTTGTAATCTATGTGGAACGTCCCCGGGGGGCGGGATCACGCGTTGAACATGTCCAGGGACAGAACCCTCTTCCCCGTTATTCGCCCCTGTCCAAACGCGATCGTCGCAGTGTTTCCATACTTGCGCAATGACCACATGCTGTCGGGTCGCAATCACCCTTCCGTTCTGCCAGCAGATGCGCCGATCCTGTCATGTGTTGAGAGTATGAACAGAATTTGCAGGCTTCTATTTGGTAGATAAAGTGAAGGAAATATTGGATAGACTTTCTTGGTTTCTCCCTTTACAGCCAACTACCTTACGACTCGACACGATGGCAGCCAAACACCCGGTGCATTGACCCAAGCCTCGGCCCCATGCTGCCAACCTCTCTATCTCTTCTGAAATAAGCCGTCAAAATTGGGCACACCGGCATCCCTGCGCACAGACAGCCCAAGCCAAACCAGGTCATGGCTCAGGCACCCCCGGTGAGGAGCAGCATTGATGGTGCAGATTTCAAGGGGCTTATTATGACAGCTGCCGACATATTGTTAGAGATAGAGGCACAGGGGACTACAATGAAGGGTGGATGACCGGTGCCAATTGTTTCCGGTAAATCAAGATGAAAACCCCTCGGGCCCCAATCGTCTGGTGGGGAAGGATCCCGCGGCCTCCATTGCGTCGTACCCCAGCAGTTCGGATGACGATCCCAGGATACCGACAGCATAGCTTCTTTATCTTCGCGTCATAAGGACCATGTCATGCATTCATGTGCTCTCATCCACTTTGAAATAACAATGCAATTGTCCAATGCGCACTGATATCAGTCAAGAATCTTGGACCACCTCTCGATTCTCTACTGTCTGGTCATCTAGACCCTGTTAAGAATCCCGTGCTCTTAAACGAAACACACCCATCTTGGCACTGACCCTTGTCATCCACTCTGGAATCTATTTGTTTTTCAAGAAACATTAGCGCATGGGTTACAACGTCTTGGAAGTGCACGGGCAAGAAATGCCAGGCAACGGCAAAACCTTGCATTACGACAAACCATGAATCTACACGAACCAGAAAAACCTCAATGTATATCATGATTTCGATTCTTTCATTCCTCATGACATCATTAGGAGCTACCCTATATCGACAATGGAATTATTCATGGTAAAATAACTCATTGAAACCTTGACGCGCCTAGGGATTATTTTGTTCTCACACAATAAAAAATGCTCAACAACGGTGAATCAAAACCATTTTGTATTCAGGGCTCTGACTGAAGTTCATCTGTTCCAGGACTTGAGTAACTTCTTGGGATTTTCCTAACAAATTGTTGGTACTGCGACCATTACATGGGCCGTCATTCTGCGTGACCCTTGAAGGATTTTGTCCATTACGGATGTATTGGAGGCGCCAAATATACTACTAGAAGGTCTTTCTTTTTTGTGATATCTTAGTAGATACTGCTTTTTGTCGAGTAGAAAGACTTAGGTTGAGGTTACTTGTCAAATATTCTTGCTGTAGCACCATTGGGTCTGAAGGCTGAGCGTATCTCTGTTCTCGCAAGGAACAATTACTACCGAAAAGGATAAACTCATAGGCTTGCGCACAATTGAAATTTTTCAAGCCCAAGTGCTTTTCAAGCTTTCAAAGACATTCGCGATGAGATTCTCAATATAAACCAGTATATTGACTATGTATACAAAGTAGCTCATTGAGGTCATTACCTTGCCTCTTACATCTCATATCATAAACATGTGCTGCCCATAACACCCAAGCACCTGATCACCCCGTTCTCTATCCTTTGAATTTCAGCCATTTTAATTATACCCATCGGCGCAGTTGTTGGGCGCGAAGAGCTGCTGGGTCTGGTTGAGAAGCTCGTTGATGTCATCAACATATGACTGAGCCAAGTTCTTGACGAACTGCGAGGCGACCTTGTTGAGAATAATATCAATCAACTGCTGAGCAGCGGTGTCGATGGCAGTCAGCTTGGTACGGGTAGTATCGCACTGCTTGATCTGCTGAACCTCATCAACGCGGCCCTTGATGTCGTTGTACAGAGTGCTGGCGGCGTTGCCCAGCTTCTTGATGGGGTCAAGGAGCGTAGTGGCGTCGGCAAGCTCGATCTGAGGAGCGTTGGCGCAAGTGGTTTGTCCATTCACAATCGTTGAGAGCACAACATCGGCACATTCGATAACAGGCTGAATATTGCCCTGGAAGCCGTTTGAGGCCTGGTCCAAGTTGACAAGAGCCGATGTGACATCGGTGATGACTTGCTTGACAGGTGTGTCGCGCTCAATAATGAGGGCAGAGGCGCCGGAGACGGCAGCGAAAACAGTGAGATGGAGTGTGAACTTCATGGTGGAATCTGTTGTTTTTATGAAGATAAAAATTTGGTGTTTAAAATGGAGGCGGAGAAGATGGTTGAAGGTCTTGTTTGAGTGAAATGCTGCTGCTGATTGTCTTCATATTCAACAGGACTTCTCTCAGTTTATATATCGATGATATGCCGTATGACAGTTTCAGAATCGAGTCTTGGGTGTTTTGGGTGTGCATGGCGCGGTAGGCGCTTGGACTACTTCATCTGGCGTTGCGCAGGTGCACGGAGGGCGATGCGAGGGGTTGTCTCAACCAGGACAGCTATGTGTACTGGTGTCGTCTTGATTTTTGTTTCGTAGTAAGTGGAACATTTCAATGCGATACAAATAAGCATCTAAGGGGATTGCTATGTGTTGGAGATGATGCGCTCGGCCAGCAGAATTATTGATTGGCTCAATCATTGGGAGGAGCACGAACTGGGCGCGCAGGGCAGATGGGGTCCAAAGGTGCCACTTACCCGTGGCTTACCGGGTCACCCATGAGAAAGTCGGAAGGATGAAGGTTCAGATAAGTCAGAGATTAATCTTAAATGCTAAATCATATGACAGTGCCGTTTTATTTTGCTAGTGATTGACTCTAGGGTCCTTTCTCTTCACCAACAGGCATGCGACGTGTATTCGCTTGGCCACTGAAGCTTTGCTTGGCATATGTGATGTTCAAGAATGTAAATCGTCGCCATTTTCAGGGTCCATCAATGGGTTCGTTGTGGCTTGCCACTTTTAGGACGGTTGACAAGAAGGAAATTAACGGATGAGGTCAGAGCGGAAAGGGCGCGGGGACGAAGTTTTAGTGCAGCCAACTTTCGCCCAGACTCTCCAACCCGCCGCCAAAGCGCAGCCTCACACAGCACGGCCACTAGACGTGTTAGATACAAAGATTTGTGCCAAGACCCTGCCATTTTGGTAATAAGCTGCTCCTTTATGCCTCAACTTATACAAGCTAGGCTAACAGCATCTGAAGTGAGCCCTTGTGAAGCATTGATTGCAGGAAGATCAAAGTCCTTGGGAATATCTGTAGAGTCTGATGACCATATCACGCGGTGTGGCCTTATGATGTCAGGCTCAGGCAGATAAGAGTAAGAAATCAAGCCACGAGCGAAAACCGGGCCGGGACGAACTGCTCAGCAAACAAGCAGTTCGAGCATAGGTTCTCGAGCGGCAAGAAGCTGACGAAGGGGATATGTACTAGATACCAACCAAAGGCTTGGCGGCACAGACTCTAAGTCGAATTCGCATTGCATTTCACGTCGTGCCAAGTAGCATTAGAAATAGCATTATACTGGAAGCCAAGCCTTCCAGTATCTGAACCCCGGAGGCTAATTCGAGTCGCGAGAGTTTAACGCCATTATTTCTTGCGACGATGATTCACTTGATCCTAACAGCGCGTTGGCCGAATGGTTCTCTGAACTGCGCAAGGCTGGAGAATCTCTGAATCGGCCACTGGTGGTTGGTTGTCATTTAAAAAAAAAAATACTACCACAACGCTTGCTTTTTCAATATAGAGGAGCGCATCTTTAAGATTCCTCTGAATCCGTGGCCTCGGGACCAGAATCTAAAATACTTTGGGAAAGCGTGGGAGTGCAACCTTGCGCAAGGCCTAAGCGGCCTCTCCCTGAAGCTATTCAGCAAAGCGTTCAACATGAAACCTGATGAAATAGAAACTTCACTTGTTGACGTGCACCGTGAGCTTGCTAACATGACAATGCACGCATATATGCAAATCTATGTGGTTACTGGGCGGAAACCCTTCCCCAGCTAAAAGCCATGCTGGTCATGTTATATTTCGTTTATGGATGCAATAGACCCCGGGCTTAATAGATGTGGTTAAATAGATAATGATGTGTGAGACGTATCGGGATTACACGTGCTCGCAAGCTCTGTATCATCCACTACAGCGACTATGAGAGGGGTGCAGACATAAACTCACGATTTCCCTATATTCTTTCCGTGTGTCTGTGGCCTGCTCGGGTTTGGTATCCCGTTTGAGCCTTTCATTTACCAACCAACACAAGACGTCGCAGCAAACGTGGTCAAGCCTTCTTCGACGCACGACGCAGTGCATAATTACAAACTCAGCAAGTGAAAAAATTTTTTGATATATGTGCTATGAGACTTCTATATGTAATGTGTACATATGTAGAGATTACTCTATCCATGCACCTAAAAAGGAGGTTTTCTCCGTAAAATCTGACTTTTCCTATTCCATGCACAGGTTTTCTCACTCCCTTACTCTTTATTGGGGGAATCGACATCGATGCCTGCTGCCAAAAGGCACATCGGATAACCATCGCTCCGTCATGTTCAAGTTTCCTAAACTATCCATCTTCCCGCCAAACCTCTTTGTCGCCCTCTCCGCCTTACCCATTTGCTTCTGAGAAGCAATCACCAAAGCTCGTTGCTGTGGCGGGGACAAGTGTGCTAATGCTCTCCGGTCTGCCTCTCGCATGTTTGCAAGCTGAACTATGAGTTTCTTTTGGCTTTTGGTTTGTTTGCTGACTTGGGAGTTGTGTGTGTGTGATGTCTTGATAAGTTCGGAAGATGTGGTGTCCTCTACTGTTGATCTCTCCGGCTCTTCGGAAGATGATGGAGCTTCGGAGTTATCTAAAACCTGAGATAAAAGCTTTGTTGAGGGCATTTCCCGACGATTATGTCGCATTGAGGACCTCGCGCCACCTCCTTTCCTATTCACCAGCACCTTTCCTGACGGTAGACGCATGGTTGCGCCATCTTCCACAAAATGCGTCAGTATGCTGCTAGGTAGTGGTGTCCAATTATTTGTGGGAACATCCTCAGTGCTTTCATCGTCATCTTGATCGTCCTCAGAACCCGACTGTGTTTGGTCAAAGTCATAAAATTCGAGGAACTCGCTTTCTTCCATCTCGATGTCAATCCGACAGTGATTTGTGCTCCTCATGTGCTGCTGCACCGCATGCAAACTGTTCCTCTGGGTGTGGCAGTATATGCATTCGTGGTAGTCACAGATAACCAGGCGCAAATACTGGATCAGAGTGTCGAGGTCCACAATCAGATTATCTTCGCACGGGATTCGCAGTCTGTGCGCGGTTTGCATGTGGGCATAGTTGGATTCTGAAGATGGAAATGTTTTATCGCAGAATAAACATGTTTCAGAGGTGGATTCGCACTCCGATTCAAGTGGCTCTGATGTTGGGGTGAAGAGTGCATCTTGAGATGTTGAAGGATAACTCATGGCTTCTGGCGTCATAGTTGGTGAAAAGGAGCGGGGTGGTGTTATTAATGGCAAATTGGCCTCGGTCATGGTTGCAGTAGCAGTGGTGGCCGTTACAGTTGTTGCACCGATCATAAGTGAGGAGTGGTTCGAAAAAGGGCGCAAGATACAAGCGAAGTGGGACCGAGGTTCAAATCCGAATATTGATTAGAATTGATAGGAAATGTCGTTGATAGTGTAGCTCAATATCCAAGCAGGCCGCAAGGCATCAAATATAAATCAGTGTGGTGTTGAGATTGGGATAGACTCCCAATGCGGTTAGATTGTGATCCCCGGTTATGATTGGCTAGAAGTCATTCTGACTCACCAGCCATCTCGCTTGTGGCGCTGTGATTGGTTGGTGGAGGGGCTTCGCGCAAATGATCCACTATGATTCATAATGTGTCGATTACTGCTCATGTCTTGGCGCATGGCTCAGACAACCAACACAAGCCACCTTGCCAACCAACATCCCTTGGTATTGAGTTTGTTGCGTCATCATGTTCTTTATCATTTTTGGTCAATTTTTTCTTCTTTATACTGCTGCGGCGTTCGGTATTATGCACCAAACCTCAAACCACACCTCGAAGTGGGAAGCCCGTGGAGTCAAGGGTCTCAAGGGTCTCAAGGGTCACATGGGCGGCTCGTTCCCAAAGCCTCCTCGGCACCTCGGGTGGATGGTTTAATGGCCAGGCGATTCGTAGAAGGCGTCTTTGAGCCTGATCCCAGTGCGTAATGTGGTATACCTGGCTCCAATCGCGGATTGCTGAATCGAAATAATCTTCGAACCTCTTTAGATCAGGGTCGTGGAACCTCGCCTGGTGTTGATGCAGAAAGTAGGCCGTGACAAAGTTTTGCCAAAACCACAGGTCTGGTGCGCGGTACATATTTGCCCTTTGAGACGGTTGCTTCTGCTGGCGAATGTAAACCTTCATGATGACCCGGAGGAGGTGGCGGTTCATGGGTTCGTTGGCATTCCAAGTGTCCAAGACACTGTGCAGATAAAACCCGTGGGCAACCGAGACGCCAAACCAGCAGCTGACGAGCTTCTGCCCACTTATCGAATCGACAGGGGCTCCATCAGTCGTGTTGAACAATGATTGTACGTGGCTATTCATGACAGCAAGGTGGATCCGAGACAATGATCCTTCAGTCCAACCCCATTGTGGGTTCTTTTTGAGAATCTCGGCTTTGCCAAGCTGGAACAAATCCGTCAGGCTTCTGAGGCAGCCAATGCCTACCGTATCATCTATGTCGTGGAATTTGGTCGTCGGGGGGAGGTCGGCAAAGAAGAATGGGTACATGGAGGCGGCCTGAAGCTGGATCCTAAGACACCCCGGGTCCTGGGCATGCAGCTTCATGATAATATCATAATAGGCGGGTAGGTCTGTTGCGTGGGACCCGCTAACCAGAGTGTTCAGGTCTTCGCTCTCCACCATTCGACTCCTCATGTTGTGAATGACATTGTACGTCCTTTTCATGGTTAGCAAGTTGTCAGGAATGTCGAGTTTCAACGACGTACAATGAGAGATAACGATACGACATTTCCTCTTCAAAGGTAATCTCGGTTTCCTCTTGGTCCATAGGGGAATACTGGTCTAGAATGGCGACAAGAGAGTCCATGTGTGTCTCAGCTGACCCCATATTACCAAATGCGTACTAGATTGCGGTGTCAGCCAGGTATTCAAAGATGGGAATCGGATAAGCGAGACCCCTGAGCCAATGGACGTACCTCGACAATAGATAGTGTGGAGACCTGCTTAATGAGAGACATATAGTGCTTTGGTTGCATGTTCTGCAGATCCTTGTTTAACTGCTGGATGGCCTCCACTTTGTGGTACAGCACTGTCGGCTGATAGGTTTTGGTGTCCCCGGAGAGCCACATCTGGTGTATGCCAGATATAAGCAGAGTTTGGCGTAGGGAACCTGGTTGTTGGATAAGGAACGGGATACTAGGAACAACAAGGTTAGCACGAAATGGGATGGCACAGACAGTGTAGTGTAGTGATACGAACATATCCTTGTCATTTGCGTTGGAAGAGATGTCGTAGCTATCGTTGATTCGCTGGTCTAGAGATGGCCCATGGTCAACGGAGAGGATGTCTAAACGGCAGCAGCAGTGCAGATTTACTCACAGTATGACAAGAGCTCGGCCGACTTCCTTGGCAAGCGGATGGGCAAGCACTCGAAGGGGTCCACGCCATCGAGGCACCATACCCCTTTTGCCAGGTTGGGCTGAAGCTTATTTGTGGTGACGGACCATGGCCGCTGCTCGCCGGGAAGGTATAGGCCTCTACGCTCCCGCAGCGGGGGATCTGGAGGGGGGAAGCTGCACACTCTCCCTGCATTCACACATCGCAGGCTGAGATCGAGGGGTTTCCTCCGTCAGCACGCACACGACACACACACGGGCTTGGCAAAAAACGAAGAGGAGGAGCTGTGCACTCCGGGCTCTGGGCTCTATCCTAATGCACAGCAGAGGTCAAACGCACCAGGTGGGTTGGTTGCCGTCGCATTTGACATGGCGCTTCCTGCAAGTGAGACAACCAACGCGGCTGCGCGTATGGTATTTCCTGACGCGCGAGTCCTCAGAGCCAACACGGGCGGAGCGCTCGCTGTCCGTCTCGCTGTCTGTGCTGCTGGAACCCGATCGAGCAGCAGACGAGCACATGACGACTAATGAGGTATTTTTGCCGTCGACTGGGGTTTTTGGCGCCATGGCGACGACATCGGATTCTCGTATATATAGCGAATCGAATTGGCTGCGGCGTCTCGGGTCGGAGGGTGAGCGACAAATCCTGGGCACTGCAACCGCGAGGGTGGTACGATATTCGTCATACCACAGAGTTCGGTAGGGCAGAAATTGCGGGTACCGCGCCCAAGCGCTGGAGCAACGTCACGTGCAGCGCACCACGCGGGAAGCGACCCAGCTGGCCATACAAGGGGCGGAGCATTTTTATCTTCTTTTTGCTGCGCACTCGAATGCCCGAGCTTTGGTTTGAGGCGGCCGTGGATAGACGGCGACGTGCTGTGCTCATCTCAATCTTCAAACACTAAGGGAGGGCTGGTGCTTACGCGCCTTTTCCGCTCTGCCACGCAGGCGCAAGATATCGCTTTTTCTGGGAGGTAAAATCCTAGTGCCCGGCGCTGGGGCCCCGATCCTGGCCTCGATGCCAACGAAGGCGCGAACTCCTGAGCCCTGCCCTGCGTTTGCTTTTGGCTTGCCTTCCTTGTCTTACCGTTGTGCATGCATCAGATCATCACCGCCCGGTTTCCCCTGTGCCTTGCCACACCCGTCACACCATCACCGCCCTGCTGGGCTGGCCCTGGAGACGCACCGCGCGAGAGCAACAGCCGCTTCTACCTTCCGGTTCCACGCCGCTGAACAAGCTTCTTTGGGATTCTATCTCCCACCGCATGCATGCATACACGTATATTACCCCCTGCCCCCCGTGCCAAACGCAATGCGCCTGCTTTGAGCAGGAAATTGGCCCTCTCGTCCAGGGATTGTGCCTGGCAACGTCGCACAGAGCAGTGTAAGCACTAACAAACCGTGGCCCCATTATTATCTTTGCCGCGATCCCCCTTTCGCGGTCCGCACCGCGCGTGCGGCCTCTGCGGCGAAAGCGGCATAGTTGGGCCCGCCACCCCCAATCATGGCGAAGCCCTACCCTGAACAAGCTCCAGTATGACCTCGGTTCAACCTCGAAGGATTCAGATGCATGCATCCAAAAATACAAAACGCACCAAGGATTTTTTTTTTTTTATTTTTGATTTTTTCTTTCTGTACCCAAATTGATTGGTAGCGTATGCGCGGTGACCAGTGTCAGGTCACCGAAGTCGCCGCCGGATGAATCATGCTCGATCCGTCCAAGCGCCGTCTCTTTTACTCGTTGATCCATCTCTCCTACCTGCCCAGTTTGGACCAAAAAATGTGCACTACTTTTGTGATTATCACTAGTGATTTGTATTTACCACTTGTGATTCGCTCCGGAAGTTCTCTATGCAATTCTGCCGCTATATATCAATTCCAAATTCCTTTATCTAAAGTTAACGTTACACTTTTTCAGTCACAACAAACTGTTCAACCAACACAATGTAGCAAAAGGCCTGCGCCCGCAAACCTTAAATCTCAAGTGACGGCCGAAGAACACTAAGCATACAAAGCGAAGGATTCTTTAACTTGAGCAGGTTAAGACCCAACGGCTGCGCGCTTTTGCTCTCTACTTCTTTCCCCCGGTTTTATGGGCGCAGCAGCACTTGACATCGCCACGCGACATAGGATCATGGCTGTGCAAAGAAAGAGACATGGTGTTGGTTCGCGTTGCGGCTTTTTCGATTCTTATGTGACAACCTCGACCCAAGGGAGCAGCCAGTCATCTTCAACAACAAATCTTTGTTCTTGAACTCTAAAAACGACATGTTGTATCCCAGAACGAGCCAACGAGCCATATAAATCCCCACGTAGACCCCACAGATGATGTACGTTCAAAGTGACGTCACTGAGTATAATTCGACTCGGTTTTTCAAGGTGGCCAGGTTGTTTAATCAAGAGTGCCATGTCCATATGTGACTGGACGTAAACGAGCTGCTCTGCCTAAAGGAATCATCGGTTAGAAACCTTGCCCTTGTGAATCAGAGATAAAGTTTACCCCTCGTTACCTAGGATGGCTTCCCCTGCCAAGACCGCACAGAGACCGTATTCGGCAATTTCTTCTTTGAGAATGCTTACAAGAAAACTTGAAAATCTCGAAAAGGATTGTGGTTGCAAGGTCTTAGGCATGAGAAGTCTGAGCAAGTACGATAAGCGTTAGCGTCCAGGCACCCATGAAATTGGGTGGTCTGCCAAATAGGAGAGCAGAAGCCATGTCGAGATGGAGATAGATCCGATAACTATAACTGTATAGAGTGGAAACTTCTCAAAGAGTCTAGGGTGGCTGGAGTCTTCTTATTCTGCTTAGGCTCCCTTTTTCAGTGGGTTCTAGCATGTACAAATTGATAGTAGACTTGAAACGTGATGATCGTGATTTCTTCAAGAACTGAGACATTGCTTGATATTTGGATAGAGAGTGCCGTCTACATTCTAACACATGAATCCATGGGCGTGGCAATATTGAGTTAGTTATGGTGTCGTTGATATCTAAATCTTTATTTGGGCACACTTTCGTTGTAACTCATGCCGCACATGCTGAGCCTTCAAGTATATTACTGGTGAGGCGAAGAACCCATACCGTGGCTGAGGTTTGATAAGCTGCTCGTGCCTGACAAGGGTAGTATTGCCGAGTTTTCAGGCGATTGCGGCAGTCCCACCCTCGTGCTTATTTTCCGGGGGCTTGGATGTCTTCATAAGCCAATGAAGAATATTTTCACCTGATTTGAGGGTTGCACAAATGTTGCTGATGATGGGATTCCGGTGGTGCTGACTTTGACGCGGTAGTGCTGACCAATGACGTAAGGACCTGGCGTTGTAGGATATTCACGTGGGAACACCATCATTGACCACGTTGTAGTTATATAAAAACAGAAGGCCAAGGAGTAACGTTGTAGAGACACGGCACGAAATATCGGCATTGTGTCCGAGCTTCAGAACCCACCAGCGTAGCATGCCGCTGAATTTACTCCAACATTTTAACTGGCACCCCGCACCTGCACCCGCATTTGTCGACCAATTTTGTTCGGCACTTGTTTACGGGGAGGCATCCCATTGCTATGACGACCAATCGAAGAGGAGTGATTTAGAACTTGGTGCATCATCGCCTGTGTTTCCAGATAACGGTTATGGCACAACACCTGCTGCTGGTAGCGTGGGAGATCGGGCTCGTTTTAAATTGGCAATCCAGAATAAGGACCACGAGGTGTCCATTTGTGCGGGGGAAAACGGGCGGCACTGCTGCGAGCCCACGAGGCTGCGGAAAAGGAAGCCGAACGTGAGATCAAGTGCCCGATTCCCAAGCCGGGACAATTGTACCGGAGCCCCTGTCAGCGCCCCTCTCGTGATATCCAACCAAAAAACGAGCCTGCATGTTATACCGAAACAATCTGATCGGGCTCAAGACCGACAAGTTCAAAATATGACGCATCGGAAGATTTAACCACTGTGGGAGCGGGATAACGCTTTTGGCCAAAATTTCGACTAGAAGAACGAGTCGACAGCGAAGGAACAGGTCTAATCGTCCTGCGACGACGAAGTTTCATTGCCATAAGCCGCCGCTAATATTGCCGCATCCAACCATGTTCTCTGTCGCAGGCAACACCGCCATCGTCACTGGTGGTAGTTCTGGTATACCATTCTCGCTAATCCCGTTTATATTGGCCATGTTGGAGAACAAACGCCAACTACTTACACGTTCTCAGGAATATGTTTTTCTTTCGCCACTCTGCTCCTCTCGCGAGGCTGCAACGTCGTGATTGCCGACTTGGCCCTTCGCGCCGAAACAAGGGACCTGCTCTCGACATACAAGACCGGAACACCAAGAGCAGTATTCGTGAGCGCCGATGTCACATCCTGGACTGCGCTGAGCCACGTTTTCGACACTGCGCTGCAAGAGTTTGGCGATTTCGGCATCGTGTGCCCTGGCGCGGGTGTCTATGAACCCCACTGGTCTAGCTTTTGGCATCCGCCTGGGTCTCCGGAGAGCAAGGACGCCATAGACTCGGACGGATACCGTATTCTCGATATTAACCTGACGCACCCTCTTCGCGTTGCCCAAATGGCACTTTCACACTGGTTTCACCCTCGCCATGGAGCAGCAAAGCCATCGGCCGGGAACCCAAAGCGAATTGTGCACATCTCCTCCGTGGCCGGACAAAGGCCCAACTTCAACGCACCGCTGTACAGCGTCCCAAAGCACGGAATTTCAGGCTTCGTGCGAAGCATGGCGCGTCTGGACCAGTCGCATCACGTACGCGTCACGGCGGTGGCGCCGGGCATCGTCAGGACGCCGCTTTGGACTGAGGATCCCGAGAAGCTCATCGTCCTGGATACAGAGCAGGACGGATGGGTAACGCCGGGTGAGGTTGTAGAGGCAATGGTGAGATGTGCAGAAGACGAAGGCGTGCGTGGTGGCGCTATTGTCGAGGTGGGCAAGAACAGGACAAGATTTGTCGAGGCTTTCAACGACCCTGGGCCGAGCTTAGATCCTAGCGACGGCCTAGTTCCTCGAAGCAGCGGTAAAGCTGTGGACCTTACAATGTCATGGATCAGCGACGATAAGATTTGGGGTCCAGTTAACCTCGAGCCAAACCGAACAACCTAGATCTACACCGGTTTGCCCTAAAGAATTTGGCCTAGCGAGCTGAATTGGGGCTTCCACATCTTGTCCATAAAGGCAGTCAGCGAAAGGACGCCTTCTTGTACTTGTGAACTATTCGGGTGCGATTGGCCACCTGTCTTGACGTAACACAAGGCCACATGAACATGAGACGCCGTTGTACAATAGATTGGTCCAAAGTTGGGATCGCCCTAGTCGCCAAGAGCCCCTGTACGAGTGACTCGTTCGCAGACAGCCTGTCAGGGGAGGTCAACCCACAACATCCACTTTCCGTATGTATTGACATGGAGAATTTCCACGTGCGAGCGTTCGGATACACGGCCCATACGCGAGCGCCAATAAGCGTAGCTCATGATGGATGTCCCCCCGCGTTCCGGCTGTGCCGAGAACAAACTCAATCAGGGTTACCCCTGTAGCTCATCCCATCTCAAAACTCTCTTCTGTTTGCGAAAACGGCCATCATTCCCATTTATGACTGGCAATCATGCGGTAGAATGCTAACGGAATTAGCCACAAAAATGACGACTTATAGCCGTGGCCACTTTGTTGGCGGAATGCATTTTACCGGACATGATCCTGCGTGCTTACATAGAGGGGTTTGTCGACAATTGATAACATTGGACACTATAAATAGCACGCCGTGAGACTTGGCAGATCTTAGGCTGGTTAATCGATCTCTTGGAACGGGGGCGGAATAATTCGTGAGAGCCATGACACACTGTCACACCATCCGGACTGCCACTTGGCTGAACGGATGGCTGTGGCTTATGTGCGAAGCGGTCACTAAGCGCAGATCACGGCAACTGTGAGCCTAATTGGCGAGCCATCTCGGCCAAACGTGCCGAGCTGGGGTAGCGACCCTGCGACTTCATTTAAGACTCGCGGAAAAAAGAGGCGATGGAACCGAAAGACCGACCTCTCATCTCTTGACAGGTCATGCTTCGGTGCCGGAGTAGATCCGATCCTGCGGTCTTCGGAACGAACCAAAACGCCTAGCGTGGCTGGCTCAGCCACACAAAGTTTCACGTACGCGGTTTTGGCAAAACCACCAAACGCCAGCGTATGGACCGTTCGTATCTCGACTTGCCGGATTGCCGTACGGTTACGAGAAACGTATCAGATTGGCCACATCCTGTCTCAATGCGACTCCACCGGCAATATTGCGCGTGGTCATTCGTAGAAGGTTGTCTAAAACCTGGTTTATCAATATCTGGCGAAATGTTTTACGAGAAGTCGAAACAAACTCTAAGACTTGATAGGCTTGTCAAATTTCGGTCAAAACAAGGATGCAGGATGATTCCGAATCCGCCCAGCCTCATTCCGCTGTACGTCACTAATGTCGAACGTAGATGGTGGTGAAAAAAAAAGGGGGAGGCATGTAATGAGGATAAATAGCTGTGGTGGTGTCGCTTCTAGAACATAGAAAAAAAGCACTTCCACATCCATTCCATCAAGCCTCATCTCAACCGCCACTTTCACAGCTCTCTAAAATAAACCACCCTCAAAATGAAGGCCAGCATTCTCCTCACCGCTGCCATGGCTGTTCTCCCCGCCATTGCTGCCACCACTACGTAAGTGCCGAGCTCTCAAACACAGTGTGCTTTTCTAACCATGTTGCAGCACCACTTCCACTGCTAAATCCACACACACTACCAAGATCTCGACCAGCACCAAGAAGGGTGCCGCCCCCACTCCTCACTTTGATGCTCTCGGTGCTGTTGGCGCTATGGGTGTCATTGCCGCCCTTGCCATTTAAGCTTTTTTCGATGTTGTTGCGCAGGTAGAAATACCATCGTGTGTATAGAGTGACGAGTTGGACATCTGACCAGGGTGGGTCTTAGCGCGAAAGATGGCCTGTATAATACGCCTTTTTTGGTAGTAGATAGAAGAAAAAGAAAAGCATTGCTTTCAACATTTCTCTGAGCCCAAAGTTTTGTCGCAGTGAACCTGTTTGATCTTTGGAATTAAATGTATCTGCCTCATGTCGGACTTGGGGTCTTCTAATTTTGTCCTGATTCTCCAGGCTATCACGCTCTGCCGTGAGTAAAAATGAACCAAGCCAGTACTCGCGGCAGAAGATTGTGTTAAATGTAAAGTATCCCTTTAACTGTCGGATAGCTGCACCCACGTACCTCGCCACATTCACTTTAGCAAAAGAAGCTATCAAGAAATGCAACATAGCTGTAAATGATTCAAGCAGCCATTAAAGCCGATCTTATTATATAATTTCATTTAAAATTACTATATTCCAAATGGTACGTTGTGTGGCTGATGCAATACTTTGCTTGGTACCTAAATGCAGCTATCCGACAGTCAAAGGGATAATGTCAAGGATTAGAAAGTAACCCGAGGTGGAAAGCCATGCATAGGCGAAGAACTCCTTTGATTGATCGATTCTGAGGTGGCTGAATCTATCCTTGTTCTATCCGCGTGTACTCCAATCCCGAACTATTTATACGTGCGATCTATTATGATATTCGACCAATCATCAAATAGCAGATTATAGCGAGGATTTAGGTGCCGGCTTGGGTCTGAGAATGGATTGTTGCGTCATGTTGGCCACCAAACGGCCCGATTTATCCCAGAGCCTTCCCTCGGTGTATACCCTGGCATTATCTCCAACTATTGCTTTGACCTCTCTGAGATGCCATTCATTCAGATTAATGTCGTTGGAAAAGAAACGCAGGCCAAAATCAAGGCTGGAACATGGTCCTGCATCCTCGAGGAACATGCGATTGTGCGCGAGTGGCAGAAACGACATGAAGGCATCCATCATAAAGGCCATGCCCGCGTAGTGATCGGCTCGTCCATTGATGGTCTCTTTGGAACGAAACCAGTCTGCAGACGTCTTGGAAGTGAGCGGAAGATGGTCTTGATCGGTCTTTGCTGACTTGGCAGCGCCGTACAAGTTGTTGGCTCCGACCCCTTCGGTGGGGAAGCGAACATCGAAGTAGCCAAACATGAGGCTAAATATTCCGCTGAAGTTTTCCAGCTCTTCCTTCGATACACGGCCCTGCTGGAGCATCTCTTGGCCAGCCTCCCGAATGTTGGCTAGCTTTTCCGGGGGCGAGTAAGACCTCTCGGGAGTAGCCGAGAATGTGAGGAGGGACTGCTCTCCGTCCTTGTGGAAATCCGCCAGAACAATCATGCATGTCCTGAAGGTGCCGCCGTTTTGCTTTTGCATTACCTCGATTTGTCTGGTTGCAAATGTTCTGGTGTCGCGAATGCGGCGGACCGAACACGTGAGTCGTTCGTCGATAAATGCCGGTCCCAAGTAGCTTCCCGTGACGGAGTAAATACTATAGCCGGGTTCTACCGTCTGGCAGGCTGCGTGAACAGCGACGGCCAGTGTACATCCTCCATACGCTACGTTGGCCTTGTTCGCCATGCGATCGGGCTTGCAGCGGGCCTGGAACCGGTTAGGCCCAATGGCCTCCACCGAGACCTGATCCGACAGCGTGGTGGCAACAAATGACATGGTACGCGTCTGAAGAGTATGTTTCTAACGTTGTTGATTGATATTAGTTGACCAACTGGCCAAGCTTTCAATGCGCTCGGCTGTCGCCGTTCGTTTTGGTAGATGCGGGGTCATGACGAATCCGGTGCACAAACCGAGGCAAATTGTCTCGGAATAAGCCGACCACAAGATAGTAAGCCATCCACAGATTCGACAGCGCAATCAAATAAAGCACGTCCAACAATCGGTATTATGTATTTATTAATTAATATATTTATTGTCAACCTTTTGTCGTATTATAGCATTCGTTAGCTGCGGAGGCTGCCGCTATTCGCATAAATATTTATTGTTCGTTCCACCCTTGGGCCTCTAGACGAGAGGGAACACAGCGACAGGCCGCCATAGACGCGATGATTGAAATACAGACCTGAGGTGCCCGATTAGGCGGACTTGGCAGGTGTCCTATCGGTTTGGATTGCGATCGAACCCAGCTTATTCGTTAAAAACGAACTAAGATGAAGGTGCGGGATGCGGTTGGTCTTACGTACGGTCTACGTGAGGAATGGTCAGAATGGGCGATCGAGACGTAAAACTCATCTTGAAATGAGTAAAGATGGTGAATGAAGTCGGAGGAAGCGGCGTCATTGATACAGTAGTGAGATAAAAATGGCGTTGCTTAGAATGGCTAGCACAAAAGCATAAACTCGGGAATCAACCCAAACAGATCTAGAACTTTGAAAGTATCTTTGCATCGCCCTGAACTCAATTCTACACTAAACATTAACATCCATAGAAGATGTAGACATTCCTATGTAAAAACTTAATCACGAGTGATTGAAATAGACCCTGGATGTTGAACTGTTAATCTACCCTAGAGCGACACAAACTGCGAATAAGACCGAATTAGGAAGAGTTGTCACATGCTGAACATGGGCAACGAGGAAATGTAATTAAAAGATGTGGAATTATTTATGAATTGTGCTTTTACTCATACTCTCTCCGTACATAGACACGTAGAACATGCCATGATTCATGGTGGCAAGTCCCGTGACGATGTCAACTCAATTGTATGCACAAGATCCAACAAAGTATTGAACTTACCCCACTGCTCTGCTGGAGTTGATGACTGCCTCGCATTTGGCCCACGTGGGGATCTCGCATCCACAAGAATCCATCCAGTGACATCACCCCCCAAAATGTCTATTTCGTTGACCATCGCCCAAGCGGAGATTCATGGGCCGGTTTGACCGATAGACGCATAAGCTAGGCGAGTGGCTTGTTGATCTCGCTTCGACCCAAACCCAATCTGTAGCGGTTATAAACCAGGGCTTTTTCTAGACCGTTGATGAATTCCAGCATTCCCATCCATGGTGCAGCGTGATCAACATCCCAAAAGACCACAATGATTGCTCGCGGTGTAGCAACACTGGCACTATTGGCTTTGTCGGGCGTGTCGGCGAGATCTCGCCACCAACATTGCAAGGTTCCCAATTGCCTAAAAACGGTGAGGACGAAGGTTTCCCAGAGGCTCGGATCCAAAGCTAACAGGGGCACAGCTCCATACTGCCTCCGTCCGCCAAGACTGCCACGCCTTCTTGGACAAAACAGTCACACCATGTCCCACGTGAGTCTGCAGGCTTCGCCACGGTTGGGAATTCGCTAAGAAATGAATATAGCACCATTTTCAAGACAGAAACTATCACGGAAACTAGGCCGAAAACGACGACAGTTCCGCCAACCACCACGGATACGACAACCAAGACCACCCTCGTGGTTACAGCGACTACTACCGTTACCTTGTCAGCTACGGCAGCTCCCCCATCAACACCAGGCAATCGATCAGCCAGCCACGAAACATGCCATGCAAAGACCGGATCAGCAACAGCAGCTCCGACGTACGCTTCCATTTGTCCAGGCGGAGATGAAGAATTCTCGTCGGCTTGTGCATGTCTCGGAGTCGTGCCCAGGACGAAGACCGCACCACAGGTCACATCCGTTTCCACCATCGCCCAAACAGCAACACTCATCTCGGTAGTGACAATCACGCCCACAGAGACGCCCGACTCCATTTCCTCCGACACCAAGACGACATCGACGTCTACGGCGGCGTCTGCCACGTCGGCGACAGTGACTTCCACGACTCTGGTTCTATCTGCATCTACAGTGGTATCCATAACCAGCACAACCATTTTCACAGCCACAGAGGCCTCACCAACGTGTTGACAGACTGGGATAATGGCACTCTCCGGAGACAAGGCGGGATATTATGCCGTGGCGAGGCAAAGCGACGGCAGCATCACATTTACCCAGAATCGCCAGGCTGCAGTCCAATTCAAACTGGTGTCCGGCGTCATATACACCGAAGCAGGCGATCAGGTTGTCGCGCTGGGATATGATGATTATCCGGCTCAGCCACTGCGGCTGTACGGCGCCAGCAGCGCCGTTTCAAATCCGCTGATCTGCACAGGCTCGTCATCGCAGCTTCCGGCAACATTGAGGTGCAGAACACAAAATTACGTAGGCAAGTTCCAG
Organism: Calonectria pteridis; assembly: GCA_022837005.1. NCBI lineage: Eukaryota > Fungi > Ascomycota > Sordariomycetes > Hypocreales > Nectriaceae > Calonectria > Calonectria pteridis. The sequence goes on along the minus strand of JAKZGU010000092.1, from coordinate 131,444 downwards.
CTTTGTTCGGATTACTTGCGGGTGGGAAAAACAGTGGCTTCGGGCTGTCAGGCCGTCACTTTGGCTCTGGTGCGATTCTGCGCGAGTGGAAACTGATGCTTGGCATGGTTGTCGGCATCCATCGGCTATTTTTTTTTTAAAAAAAAATTATTTTAATTCTATTTATTTTTTTGACAAAAAGTGATACTAATATCAAAAATTATACCGAGGGTCGTTTTACGAGTTGTTTTTGTACGATAGAATGATGGCTTTGCCTGTGTGTGTCAAAATGTATGTGTCAGTGCGTTGTGTGTGTGGGTCAGCCAAAGTTCAGCCAAAGTTGTTTGGATTTGATTAGTATTCAATTATTCGTTAAGCTCTCTTGGCCGTCGAAAAAACAGCAATTTTCTTTCTCTCTTTGCTTTGATTTTCTTCTTTTGAGCCATATATGTTCCTGTAGCAGGCTGGCTATTACAAAAAATGAATCTAGCTAGCGTATGGCAATCGACGTATGGACATTGGGAGAAAGATATCAAAATACGACGGTACGCAGATAGGGTTCGTCTATTCGCTCTCTTTGTTACATCGTGCGGGATCAGTCAGCGGTACGGCTAGGCAACCGAAGCCGCGGCAATGGTGCCACAAAGTGTGGGATGAGAGATAGCCGTCGGCACTTGTACCGTATCCATCTCCAAAGTTTAAGCATAAAGAATATTAAGCATAATTGTCCCAAAGGGGGAGAGAGGGGAGGGCTGAGTCGGGCCACTCTTGCCGGGCTGCGGAGCCCGCCCTGTGTCGTCTCGCCCTTCTCCGCTTGATAATGCGGAGATTGATGAAACATTATTGGCCAGGGCGGTATCGCACTCTCCAGGGGAACAAACTCTTGGCTTGGGAAGGACGCGTGTACGTTGGCCTTGGCGTCCCAAGCAACATGTCGGCATGTACCGACCAGTTCCGCGGAATCTGATCTTTGAGTAGGTTTTCGTGCCCAGCGGACAGGGTCAGGGGTGATAAGACGTGGACAAATGGGAGTTGGCGATTTTCAAATGCGAATAAAACTCAATGCGCTGCAAACGCGAAAAAAGTCTTGGCGTCGCTTGGTACTCGTATGCGCCTTGTTTTGAATGAGGCTTGAAAGCAGTAGTGCCTAATTGTGTAGGACTCAGACTGTACTTGGCATCATGCTTTTAATATGAATTTTTCGGGAGCGCGGCTCTTTTTGTGGGAATTTGCCGAATAAGTTTATCAAGAAATGTGTCAATTTTGTCACCTTCAATGTATGCGTTTTCCTTTATCTTGCCCTATGCGCGACCGTGGCTGTGGGCGCGCCAAGAGTAGGCTAGTGTGGACGTCGTCTATCACAGCCCCTGCAACCCCAAGCCTTGGCTCAATCGGCTATGTTCAAACTTTCTGCCGTGGTTTGAAATACGAGCTAGGCAAATGTTATCTTGAATCTTTTCCGAAAGGGGTGCGGCAGTGCATAGAATCGGTCTTCGGGTGGGATAATCTCTGCGTGTTCCATAAGCAACAGACCTGTCGATCGGGATCCGATAGCCTCTATAATCGATTATAGATAACTGTCCTTGCTTCCCCAGGAAATCTAGATTCTCCAGGCTCCTCTTCAAGAATCCACCCCTCTCAAGTTGTTGTTCTTGTTCATTTAAGTTTGACCACAGAAAAGTAAACGATGAAGTCCTCCTTTGGCACATTTGCTGTGACTGCAGCACTTTGTAAGCTGCCCCCTTTATGGACAAGCACCTTCCATTGAAGTATGGCTAATACCTGAGAAACAGATGCAAAAAGCGCATACGCAGTCACCGATGCATACTGCCCCTCCACTGATGTTTGCTTCCGATGGGGTGTACCAGAGGCGGCCGCCAGCTCTGGATCTGGAGATGTCTACTTCCAGATCAAGGCTCCCACAACCTACGCATGGGTTGGCGTCGGCATTGGCTCAAGAATGGCGGGTGCCGAAATGTTTCTCATCTACCAGGACGGAGCCGGAAATGTAACTCTCAGCCCTAGAGACAGCCCTGGCTACGACATGCCGACATACGTGGAAAGGAGCGGAGTTGAGCTGCTGAGCGGGTCTGGAGTCAGCAACAATGAGATGACGGCCAACATCCGATGCGGCGACTGCTCCACGCTGGACTTGACAGGATCTAACTCGTGGATTGCTGCCTGGAGGGAAGGAGACTCTCTTGACTCGACAAGTCCATCTGAATCCATCTCAATCCATGATGGCGATGACAGCTTCAGCGTCAATTTTGCACTGGCCACTTTTAGCACCAGCGGCAATCCCTTTACTTCTATTACGACTGATACCACCACAAATACGGGCTCAGGTTCCGACTCCGGTTCTGGAAGTGCCGTCTCGGGTGGCAGCAGCGTCGATGTAGATGCTCTTGTGAAAGCCCATGGTATCATCCTGAGCATCGCCTTCCTTATTGGATACCCTGTCGGATCCGTTCTTATGCCGCTTCTTGGAAATTGGCTCATCCACGCTGGTTGGCAAACTATTGCATTTCTCCTTATGTGGGCCGGTTTCGGTGTTGGTTATGTCGCAGCTCGCGAGGATGGCTACGTAAGTCCCTATTGCGCGATATCATTTTATTTACAATTTATGCTAACTGATGGCAGTGGTGGAATAACACGCACACTAAGCTTGGTACGATCATTATCGCCTTGATTGGTCTTCAACCCTTCCTGGGATGGCTGCACCACATGTACTTTGTCAAGCACCAGCAGCGAGGAGCCATCAGCCACATCCACATTTGGTTTGGTCGAGCTACCATGATCATTGGTATCGTCAACGGAGGACTGGGACTTAAGCTTGCTGGCTCATCTACGGCCTACATTGCTGTGTACTCAGTGCTGGCAGGTATCTCATCCATTGTCTACACTATTGGCGCTATCTTTGGTCAGAGACGACGGTCGCGGGCTACTCTTAACAAGGGCATCAACCTGTCGGGTGACTCAATGGAGCTCAGCGAGTCTCAGCGCCCTGCGCCCTGAAAATAACTCGTCGAGAACCCCATTTTTGTTGGATCAGTTTAAATGTGGGAGTTGATGAGCGATTGCGTATACTGGGCTCGGGTTGCTTACGTCTTTTGTACTACTTCTAATTATTCTATCTTGCGTTTGTTTTGTATGTTATTTTATTACTAGGTAGACTGGTGGTTTTGCGCCACAAAAACATGATCAAACTGGATATTAGAAAACCTTAGCTTTTGATTCGTCAATGGATAATCGGATACAGTCAGGGTCAGGGTATTAATTCCTTTGGTCGCTGAGAAGTATGCGCTATAATCGATTCCCATCCTGGCCCGCAAAAGTATCCTGGTAATGCGTTTCGAATTGGCGTGTAACTTTGCTACAAGTACTCGACACACGGGTTTATGGAGTAATTATCTCAATCAATAAAGCCAGAGAAGTGTATAAATTTGGGGATACGGACGGTAAGCGCTTGAAACCAATGCTACGCCTTTTTGTGGAGATCCTCCTCATTTCGTCCTATCGCGTCAAGATGTATGCATGCACGTGTGCTACCAATGAAGGGATCTGGAGATCCTGTGACTTCAGCCGCATATCAATGCGACTGCTGCAATGTGATGACGTGGGGGAAGTATCTCTGACTAAACCATTCTTTGGCGACGACGTTCCCCCCGTATGCTATACTCTCACACACGTGGGGAACGGAGGAAGAGGAGGTCAGCTTCAAGGATCCAGTGAGCGGCATAGGCAAGAGTAAACTAGGCTACAGGAAGATCACCTTCTGCCGAGATCAAGCCTCCCACGATGGCTTAGAATACTTTGGATCGACACATACTGCACTGATAAGTCAAGTAGCGCTGAGCTATAGGAGACTATCAATTTTATGTTCCGTTGGTACCGTGATTCATCGAAATGCTATATCTACCTGACTGATGTCTTGCGGCCTGCTGGGGATGCTGGCAGAGAACTTACCACACAAGCCCGGGAACCCACTTTCCGGAAGAGCAGATGGTTCACTCGTGGATAGACTTTACAGGAGCTTATTGCGCCAACCGTGGTCGAGTTCTTTTCCAAAGAAGGCACGTGTCTGGGGGATAGGACCTCGCTGGAGCACCATATCTACGAAATAACGCAAATTCCCACCAGTGCCCTTCGAGGAACCCCACTGTCAAATTTTAGTATATCTGAACGACTGGCATGGATAGAGGAGTGGAACACTACACGTGGCGAAGACAAGGCCTATTCACTGCTCGGCATATTTGACGTTCAGATCCCCCTCTTATACGGAGAGGGGTCAAAGAAGGCATTTAATCGGCTCCTAGAAGAGATCAACAAGGGCGCAAATAGCGGAGCCTTTTCAACACTGAATCACATTCCCCGTGGCGGTGACGGCCGTACAAGTCAGAGAAGAGAGATCCTCAAAACGCTCCATACTTCACCGCATGGAGATAGAAAGGAACGAAACCCAGACCGGGTCCTGGGAACTTGCGAATGGTTCGTGTCTCACAAGCTATTTCGAACGTGGCGAAAGAAGGAGTCGTCATGTATGCTTTGGGTATCGGCGGATCTTGGTCGAGGCAAGAGACAGATTTGGTCGGACACCACTATCATACGCGGCATGGAATGGCCACATAGGCTTCGTGAAGCTTCTGATCAACGCAGGCCCCCAGAGAAACTCGGAAGACGAAATTGGCGAGACGCCGATATATTACGCCCTTTTCAGTGGGCACATGGCCACGGCCAGTCTATTGCTCAAGGTAGGGCCCGATACTAAGATAAGGTATCAAATTAGACAGGAATTGCTTCTATCCGCCCTCGAGAAGGGCCAAAATGCTGTTGTAAGGCTGCTTCTTGACAGCGGCAAAGTGGATATCAATGCAGAAGATAACTATGGTCGGACGCTGATATCACTGGCTGCTAGGAATGGTGACGTAGGCATTGCCAAGATGTTGCTTGAGAACGGCAATGTTGATGTGAACATGAGCGACAATTTTGATCAGACACCGTTATGGTGGGCTGCTCTGAGAGGCCATGAGGGTATTGTCGGGCTTCTGCTTGAAGAAGGTCAGGTCAATGTCAACAAGACGGATAATCGTGGTTTGGCACCAATCTCTCACGCTGCAACGAGTGGATACTCTCGTATTGTTAAGCTGCTAAATGAGAGCGGCAAAGTCGACACCAACTCAAACTACGGCTGGACCTGAACACCGTTGGGCGGCAAGTCAGCACTATCAGGACTGGGCCGCCGTATTTTGGCCAGTGTTTTGAGGTCCTATGATTCTTGGGCCATGTGAGGTTGCTGAATTACTAGCCACAGACTTGTGAGGCTCATACATCAATCTATGGTCACTGTGAATTGCGCTATCATATGGGAAAGTCAGATGTTTATTTTTTTGATCCTATGGAAGAACTGATCCTAGGAGTAGACAAGGTTTGTCTCGCTTCTGTCAACTGATTTCCTTTTTTTCAACACCTAGATCTTGAATATCTGGATCTCCATCTATTCATCAATTCCGCTGTCATCATCAAGTCGTAGACCTTGAGCAAGGTTGTCGCGCGCCGTGTACATGGCGTTTGCATATCGAAAATCGGAATCCTGGGTGGTAAACGGAGCTGTGTAGTCACTAATACGAATGCGGCGAACACCCTCTAGAAAGTGAGTCATACTCTCCCGGCTCTCCAAATCCTGGTAGTCATATCCAGCCAGTTCCACTGGGTCGAAAATCCACCTGTTTTCCTCTGGAACGACTTGCCCGGTTGAATCGACAAGCTCATCCTCACCCCCATCAAAGTGCTTCCAGAGCTTGCAGAGGCCCATGAGACAATAGACTATCTCTCGATAGCCAATCATGTTTTGAAGCTGCTGATCTGTGGCATTTGGTAGGTGTTGCCTGATCTCTTCATATGTAAAGTGAGGCGCAAAATTGCCAGCTCGGTGGGTGATCCATTTGAGCCCCTCGCCACGGGAGCTAAGGTATACACCATAAAAGTGCGTCGGTACCTCTGCCAATAGATGGTACAAAGAGTCCTGAAGTTCATCAGGAGTGTAGAATTGCGGGTTTCGAATGGCAATCGGACGACTCATTTTGATGAGAGATGGTTGGGTCTGCTTGTTGTTTTTGCTGCAAGTTCCGTTGCTTGTCAAGTGATTGTTGTGAGGATGAACTGAGGTTGGGTTGGGACTGAGATGGGAATTGGGCGGTTTATATAGAGGAATTTGCTAACGATGGGGGAATTAAATAATACGTAAGACAGGAGCTGATTCATGGAGGTTTTCCCTCTAATTTTCGGGCTGCATGGGATGATGCACTGTGCTAGCGGTTTCTGATTTGAATAACGGGAATGGCCTAAGTGATTTATGTTCAGAACTTCATGTACGCCTGGAACATATATTGGTTATGGTACAGCCCACAGGTAATTAAAATCGGACGTAGGCTTCAAGTACTGGAACTAGAATTATTTTGAGAAAAAATACAATCCAACAAGGCACCTTCATTCGCTTCTTCCACGCCAATCAATGCGATGATTAGGTGAATGGACCTTACAGGAAATGTTGAGTGATCCAGTGTGCTCATAGAACAACATTTATGTTTTTAGATGTCCTCATTGTTCTCTTTCAAATCTTCTTTTTCCCGAAGGAATCTTATAGCGTGTCACTTTCACTTGAACACATGATTAAATCATCAACATACGTACATCACTGGTTTTGTTCGCTGGTTTGTAAATGAAATGCATGACGCATCAGCCGAAATGCAGGCACCGAGATTAAATAACTCTGCTTGTTGGTCCATAGAAACGTCCAAAATAATTTAGGTCTTGTACCGTACAGCCTACCAGGGAACGCGTTGCATAGATGAAAGTAACTCTAACCCGTATACCTAGAAATATGTGCTTATCACCAACGAACTCCAAATCTGGGGCATAGAACTAACGGAACCAAGCAATATCACTTACCAAGTCTCTTCTGCTTCCTTGGAGTATACTGAGAGTTTTGATTGAGGGACCTGAGAGTCCTTTCATGGCATCATATAGGCCTATCGGAACCTTTGATTCAATGAACGCCAAGAAACTTGCATCAAAACCCCGACGCTTCTTCGCTTAACAAGGTGCCCTACGTAAGCGCGACCACGAACACGACTACGCTGTATTTCCCACAAATCGTTGGCAAACGTTGCAGGATGGGCCTGAATGGACCGGCCGTTAACAGAACAATAGTAGGCCGGGCTCTTGTACGTGGAACATAAGGTTGTTGGATGACATGTCGCAACAGCACATGGCCTGCCACAAAGTGAACCGAGGCCAAGATGCACGTCTTCAAGTAATGGAATAAGACAAAGTCGATGATGTCTTGTTCTTGATAGTTGTCGGAGGATCTTGTTGCCGATGAGTAAAATGGAGAGAATTTTTGATATTTCACGGCAGTTCGATGGAGCAGGACGCGTTTCCCTTTGGCTAGACGGTGAGTCATTTTTGGTAGTGTTCTCATCACACCCTGGGTTGAAACAAAGGACGACATGATGTGCCCATCAATTTGCTTGCCAGGTTGCAACGCACACAAAGAAAGACAGCTTGAAGCCAAGCCGACAAGCGATCGGACGCACGGGCCAAAAAAAAAACTGTGATCGAAGCCAAGAAAACATACAACAGCGAGGATTCCCCGGTCGTCACCGACCCGAGTACTAATTCACCGCTTCTCAGCTTGACTATGGGAGAGCGGACGGGATCCCGTATTTTCTGAGAGCTATGGTCGTATGTGGTTGGTTTGGCGCTTGCTTGATTTATATTGATAAGAGGTGGCCATCCCAATTCGTAGCTGCATATTCGAGGTCTATGGTACGGGCCTTCTTATCCGAGTCAGTTAGATATTCGAGGCAGGTTTTGGCGATGACAGCATGGAAAATTTTCAAGTCACACCCTTTCCAACTGATACTCGTACAAAGCTGTAATGCTGTTTTTAAATCCATATTTGCCCATGATTTGGCAGACGGAAATCCCACACCCAAAGCAACTAGTATATAGGGTACGGTTGGGTGGTCTAGAGATCCTGACGCACCAATTCAATGACGACTACGCTCAAGCAAATAAATATTAACCCTCGATCTTATATTGCGGCTGATAACCGCAGGATTTCTTCGGCTTCTTTCCTAACTCAGATTTGAATTCACCTTCTCCACCATCCAATTTCATCATGATGTCCCCGCAATGCCTCCCAGAGCAGAAAGCTCATTCTCACATTCTCTCTCGAAGGCGTACTTCATCGCCAACCCTCACCAAGCCCACCAATTCATCTTTTTTATCAGCACCAGTCATGTCTTTGGCAACCTTCGCATCTGTTGATGTGGTTATCAAAGCCAGCCAGCTATTTGTGGCGAGGGCAGAGACGCTTGCAGCAGCCGTCCAAGAACCACCCACAAAGCCATCATCCACTTGCCATAAAGGCAATAGCAGGGAGCTGGGCGATGTCATGCCTGATCATGCCCGCCAAGGGCCCAGACAGAAAGAGCGCAGAAAAGTCCAACACAAATCGCCAGTCAATGTCAGTTGGCACAGCGTGTTTGCTGTCTGACTTATTCCGCCACTTTCTGCCAAGGACTGGCCCTTCAGCCGCTTGGTGCGCCATACTTCCCACTATTGTCTTGGCTGCTACGTTTCTCTCCACAAAAGGTCGCGGTTTTTGTGCTGTGGAGCCACTAACATGGCCAAGCCTCAGCCGCACAGAGGCCTCTTATGTTCTTGCGTCGCTAGCTCTTACGCTTGGCTTGAGCCTAGTAGTTGCGATCCAGCCATAACTTTGGGCTGAATTGAGACATGGCCGCAGGCATCAATCTAGTTTCAGCTCATTGGGATTGGATATATGTATAAAACGTAGCGTTTTCCATCACACTTGTGTCGCCCCTGCTGTCGGCGCTTATCCGTGTTGTCGTTGGGCTCAACACCCCCATCACCATGGCAGAAGCAACCAAGAATGTTGAAACGCTACCAAGCGAAATCTTGGACAAGATATTGTCTCATGTCCACGCGCAACATTCTATCCGGAACTGCCGCCTTGTGTCTAAACGATTCAATGATACTGCTTCTTCGCATCTGACTACCGGAGTTATTGTGCGCGTGACCTCTGCGTCTTTGGCGGAGCTTGAGAGATTCTGCGACAGTCCCATTCTCAATAGGTCCCGTGCCCGCGTCACCATTATTCTATCGTACTACGATGTAAACTTGGCTAGCGATATGGCTCATTTCATGCAAGATTGTGACTCAGTCTTGTTCAAGCGCCTTGAGACACTCGATCGGATGCAATATTCCATGCACCTCTCTGGACCGGGTGCGCGGAGGGATGCACTTCAGGAACGGCTATGGGCAGTAGTCAATGAACAACAGCTTGAAGAAATTTCCAAGGAGGAATTTGATGAATCATCCGCAAAACCATTCCAGAAGCTTGCCATGCGAATTTATGGCTTGTACAAGAAACGTTGTGATGATCAGGAAGCGGTTCGCAAGGATAACAAGCACATTAGCAGACTATGTGCTGCTTTGTGCAAGCTCCCCAATATGGAAGAGCTGGTTTTCCTGGACGATCCATGGCATGACTCAGAAAAGCTTCAAGAATTAGACTTCAAAGACTTTGGGTTTGAAAAGGATGTCTTGGAATATTTCAACGCTTCCATCTTGCCATCCAAATGGTGTGGTACTTTTACCACTGCCTATACTACTGCCCCGCCCTTCGAAATGTTGGGAGAGCTGTGCTGTCAATTCGGTCAATATGGCATACGGCCTCGGTCAATACGGATGGAGTTAAACGCCTCTGCGGATCTCCGTCCGATGGGGCTAACGTCTGACCAAAGGTTGGGAGTGCGAGATCTTGTCGCGAAAGCAACTGAGCTGAGATTGACCGTTGACGGCTGGGCACGTAAAGGGTCTCTCGCTGAGAACAATGATCGCCTCAAGGATGAAATGCTTGCTTTGTGCTCCCTGACCCAGCCCTTCTTCAGCGCGCCCGCCCTGAAGGAGTTGCATATCTGCTTCCATAACTACCCGTGTTTTTCTGAAGCACCCAATGTTAGCATATCCGAAATTTTGCCAATTGAGCAATCATGGCCACGGCTGGCCGACCTGGTACTGGAAAATCAACCTGCTACTATGAATGATCTCAGAGTAATCGTTGCATCGCTACGGGACACTCTTAAGCGCTTCGAATGGAAACATGGCTGGCTCCTGACTGGTGGTTGGGACCAAGCTCTCCAAGTGCTACGGGGTTTCAAAAAAGTCAGACATACATCCATTCAAAATCCTAGAGGCGAAAGATTTGGGGATGGAAATAACTTTGATGATGGTGGGCAGTCCGAAAAGATGAGCAGATATGTCAACAGACAAAGGCCTTGGAACCCTCTGGGTCCTTGGAAACCAGGCAATGGATAGTGTATTATGATGTGTCCTCGAGTTGGCTCGGAACATGTTATTGATATAAAAGAAGAGAATTCCGACCCGATGGTAAATCATAGCGTCTTGTCGTGTTTAGCCTGCGTGGCTTAAATGTTGACTTGAGATTGCGCACCATCAGTACTGGGACCGAACAGTGGCTCATCTCCAGGGTACCTGTTATCGGCCCTGGACAGTTGTCCCTGAGGCTAGCCTGATGCATTAGGACTGAGATGACGCTGTCGGGAACATTCTTCCGTGATGAAGATTGAAGCCAGGCAGTGAAGGAGTATATTTAAGTTGCGCGGAAGACCGATGTTATGCGATTCCACATTCCCGTGGCTTGCGCTAAACCCAACCAACGTCCACCCATTGGCCGTGTGATGGAAATTCTGTGGAAATATTGTGTGATGGAACGGTGCATACTGTGTGAGAGGTATCTCTCGATTTGGATTAGCCCAACTTCCCTATAAAAGGGGGTTTGATTCCGAGTGCCGGGGCCTAGGCCGGGGGTTTTCCCCCGAAAGTGCTGTCTCGTATGACCCGGGGGCAAAAAAGGGTCATACATATCATCTGTATTTAGTCCAGTGCATGGTTCCAAGCGATTAGATAGAAATGATAACAGACGAAAGTCGCCATCATCATCATGCGATTCCACATCATGTTTCAAGTAGTGGTGCAGAAAATGGAATGGGCAATTCGCCTCTTTGACCTCGCCAGTAGTTGGAGGCCTGTAGAATCTCTGGACAGCGTGTCAATAGCTGTCCCCATTTTCGTAAGACGGGCACTCTGACTTCCCAATTTCGGTCATCTGACGGCTCCCCCCAGACTATAAACCCAGACCAGCTCTTTCCCCCACACGACTCGACAGGATCCTCAAACAGCCGCTGCTCCTCATCGGCCGAATTGAGGCTGGCCACGGCTAGCAGTAGATTATATCGTAGTCTTGGCAGTGGGGACAGGTCGATCCACGGGTGATGCCTTCTCTCCAGCTGCAGTTTGGCGGGCTTTAGTTAATTTTGGTCTCTACGTATGTGCGTCGTGCGAATAATTGATGTACTTGGCAACCCTTTTTAAGTTAGGTAGGAATAAAGGATAAAAGAAAACAACTATTTTATTGAATAAATTAAAGAAAGTTTTTGCCCAAATAAATGAGCCAGAAGTGAAGCTGCCTATTAGAACTATTGGGGATGAGTGCAATTTTCTGATAGTCATTATGGTGAAGATGTATGATTTTTAATAGATGTCGCGTGTAATACTTCGTAAACCCAAGAATAGAAAGGTCCACCCTGACAATCACCTCCAGCAACCGACATAATATCTCAAACTGTTTCGAAAAGAGACCAAGGTCATCCAACCTTAATGTCATAAGGTAATTTAAAGTTTCTGTTCAAGTCAGTATATATTATTATTCCAAAGCAACAGTCAATACTCACGCATAAATGTGTACCGTCAACGTAGCCGTTGCAGTGGTACCCACTGCAGCAATCGGATCCTATTCCAAGAAAGCCTCTGGTGCAATGGCCGTTATAACGCACACATCGCTTCTCTAGGCCTAAGAGCTCTGGCATTGCTGGACTGGCCAGGGCCAGTCCAATCATTGACAAAAGAGTGACCACAGCAGCCTTCATGTTGAGTTGGGATGTGATATAAAGATATAAGTCGGTTCGAGTGAATGGTTTTGAAATACGTTAGAAACCTTGGCTCAACGATGACCAAAAAGGTTGGACCAACCCAGGCCTTTTATCGTCGAGTCCCGTCGCTTATGAGCCTTGCTTGGCCACTCCCAGTTTCGTTTGACGTCATATGTTTTAACCTGAATGCAACTAGTCATGAGACTTGGTGATGAAAAAAAAGTTCCGAGATTGCCAATCAACTAGTGAAACATTTTACATAAAACACGGCCCTTGTCTTTCGCCTCTCTGTAATATGCACCGTCTTCTGAGAAGCACTTGGTAGACTAAGTATTATTTCAGATCATATTGAGCTATTCAGTTGCACTGCTGTTGAACAATCTTACAGCCTGGACTAATAAGATATGACAGGTAAGGTATAATCAGGTAACCTGATTCGTTATTTGACTTGGGATATTTGGGTTGATGGCGTGCCCTAGTTGGTTTGACACGGGTAAAAACACGGTAAACAACATTGGTGTAAAATGCAATAAAATAATGATTTAAAGGCCATAAGCTAGATCAAACAGGGCGCAGAGAAACCAAGACATCTCCTATTTTGGCGGTTTAGGCCGAAAATTCTCGGGAGTGAACAAGGGAGGGATGAAAAATGTGATGGGTGGACTGTGACGTGTCCCAGTGGATATGAATGTACGGAACCAGCCGTGACGGATCGCGCTAATTTTGGTCCACAAGATATAGCCGTCTTTGCAAATCATGACTCAAGACGTGGGGTTTGGAAGTAGCTCCATTACTGCTGCTTCTGCAGATCCAATAAGATATTTTTTTGAGTGTCTTTGATTGGGAAGCAGCATCGGATCGAAGTTCTTTGCCAAATGATACGGTCAAGTTTCACGGAACATGTTGTTGATAAATATAGAACCGAATCAATCATGGGGTTAATATCGGGAATCGGAATGGCTCTGATGAAACCCATCCAAAGCCTGAAACACTCATCTTTTCTTTCTACCCAAGAGATTTGGAATGGGTTTTGTGAATATGCATCAAGTCACAATCGGGCCTTTGCTTAGAGAGCATTCGAACCAGATTGGAAAAGACAAAACCGGGCCAAGACTGACTCATTTTAGCAAATCTACTGACACAAATTGCTGAGTCCACTCTCGGGCCGATAATCTGTTCCACTATTAATGGTATTTGGTTTTGTTTTATCACTCTTATCATGACTGGGAGTCACGACTGAGTCTTCGCCAGTTGCGAATTCTATCAAGAAAGAGGAGAGATGTTGCTGTATAACTTGAACTGGATGAGAAGCAAGGCGCACGAGGGCAAGGCGTAGACAGTGGCGAGCCATGAGAATTTTTGGAAATCACCTAGGGACGCGATAATGTTGGGCTGGATGTCCGCAACCTAGATATAGTTAGAATACTGAACCCAAGACGTGAGGCAATCTACGTACCACGGCGGTGTCAAAAGCGTACCTAAATACGCACAAGAGAATAGCCCCGACAGCCAAGACCTACTCGAAGCCGTGAATCACAATTATGGGATCGGTCGCCTTGGTGGTGAGTCCTTCAACATCATCTATGGTAGGACCTCGAATGCTTGCGCTCTCGGATTCGCTTGGAGCAGAGCTGGCAGCGAGCCACAGCTTTCTGAGCGTTTCAAGGACTGGACGATAATGCAATCGACTGATATGGCCCATGTGTCAATTGATTAGTGAGTCTCCTATTCCGGATGAGCCACAACCATAACGCTGGTGTTGGCGATATTGACGGGCCATCCGATTGCATGCAGCTGTCTTGGCTCTGTTATCTCGGTCGGACCACGTCCAACCGGGTTCAATACCGTGCTCTGCCTCGCAATTTTTCAACGAGCGATTGGTTCTGTGGTCTAGTTGGTTATGGCATCTCGCTAACACCGAGAAGGTCCCCGGTTCAATCCCGGGCGGAATCACATTTTGCCACCCTCACCAACGGGACACCCGTCTCTTTCTTTTTTGGACCTAGGCCTATTTTTCAGCACCAAACGCTTTCAAATCCGTCTTCATTTACAACAGCCAACATATGGCCCTACAACTGCGGGCTTGGTTTGCTAACGTTTTCCGCCGGTATACCCTCTGGCTGTTTCGCCAACAGAGACAAACCCTGCACTCCTAGCTGGTATTATTAAGGTCTCGAAGCGACAGTCTATATTCACTGCAACCCGGAAAAGTTCGGTCCTCAAGCTGGTAAAATAACTCTCATTGTCATGGGGGTGAGGTTGTGAGGTCTTGCAATATGCTCGACTTGCTAGCTATCGAGTATAGGTTTTTCTTTTTCTTTTACCAACTATTCGAAATCTACGGGATGCGATTAATCAGTCCAGTGAGACTCCATACCCCTATCGGACGGAGAAAAAAGAAGATGAGGAAACTTGAAAAAGTTACTATCTATATTACTATTATTTTCCACACGCAGACAACGTGGTCGTTGTGGTAGATGTAGTAGTCGTTGTAGATGTCACGTCAGTCGTGCTCGTCTTTGTAATATTTTCCGAGCGGGTTCTGTGGATGGTTTTCGTAATGGTAATGGTTTTGGTCTGGCCCAACATCTCAGTGAGGTTCATTGTCATGCAGCAGCATTACTTACCGGTTTGTTCAAACCCAAGCAGTTGCAAGCGGAGGAGATGACGTCACACTTGTAGCCTTGGACGGGGACATCGGCGCACGGGTTTTCGTGAGTCACACCCTTGTCTGAATATGCCTTTTTGGAAGGCTCCCTGTAGTCCCCAGCTTCCTTGTTGGTACCAAGGTCTCGCTTCGAGCAATCCGGATTGGACGGGACGATGACCAGGGTCGTGGCGGTGGTAGTTTCAGTCTCAGTCTCGAGTACCGTATTCGTGACGGTGGTGGTGACCTCGTGCGAAATCGTCGTAGTAGCTGTCTTTGACTTGGTGATGGTAACGGTTGCAGTCGGGATGTGGAGCAGACTCGCGCAGAACTTGTTGGCACCGGGAGCGGCCTTTAACGCCTTGACGGCGGCATCGTCGTGTTCTGCTGGCGCAGCACTAACCACGCCCACCAGGGGCAGAAGGAGGTATAGAAGGAGCATGTTTCTGGGTGAGTGAGGGAATGGCCAGGAGGTGGATCATTAATGGGTTGACGAAAATTTGCAGAACAGCGCGGGCGTACAGCTTTAAATCAGGAGTCAGGAGCATCTTGGAAGCTTCTAATTCTCTAGACTGGTTGGCCATGTGGGTAAATGTGGACCAAGTAGTCGATGAAAGCTGGCATCCAATTTGAGGAAGCCAGTGGTCCGCCACCAACAACAAGGTCCCAGTTGGCCGTGGCTTACTTCTGTGAGCTATTGAGTCCAGAATCCAATAGTCTGTTGATTTTGTGGGTCGGATATCGATCGGTTTCGTAGCGAGATGAGTCGGGTTGGGCTAAAATTCTCCATGTTGTCCGATTTCAGGCTTGTCTCCATCTAGTGCGGCTTGGAATTTAAATGATTATGGCTAACCAACATGCCACCACCCGACGCTCGAGCCTTGTTTCCGACAAGTTAAATCCGATGGATGCATAAATTCGTGAAGAGCTAAAAAAAAAAAAAAAAAAAAAAAACTGAGGGTAGGCTCAGCAGGTGATCTAGGAACTAGACAACGGCGGCATGCAAATAGTGTCCAACAATGGGGTTGTTTATTTAAATCATTTCGCCACAAAGAGCTTGATACTGTTGAAAAGTCGCAAACAGCTACCGAATTCAAGCCCAAATTCATTATTTTGAACCCAGAGCGCTGGTCACAACGCTGACACCCAACACCATGAGCACAAGGAGAAATGAGTGCTCGAGGACTGTCTCGAAAAGGGCGGTGCAAATTATTATTGTACTCCGTTGTTATTATTGTGTGATTCTTAGCCAACTTCCAACCATTTC
The DNA here is from genome assembly GCA_022837005.1 of Calonectria pteridis. NCBI lineage: Eukaryota > Fungi > Ascomycota > Sordariomycetes > Hypocreales > Nectriaceae > Calonectria > Calonectria pteridis. The sequence continues at coordinate 115,510 of JAKZGU010000092.1, read as the reverse complement.
GCCTTTGCCTATTAGCTCAGAACTTTCGACCCAAAACGCTACTGGGGTCAAGGCCAGGAAAGTTAGTGCGCTGCATCAAGGCGAAAAGAGATCCCAAAAGATCAAGTTGATGTATGGTTGTAGAAATGCCCTGATTTTTGGCTTTCCAAACCTCGAGTGAATGCGCCTTGCGTGTTTTAGGGTGCAAATCACCACCATCAAGTTCCTCTCACACCTTAATCGCTGCTTGACAGAGTATTTCTGTCCCCGCGGCAGCTTCAAAGCATATCACCAAGCTCCAGATACGTTTTTATTGCTTCTTCTTTGTGTATCTTTACATGCAGAAAACTCAAGATGAACAAATGACTTGGTGATGGAAGAGCTTGTGCCAGCTTCACTACTCGATGTCTATCATCATAATCTCCGACTAACGACTGCAAAATCTGAATCCTTGGCTCTTCCATGTTTCAAACCCAAGAAGACTAATAATTCTGCATCAAGTACGGGTTGAGCGCGGCATAAAGAACCCGCCGAACGGCCCGCGCCACATCTGACTTCTTTCCCAAACAGTACAACGCCTTGACGCAGCTCTCGCACTGCGTGATGAGTTTCACCATTTGCGGGTCTCCCAGCGACATTGGATCGTGCTGAGCAGTGCTGCAAATTTCGTCGAGCTGCATGATGGCTGCTTTGGCAAAGGCCCGAATGAGCATGCCCGTCCAAGGCTCCGGCAGGATACTTTGCTTGGCAATAGCGAAGTGAAGATTGTCCGTGCTGGACATGGTCGAGACAAGAGCTAGGTCGGAGAGAGTCGTGAGGCACTCGGACCGCAGACGAGGAACAAGGTCGACGATTTGTCTCGCCTGTCTCGCGTTTTCGAAACCCAGTCTCGCCTGGTCAACCACCTCGATCAGGTCGACAAAGAGCAGAGTTCCGAAGTAGAAATAGGAAACGACGTGGATAAACCACATCTGCAGCTGGACAGGCGTCTCCTCGTAGTGCTCCAGAAAGGTGCGGACGAATGTGCTGTATGTCATGTTCCAGTGCCTGCACAGCGCAATGGAATTCGAGATGATTCTCTCAATGGGTTCGCCGCGGCAGTTTCCTCTCAGCATGCTCTGAAGGTATGAAGCTTGCCTGAAGATGATGACTTTGATCGGTGTCGCAGCGCAAATGGCTTTGATGGCAGTCTCTTGCGAGCACGGCCATCGCAGCCTGCCTTCAACGCTACCGCCCTGGTCAAAGACTCCAGCCCACCATTCAGGATCCTGCGGACGATACTCGAGGGCATACAGCTCGCGCTGCGGATGTTGCAAATATTCTGGGTCATGTTGGCATTCCCTGTCGGAAACCACGATCGGCCTGCCACACATGGCTGAAGAGATCGAGTCAAGCATGACGGTCATCCAGTACACGAGATTCAAGGTGCCCAAGTCTTCCTTGTTCATGCGGTTTGGCTTGTGATGGCCCGATGTCGGATCGAAAATGTTGGATTGTCGGGTGTCGTAACGAAATTTCAGTGCGTGGACCTTTCGAGCGGCCTGCTCAGTGAAGAGTGGAGGGCCCTCTGCTGAGAAGATATCCGTTACTTGAGACGCAACGGATGCTGTGGAGCCACCGACGGAATCTTCAAACACGTGGGAGGCGAGCTCATCATTTCCCATCGGCCGTTGAATGAGACCCATGATCCACTCGGCACAAGCAACACGGAAAGATTCGATATTTGCACACTCGCCCAGTGCTTGCTTGGCCTGCATCCACAAGGTTTTGTGCAAGAAGTAGTCAAAGTCAACGTTAAAGTCATCCACGCTGGCAAATAGGTTTTGTGGATAGACCTCGAGTTCGCGATCGCTCCCCTGGGCCCACTGCGTAGCATACGCCATCATACTCATGAGTAAGGCCTTGGCAATAAGTTTGTCCTGCTCTTTCGTGATGACAACCAGTCTACATGCCTGTGCAGCTTGATCTAGTTTCGTCACGGCGTGGTAGACTCCGTTGTCCTGCTTCTTTGGGTCGTACTGTTTGCTGAGAGTGACAGTCTTGTAGTGACATGCCATCCAGCTAATGCCGTTCGCCGGGTATTGTTTTGTCTTGTCGAGATCATATGGACAGACTTCCGGGGATAGACAGCAGGCCAGTGCTAGCTCAAACGAATCGTTGTACACACGCATGAGGTTGTCCGTGATGAGGCTTTTGTTGGTGTTAGAGGCTAAGGCATACGTCATAGAGTAGGGTGAGATGCCGGTAGTAGCCAGCCCATCAGTGTACTGGGTGTCGTACGCCGAGGGCCAAGTTGAGCCTCGATAGTCGCCATAGGCGGCTCCAGTCGACTGGTTTATGTTGTAGTCCAAGGTTTGAGCCTGGGATGTAGAGAAGCCGTCGACCTTGGGCTTCGAGTCTACCAAGAAGCCTGCCTCAGAGTCTGATGAACCCTCCATGACAATAGCATCGAGGAAAGCTGCGTCGTGTTCTATTTGCATTGTGTGAATTGCTGGATAACTGGCATGCTCAAAGCCACCCTCGTAATCTGCCAAGGCATCGACCCCGAGAGCACTGTATATGGTCGCATTTTGGCCTTCGGATGTTAGACCCAGCGCCCCAGCCGGTTCCCAGGACGCGTGGGTGACCGCAGCCGCTTCGAAGCGTCCTACCTCTTCAACCGATGCGATAGGAAACTCTTGCTGAACACGTGGAGGACTTGGTCGAGGAGAACTTGGTCGAGGAGAACTGTGTATTATCTCTGAGGCGTGATTGTTTGGTACAGCAGTCCCTTGGGAGCGAGAGTTGGTTCTTTGGTGCCTCTTTAGCCAATGAAACGTGCAGTTTTGCCCTTTTCGCAAGCAGTTGGAGCAGGACGCGGTGGGAGAGCCAGGATCGATGGCTGGGAGCAGTCTAGTTAGCCATCACGTTACAGAGAGTGGTTAGCTGGTAGATGTGCAAATTGCTGGGATAGTGCGAGAAACCAACCGGAATGCCCTCCTGGCGCCGCATCAGCACCAGAGGTCCCAGGCCTCGAGTAGAAGCGCTGCCTGTCCCACACCGAAGGCGCATCGCACGCACGCTTGGCCTTGCGGCACTGATCGCAGCATCGGTTCTGCCGTCGCATCTTGATGCGCTAATGAGGAAATGGATATAGTTCAGCCCGAGCTCGACGGGGATGATGGTGCCCAAATATGAAGTGTTGGTGACGCAAGTTTATGAATGACGCCCGACCCCGCTCGCAGATGGGAGAGGGGTTATTGCTTTTTTTCATTTTTTTTTTCACGACTCTGGATCATTTTTGCCCCATAACGCTTGCCGGGATATCAGACTGCATTGATAGTGCTCATGGTGGCGTCTGGACAAGAATCGAGGCCGGTAAGGGAGCGGTAGGTTCCGCGAACACTCACCATAGCCTCGACCGTGACGTTATAAAGAAAATATTGTAAGGCAATCTTGAATATGTATATCTAACATGGTTATGTATCTCCCCAGTATTATGTTGTTTCTTGTCCGCGCTCAATCCTTCTGCTCACCACCGCGCCTTGCAACCCCTTGTAACCAAGCGTGTCACCTCCTCCTAAGATCCGTTCTGTTCCCATTGACCGGCAGCACGTGTCTTTACGTGCCGCGTTGGAAGGGAATCCTGAAACCTTGAAGCTTATGCCAGCTGTAATTGGTGATTGCTTCTTGGAGCAAAACCGTAGCCAATCACAACGCTCGATATGAAGCCTCTCAGATATTAGCACGTAGCCACTGATGATCATTGCCCCAGAGTTCCCTATCCTTTCCCACATTGGCCCGTAAGCGAGGAAGCGGTGGCGTATCTGATCTGTCATCCCCACCTTCGGCCAGAAAGATCCGCCAATCACAATGCTGGTCCAAGATCACAAGGTGGTGCTGCCATCACTGGCTTCACTGATGTCTCAGTTCAGGTATGGTCGCGTCGGCATCGCGGCTATGACTTTCATTTGGGTTTCCATGTGGGAATGGACGGACTGCGAGCCCGAGAATAATCTCTGTGTGGCGGAAAGGGCCTCAAGAATGAACCCTCAGCTTGCGCGCGGGATAGGTTATGCGCGCAACACAGCTCCCGAAGAGTGGCGTGATGCGCTTCCGATTCGATCGCTCCGGGCGGGATCTCTTCGAGTCCACAAATGCTTGCGGGGCTCTACCTTTCCCTCAAAAAGCAAAACCGAACTTGATCACCCAGCAGAGATTGATTGCGCAAGTCCATCCCTTAGCCACATTGTTCTTATTGGTTAGTAAGTGCCCCACAAGTAGCTCCAGGCTCAATAACATACTGATACTATGATCATTAGTACTCGTGCAAGTCATAGGATCAACGGTATCAAGCGGCCATGGACCTCTGATGAAAACTTTTCGCGCCGCAACCGGGCCGACTGAACGTCCTTACATAAGCAGTGAGACAATTTGGCTAATTTGCTGGTTGACTTTCGCTTGCTTGGTCATTCATTCATTATTCAATGAGAAAGAGTCTACCTACTCAACATCTGGGTGGTGGCGGAGCCAGAGATGAGCTTCTTCCACCTGTTATGTGCTTGTACATTCGCCTTGTGCTACATGGGGCACACTTTGCGATCAAATTTGCTGGCTTTTTATTTTCCTTTTTTTTCTCTCAAATCATGAGCATGAGAGAAAGGCACAAACCCCATCCAATCTCTCCATGCGGTCTTGGCAGCGGTTCAGAATACGTCAAGTGAATGTCAATCCTGCCACTAACCGACAGACAGAGAGGCTTAAAAAGAAGGGAAATGAACCAGAACTCTAAGATGATGCTTTTTATACAGAAACCGACAAACTTGATCATTCTGGCTGCTACCTGGGAGCCGAAATGATTCCTTACGGGGTCAGGTAGGTCAACATCGCAGCAAAAGCTAGATTTTAGGCCAACATTCTCACTGCCCAGGTCTCTTTATACTTTTATGAGCAGATGGAGTTGCGAGAATCTCAATTAATGATTCTTGCAAGGGCATTTATTATTACGCAATAAAACTTCGATGAAGGAAAGAAAAGGCCTAATGGATGCTGTGTAAAAGTGGACCACTAGAGTGCCAATCCGAACCCTAACCCTTACCCTTGCTCAGCTTATGAGACTGTTGGTTGCATCGTTTGACACAAAATAGTAGTATATTGGCCCAATTGGATTCATGTGCGGCGGGCCTCTATTATCAGGAAAATGATAGATTCTTGACTGAATAATTCCCACGATGACGCTTCCCAAACCTTTCCGAGACAGCTCTGCCTTTCCATTGAGAAAACGACCTCGACAAACTAGGTCATTTACTAGACTAACTTGACTAGCTAGAAAGATGTAAGCGTGTATGCCCTTTTTCGTAGACGAAAATTCGGTCTTAGGCTTCTCCGAAATTGATTGTAAGATTAATATCATCGCTTTGCTTTAAACAAACTCACCAAGCACTCGGCCACAGAGATAATGCTAGTATACATCTAGGTCAAATATAGAATGCAAATCCATAAAACAGAAATGTGACTGTGGTCAGCGCAGCAGCTATGGAAGTCGCTGTGACTAGGAAACAATTAGCTTTGGGTACTGGTGCAACACAGGGAGATCATACCCGTGCGTGTTAACATCTTGATACCGAGGAATTCGGAGCAGAAGGGAGAAGCATGAATGCTTGAAAGCGCCTTGAGGACTTTCTGCAAATCCTTTCCTCAAGAAACGCCGTAATAATATTGGTTCGCGCGCGTTGCGCTTTTGAGCACGGTAAGTGCGCCGAGGACGGAAATGTTTTGAAGCCAGCGCATAATGAATCTAACTTAAGCTATTAGTGATATTCCTTGACAGTGTTCTCGCCTTTTAATCTCATCTGTTCTTGGGAATTCATCGCAGTCGTAGAGCTGTGAAATCAGCCTTGGCGCTCAATTTTCGACCTAGGTAGATTGACGAAGAGGCCTCATTCCAGGCCAAAATAAGGGCGGAACACTGTGTGCACTTGGACCCGATGTGGCCGGACGCTTCAATGAGACTGTAGATGATAGTCATCATCTAGCTCAGATTTATTCGCAGCGTGACTATCATCTCTCGAGGCAATTGGATCCTTTTCCCAGCCCCCTCAAGTGTGTATTGAAAGACTTTTGTTGAATCGATAGCCAAGGATCGCGTCCTGCAGGCTTTGTCTAAAATTCAAGGAGTTGAAACTGTTAGTTCCTCTGCGCTGCTGCGCCACCAACAAGCAGCGAAACAAATAGTATAACAGCACACACTGACTCTCTGCAGTTCCTGTTTCCCGCAATTCTTTCCAGAAACCGAAAAATGGCCACCTTCATGGTTCATTTACGCAGCGCTGCTGGCCTGGGCAACACTGGTCGTCGCCCAAAGTGACGAGGGACCACTGCAAGCGCTCGCGGGGATCGTCACCAACACCGCCATGACCATGTACGGCTGGTCGGAATTGCCCTGCTACTTCATGGATAAAGATCAACCATGCCACTTACAAGGTTTCTACGGAAGCTTTTCGTGCTTTGGAAAAGATCTGGGCTAGGTTTAACAGGTGGGACCGAACAGACAAGCCGACTACACAGTTGGACCAGCCGCAGGTGTTGGATCTCTAGCAATCTCCGCATTCAATATCTTATTTCACCAAATCGTTAGCTATTTACTGAAGGACATGCACAGGTTCATGTTCCTCTTTCATTTAATCGCTTTTGTATCTAAAAAGCGGAATGCAGATCGAGTCAGACCACGAAACAATGACATAACCGGTCATATTCCTGATATAGTCCCAAACGCCGTTACATACTTCTGCCGTCTGATCTTTCTAGTACCATCGGGTAAAACTTCAATATACTCATTCAAACCTGGGAGATATCCAGCTTCCCTCTGCCTCTGCGCAGCAAACCTTTCTGCCTCCTTTTCCGCCGCTGTAGGTGGTCTCGTCGGGAGCGGTCTGCGGTACCTGCGCGCATCCTCCACAGCATGGTAAAACCCCAAGTCATCTTGAATCTGGCGGGTTTTTTCTGCAGGCAGCGAAGAAATCTGCCCCTGCATAGCTGCAGATGAGGTTGCGGACGAAGGAGGTGCGGATGCATGAATAAAGTTTGGCAAATCATCTCTTATGCGCTCACATGTCCAACAGTAGCACTGGCCGGGGTTCATGTGGGTATAGACATAATTTGGCCCTGTGGGGTCGCTCGTAAGGATAGATGTCTGGACGGTAGTTTCGTCGTCTAATCCAAAATGACTAAGGAACACCTGGTACTGACTCGGAAACAGCCGGTGCGTTTTCCATACCAAATCAATGCCAAAAGGTGGATCTTGCTCGGTAGTTTCGGCGACCACCCTGCTTAGCTGAAAATCCAAGTAATCTCGAGATGCTCTTGACAGCGATCCGGCAAGAGAAGGAGAACGGATCCATAGCAATTTGTGCGCTTCGTCAATGAAACCGTCCAATTTCTTCACCTCGGAGGCAAGATTGAGCCCGAACGGCAGGCTGTTCGGGTCAGTGTAGGCAGGGGGCTTCTCCAAGTATGCCAAAATATCGGCAGATTGCGACGACATGGTGGAAAATAACGTCTCGGCACTTCGGGGCAGCAAGAATTGCATTTTATCCATGTCAATGGCTTCTCGAATTGCTGGCCATGGGAAACACAGCTTCCATACCTGCGGCTTGTGTAGCGTCGATTGGCGGTACGCATCTGTGTTTAGCATGAAGGCATACCAAACCAGAAGCACATCCAACGGTGGAAGATGGTTTTTGGATAATTGGACGGCCACCTCACCACTGCCATGGTGGGTGTACGCAGTGGCATGCCTCAGCACATCGTCAATGTTGGTCCACCAAGCCGCAAATCGTGCAACAGCCAAGTCAACTAAAAGGTGCCACCTTTGTGGCTCAGAGGTCTTGGCTGATGCTGCAGGCTCGGCAGTTGGAGGCTTCTCCTCATACGCGGGTGGCGCGCTGGCTTCAACATTCAATTCACTGGCGCTGAGGCGCAAGTTGCAAAAACATTCGAGCAGTGCCAGATGGACTGCGGCGTGGCCAGTTTCGGGATAGGCCAGGGCAACCTCGAAGCTGGCCGTCTGGGGCTGGCGGGGGATCAGGGCACCAGCGAAAACGCGGGGATTCGGAATGACGGTCTCGGTTGCGCCACGCTTTGGTGCAGAGTAGGACCTTGGCAATTGCCAAGCGTGCGGATCTACGCCAGCCGCGTCATCTCTGCTCGAAAAAGCGCGTCGGAAGCTGTCCAGCAGAGGCATCTACAGCCACCTTCGAAGTGCGGTGTGTTGTGTTGGTGTTGATTGGTGAGTTGCGCCCAGAAACGCTTGCTTGGCTTACGTGACGTGGTCGGAGGTTGGTTGCACGTGCCTTGTCCAACTCGATACATTGGCTGTCGGCGCTAAGGGTCGGTGAATGCAGATAGCAACCAGCAGCTACCCTATGTCTTGAAGCGGTATATAAATAAATCTAGGCATTCGCGTGACTTGGGTTGGTGGAGGAGACTTTGCTTGTTACTACGTCATGCGAACAAACCATCGTGCAGTGAATACGAGAGCTTCTGCATACCTGGGTTCAATGGAATCAATGTCATCACGAACCAACCTGCACACTATATCTCGACATTCTATTCTTACAACGGCTACCCTGATAGCTACCCTACGTCGTCTCTATGCATATTGATGCGCAAACTCGAAAAGTGCAGACCTTATCATGGGCGGGGCTGACGCGTCTTTGGGACGAGCCTCTGTTTGACCATCAATCATGCAGGCTTGGCAGGCGTCTCAGTGAGAAGGCATTTTTGGACGAGACATTTTGCCCCGACTCAATTGGGCAACTAGTCGCGTGCCCCTTTCTAATAATAGATGTTCCATGTAATGGAAAATAAAAGGAAAAAATGGAACGTCGAGTGGTACCATGAGGGAAAAAAAAGTGCAGCCTGGCTGTGTGCGGCGCTGTTCCGGGGTGCGATCCTCATCTGCTCCCTTCCATCCAATCTTTGTGCGGGGACTCGGGACGTTTAATTGTGAAACAATGCACCTCCGCCATCAAATCACCTTGGCAAAAAGCCAATACGTGTATGAATACGAAGGTGGTGAAGTTTATGAACCATCCCTGATAAGCTGGATGCAAGGTTGCGCGTCGGCAAAGCCACGACGAGGAGATCCACCCGCGTTCATGATCTGCAAGAAAAAAAAAATTGATGACAAGATGAAAAGAAGCCATCCACCATTCCCCTTGCTAGGATATCCGTGCACTCGCACTGTTTAAGCTCTGAGGCTAAGCTAGAGTAATGGAACAACCCCAGAAATTGTCAGGGGCTCTAAATGAGATAGGGTTGTTGTGGCTGCCAAACAAGGTTGGAAGCGGATGACATGCAAAATGAAACAGCCACTGCATTTCTTACTTGCCCAACGCTCACTGCGTCAAGCCTGATGAGCTTTTGTTTCTACCCAAAGAAACAGGGCATTCCATTGCTCTGGTTTCAATCTAAAACGAAACGGCGTCGCGGCAATGCCCACAATGACGCCCGCCAAGACCGCTCCGCCCCGAGGACCCCGCCACCCCCGGCGACATTGATGATGATGCGCTGGCCAAAGCTTCAACAGGCGAAGGAAAAAGAAGCCTCGACGATCCACAATCGCAATTTCCTCGCGGCCTTGCCGGAACAAACGATGCAACCCCCACAAGGCTCAGTGACACCCAACGCCCAACACCAATTCTCCTCTCAAACATGGCGGCAGTTGCATGTCGCTTGTAAACGCGGATTGAGGCTATGGAGCTTGCATCGTTCCCCGCATGGAATGGGCCGAAGATGATGCGCGCTGGCCAGTTTCAGCGCCAAGAAACAACCAGCGCTTGGGGGTTATTTTGAACGTTGGAGCTCATTGAGGGGATCGCCAAGGAAAAAAGTAAAAGAGCCATACTTAATTTCACGTATAAAGGAGATGATCACTCCCCCCGCCGTTGATGAAGATTAGATCACATCATTCTCTCTCCACCATATCAGCTCACTTCCATCCTCTCTATCTCTACTCAACAACAACCAACCAACCAACCAACACTTTTCTTCCAAACAAAAGTTACCAGTCTCATTCATCATGTACTCTCACAAGGTTGCTCTGGCTCTCGCTCCCCTCTTTCTCCTTGCTCGCGCCGACGTCCAGCTCGACAACGACGATGTTCCCAGCGCCTGCCGCAGCATCTGCGCCCCCATCGTCACGCTCGGCAACCGATGCGAGGTCGACCTGAACGGTGACGACAACGACCGCATCGAGGACAACCTCGAGTCTCAGTGCTTCTGCCTCAACGACAGCTTCGACGTGGCCAACATTGCTGGTCTGTGTGCCGGCTGTATCTCGGCCAACCAGAACACCAACAGCAACGACGACGATGCCGATGATGGCCGCCAGGGTGAGTCAAGAATGATTCAGAAATTATGTACCGAGGATTAGTTCGGCTAACAGCTGGGGATAGACATCAGCGAGATCCTGTACACTTGCGGTTGGAGCAGCAGCAGCTGGAGCTCCAGCCAGACCACCGCTGCCAGCGGCATCACTGTTGTGGCCACAGCTCCCACTGCCACTTCTCAGTTGACCACCACCATCGTCCCCGGTGCCACCGCCACTAGACAGAGCAGCTCTACCACCGCCACTGGCACCTCCACCAACGGCAACAGCGGCAGCACCACCGACTCCACCAACGGCGGCACTTCCACCTCCACCACCACCTCGACCTCCAGCTCCGATGAGAACGGAGCTGGTTCACTCGCTCCCTTTGGCGTTGCCGGCGCTGCTGTCGCCTTTGCCGCTCTCCTCCTGGCTTAGATGAGCCCCACACACCCATCATATACGATTTAGTTGCTTATTTTATTTTATTTTATTTTACTGAGTGGCACGGCTCGCAAGTAATTTGATAGACGGGGCCCGATGTCATAATATCCGGACACTGGGAAATGAGTACATGGGCAATGCATGCATTGGACAAAGAGTCGCGATGTGCATTAGTGGGAACCAAATTTGAATCACGAATAAAATACCCTTCCTACTTTTACTGAGCTTCTACAAGTTAAATATTACAATTTTAACAAACCTTCTCTTGTTGCAAATGAAGTCTATTTTTGCTGGCAATGGAACTGATCAATTTATCTCTCGAAGCCTCAATTTTTCAAATTTTCAACTTTTCTTTTTAAATTATCTCTAGTTGGGCCCCTTACTGTAGCCAGCCTTCACATTTCTCCCCAAAATAATTGCGAATGACGTAGCGTGCGTTGTGCTTTGGAGGTAGACGCTCAAGTATCACCCACAATTAAATATTAACCTTAGAAAAGCAACAGATGTACTTTTCTGCAGTATTTCAACATAAAAGGGCAGAATGGATCTTTTCTATTGAATATTACATCCGTCTTTCAGGTCATGTCAGTGCCAGTCCAGTCAGGGCGACCACTCTAGGGTAGCCGCCATGTCCCCACTTTTCTTTGCTTTTGTCTTGTTGTGTGTAATCATGGCGTCGCACAACGTTGCCTTGTGCCTCGCAACCCCTCATCATCTCGTTTCATCTCTGCTTCTTCATCTCACAGAAATCAAAATGGACGAGGTAATGGCCATCTGCTTAATATGTGGCACCCCCATCATAGGCCGCGGTAAGACCGACGCGTCGTTTGATGAAGACGTCTTTGAGTGGGACATCGATGCCGTCCTGCTCGAAGGCCCTCTCTGGCCAGAATACCGACGCGAGCCGAGAATCATGGAAGCGCAGCACGTCCCTGACGAAGCTGTGAAACAACAAGTTCTCCTTACATTCCTGCTACGTGAGGATGTGGACATGCCGCTGGCGTCTATTGACGCAGAAGTGGAGAGGATCTTCACCTATCTCCCAAAGTTTGAATTTGATGATGATGAATCGATTTGGCGCAGGCGCCTCGTCATACATGGTGCCTGCGACGACATGGCTCCTCGGTTCATGCAGACGTCTCGCCGAGCCGGCATTGCATCCATGGGCGATCTTTGGATGGTTCTTGATCTACGGTGCATCGCGAGCCCTTGGTACACCAAGGGTCCAATCACAGGCATGATTGTCCCGATGATCCCGACAAATCCAACGAGAAAGAGAGGAGAGGGCAAAGTACCCCTGGGACTCACCCACTATTATGCTCCCCCTCACTTTTCACAGCCGAAAGATGGGTGGGTAAGGAACAGCTCGTGAGGATCGAATTGAAACGGAACGTGCTAATCACCTAAAAGTGGAATACCGACCCGTCAGAGATCCCCAACATCACTGGTTCCTTGTTCTCGAACCTTGAACAGACCAAGTCCGTTTGCGACGTATCCACCGAGTTCCGGAGGCACATGGCAAAACTGCCCTGCGAGATCCAATTGATGATCGTTTCCCTGCTGTTGGAGGATGATGTTGGTTTGGAATGCAACTACCTGATGCCTCAGAGCATGTGGCGGGAGCTCTTCTTCAAGATTCCATTCCTGTGGGATCTCGACCGGAAGGCGATGGATGACTTGACTGTACCTACCGACGTCGGCGGCGAGCGGTGGGACTGGGAAGGCCTATCTCGGAAGCTTCTGGCTTGTCCCGAACCTGCGCGTGAAGACGAGAACCGAGGTCTAGATGGGAAGGTTCGTTGGGTCGCGTGGAACTACGAACATGTAGGGCTGCAGGTTCCTGATGCGCTTACCAACAGGCGACGCATCTGGGAGATACTGACGGACATGCATCCCAACGATGTAGGCGCACCATGGGATATGGAAGAACTTCCAGGGGACATTCCCTTTGCAGACTCAGATGATGAAAGGGACGAAATTTGGGAGAGCTATTGGAGTGCTCAGCAAGACGATGAGGACGATGAGGATGACGAGGACAATGAAGGTGATGAGGACAATGAGGACAATGAGGAAGATTAGAGCAGCACATGAGCGAAGGGGCTATCCAAGGAACACCACTGAAGACTTCTCTCTACCCAAGTATAATGAGGATGGGGATTCAAGGCATTTGGGAATTTATGTTTGTGGCGATGGGGAGTGTGTTATATTACTTTCGGCACTGACGGCCTTTGACGGTATGCGGAGACGGGAGATTGATAAAGGGACTGAGTATTTGGCATCCTTAGAATGCAGCAGAATGATGCTATACGGAAACACACGAATTACGATTGAATGGAGATGGCAAATGGAACAAAGCCTTTCACGAACTTGGCCGAGTAGAAGCATCTAGTTAATACGCCCTTGTCGTTTCCGGAGTAATTTAACCTGCGCTACCACTCCATTTTTAACCATGCTAAATGGCTTCGTTGCAGAATACCAAGCGACCGCTTTTGGCTTGGTCGCATTGCAGATGACAAGGCTGAAATCACGTTTTGTCTTATCGATTGAGCAGGGCGCTTGCTCGGCTACCACTTCAGCCCCGCTCAGATGCCCCGCCAAATCTCATCGCCTGCCCGCCTCGTCGCTACCTGTTGCCCCATCGTCATCAACACCATTGCCCAGTCGAGGATGGATGGCCCGCGAATGAAGACGACGTGGTCAGCTTGAGAAATAGCACATAGGCTAGCTAATTTCTGATCCGGGGACTGCCTTTTTGCGCTACCGTTCGATCGTGCTGGTCTGCGGGGTTTATTCATCCGTAATTCAGGTGAGCATTCAATTTCTTCTTTCTTGTCGCGCTACATCGTTCTCTATTTATTGTTCTTTTACTTGCTCATTCCCATCCTCTTATTGTTGTGGTTCATTTATATTTTATTTCTCCGACAATTCATACCAACAATAGTTCACGCGTTTAGATGGAGAATGGGGGTTTGGCTGATTGAGTCATTTTCGAAATTAATCAGACCTTCTGCCGCAGTTAGCATCTCTAGACTCGCATTTCCTTCTATTTCGCCGGCTCTAGATGTATGCGCCCGTACTTGTACCTTGCTCTTTCCTATCAACCTTTGCTGCGCATTCGACTGACAAGTATGAGATAGCTTCCTTCTCGTCTTTGCCTCCTAGACCTCTTTTGCATTGTCATATTGGCTTAACGAGTCTGTCTACCCTCAATTGTAGACTAGCCCTATCCGCATTACAATTGACATTCCTTCTTTATAAACAACCATGGATTCTGAAGATGGAGATGTATTTGTAAAGGTAGGTCTCATCTATCGCTAATTACTGCTTAGTGAAGATGCTGATAATGGCCAAATAGAATCTAGCGAGCTTTGTACGAACAAACGAAAAGGCTCTCGCAAATGCACTGCAGCTCAAGTCTAATGAGTTTAGGCAAAACCTCTCTCAGGGCAGCGGCGCTCTTGGGGCTATCTTTTCGCTAATTTCCCGCGACAAGAAGCGAGCAAAGCTGTCATTGACCCCACACAATCTATTTTACCTACTTTGTTGCTTTGAGGAGCTTGGGATTAATGTTGGTCCCATGAAAGTTCGTCTCAAACACTCAGTTGATGACAGTTCCACAAATTACGTCTCATTTCTTAGAAATGCGTCGGCGTCGAGGCCCAAGGCAGCCAACGCAGAATCCTCGCAATACCTCTTGAATGGGCGAGGCACATTGGGAATTTCCGGCTTCGGGAGTGTTGGTATTGGGCGTAATGTCTCAGAGGCTCGGAGGGAGCGTCAAAAAGCTGCTTTACTGGAGGACCAAAAATACCTCTACTCTGCTTTCACCAAGATCCCTTGCCTCAGACTAGCGCCGGACTTGCGCGCCCCTCTCATCCGTGGCTATGAAGAGTTTCCATTTGATTCGGCTGTTCCTCTTTATTCATTCAAGAATCTACAGGCTCTTGAGATTAGTTCCATTGACTATCGACAATTCTTCGGCTGGGATCGCTTGTCAGATCAGCTGCGGTCACTCACATTAAAGCGTTCCGGATTTGAATCCACTGATGAGGTTCTCATAGACATTGTATTGGATGATATGGATAAAAGACGAAGGAGGCGGCAAAGAATATCACCAAACAGTGATCACACGCCGAGGCGAAACAAACGTATTAGCCGATCCGGATTGCCCCGGGCAGCGTCTGAACCCGGTGTATCATCTCACCATGTCGCAAATGAAGCGGTCATCGAGACGGGAAGGAAGATAACAAAGCAGACTGTTACTGAAGCTGATTCTTCGAGACAAGGGGGCGAACTTTACCCAAACACTGAAAATGCGCCAGGGACCCTTCCTCCATCAAAATGGCGTTTTCTTAGACACATTTGCGTCGCGGATAACTCGTTAACCTCATTATCGAGTCATGGTCTCGTTGCCCTATCAAACACTCTATATTCCCTCGATATCTCTTCCAACCTGTTTTCCGAAATTCCCGATAGCTTGAAGACTCTAACTTCACTACAGGCCTTGAATGCCTCTTACAACGTGATTGAGTCGCTTTATTCCCTAACTCGAGGGGGCAATCAAGGCATCACTGTATTGAATCTACGTGGAAATAGGCTTCAAAGCCTCGCTGGGATCGAAAAGCTTCGCTCATTAGAGCGTCTGGATCTCCGGGATAACCGCCTAACTGATCCAGTGGAGCTTGCAAGACTGACTGCGTGTCCAAATATGCGCGAGGTCTACGTTGAAGGCAACCCATTCACTCGCACACATAGAAATTATCGCGCCGCTATTTTTAATCTATTCCGCAATGCGCCTGGATACAGCGATGACATCGTTATTGATGGCACCGGCCCCACCAGCTCCGAAAAGCAACAACTAGTGGAACGTTGTGCTCCTCCGCCCCTAGTTCCAATAGTGAGGTTACAGAGCTCTGAGGCTCATTCTGTGGATGAAAGCAAAGTTTCGAGCACATCAATGATTCGAAAGAAAGGAAAGTCTATTGCGGAAACATTGAACTCTGGGGATACTAGCAGAGCCTTTACCTCGACACATCCTCAAGTCAATCCTGATATAATAAGCATTGACTCGGATGTCACTGACAAACCAAGCATGGGCGACACGAACTTTAACTCTACTCAGACCTCGCCACGACGTAATGTTGATCTGGGCACCGATGCCCTGAAAACTTCTGGGGAAGCTGACGCCGATTCTAAGCAAAATAATGCTTATACCAAAGACAAATCTGTGGCACAGATCTCAGATTCTGGGTACGCTAGCAGAGCCATTGCCTCAGCATTTTCTGAAGCCAATACCGACGCGATGAGCATTTACTCGGACATTTCGCATATTTCTATGACGACAGTAGATGAATACAAAAGCCAACTCGTTAGCCGTCTAATCACAGCCATGGATATTCTACCATCGGATGCAGATACATTGCAATCGTGTATTCCACACCTTGCACCTGTTTTTCAGAGTTTCGGAAGGAGGTTGCATGGGGAAGCGCAATCGCGAATGCAAAGGAATGCCGCTGTATTTATAAACAAGCACCAAGGGTTCGTATAAATTCGCCCCGAGGCTGTTAGGTACTGACACAAACTATAGGCGGATTTTAGATTTGTTTGGAGACCGGCTCGAAGGAGAGCAAGTCGACCAGCCTGGGCGTCATCCAGGTATGCCCGTTAACGAAGTGAGTAAGTGGGTTGAAGGAATCCAAAATTCTGGCGAAGAAGAGAATGGTGATGGCGTTTGGGACGAGGAATGGCTCCGAAACGACAATGCCCCATGGAATTGGAATGAGCCTGCAGATGGAGGAAATGGGGATAAGAGCACCCATGTGAAAAATGGTCCTAATTTCGAAGAACACTGGAACTTCATTCAAGCTACTGCAGCATACAAGTGGCTTCTCTCGCGGATCCACCGTCAAATCCATCTCTCTACGCCGAGTCCAAATCATATGCGGACCATAGGACAGACCCTGTACCGGGAGATTTGGGGTCACGCACCTACGAACCTTCGCCACGTCAGCCGAGATCGGACTCCTGGGCTCTTTCAGGTCGATTTCTCCATCGACTGGGACCCAATAAAGTTTCTACGCGAACAAGAATTTGATGTTCCGCTCCAAGATGCTTTCCGTCAGACGATATGTTTGACTGGTTCATGGCTCGAGGCTCAAGCGACCAGTTGCGAGCAGTATATGGAGCAGACTTGGCCACTGACAAGTGAGCCAATAATGTCACTTCTGGATGCCCTCGTCACATCCGAGACACAAAAATGCACTTGTATGTGGGTTTTAGTTAAGTTTCTTTCTAACCGCCACTTCTTATTCTACTTTCGAAATTTTGTTGCTATCTAACTATAACGCGCACACTACAGATGAATCCCCAAATGGCTTGCACTTGTCAGGAGCCATGCAGAATGGGATCCTCTTCATCGAAGTAATCGGGATTCTAGACATGATATGTGAGATTGGAGAGCAATTGGGTTGGTTGGGCTCTGCTCTTCGCTCTTCAACCATCGAAGAAGGCATAGTAGTTTGCTGCCCCCATGTTAAATCCTTGGAGATACGAACGGGTAAAGTGCGCTCACTAGCGGTTCGAATGAGAGCAGCATGTGACCTCACCTTTTCGTTGGAATCAGCAACTCTCGAACACAGCCAGCCAGGATTCTGCTGGAGCAAGCTTTTTCGCAATCCCATTTTAGTTGTTGGATACCCTGTGCCTCGAAGAGCAGAGAGCAATCCTGGTTTGGAAATACCAATCAACGTGATGGCCCAGTTAGTCCGATCACGCACAATTTCGACCTTCTGTGGAAGAAAAATGATCAAGGGATTTTGTTCCGTTCTCATGCCCATGGTTGCTTCAGCGGAGTCAATAACTTGGCATCTATTCTTTAACCCTGATGGGACGCGCATTTCTTATGTGGACCATAGATTCAATGACATCAGTGACGGTGCTTACAAAAATATTTCCATACGCGACATTGAAAACAAGCGGCATATCCTCGGTTGGTGCGCCAGTATCTTCGACTTTACTGGTGAGTATGTGACAAGCCCTCTCGCGAAACATTCCCTCTGACAAAACCACGTGTTTTAGGACACTCAGAGGCAAACTTTGAAATCTTGACCTCTGGCCTACCACCACCTCCTTCATCGACAACTCTCGAAAACGCATACATTGAAGCAGGTGATTACGTTATGGGTGGCCTTTCTGTCGCCCTTTCAAAAAAGGATAAACCGACTCGTTTCCAATCCAGAGTGGATTACATTGAGATGGTTGACTGGATTTCGTCCCAAGCTGTTGTGCTATATGATGTGTTGGAGCGAAGGGCTTGGCTTGTAGATGGGGCATCGGCTGTTCTACACCTAGTCAGAGCGTCTCTTGTGCATGACTCAAGTCGTCCTGCATTCAAGTCAAGCTGGCTTTTTGATTCAAGCAAGCTGAACGCAGATTCGAATCAACTCGATAACTGTGCCAACTCGGTTGAGGTTCTTGTGGATGAAGATAACAGGAATCTTCCCATCTATCTCAAGAGTAAAAGGACGGGGCAGTGCTCGCATTTCGAAGACCGAGTCCAAGACATTCTTCATTACCTGCAACAAATGATAGATCACCAGTCCGAAGTTGAGCACAAGGATGGGTTGTGGCTACGGAATTCTTTTAAACTACGCAAAAACCTAATTGGCTTCGATTTTTACGACATCGCCACACGCGGGCGGGAGGTTTGGCCCCGCATCCAGTATCTTCGAGAAACAGGATACGGCTGGGTAGATTTCGTGAGAAAAGTCAAGGCCGTGACCTTGTTTGGCAGTGGCTTTGGAGAGTTACTGAAGCCGTTGCCATCCACGCCCCTTTGTCCAGAATGGAGAGCTGCGCCCAAGAACCAAGACTACCTCGCTGCATCTATATCTTTGCTAAAGATGTTACATATGGAACGAAGAGCACCAGACCTTGGCGGTCATGAAATAGTAAGAGATATAGTCTGGGCGTCGCCCCACAAGCTCTTCAAGCCGTGCGACTGCGTCAGCCGCCCTGAAACTACAGCACACAGCGACCCAGTCCAGATATTTCTACCTAAAGGATCAAAGTTGTTTCCTCGGCTGCCCAAGCCGTTGATCTCTCCCTGCAACCTTGATGGTAATGGTGCTGTTATATTTGGCCACAACAAATATCTCAAGATTCGTTGGCCAAATGAAGGAGGTGCGCCAGTGGAAGGGGAACCATCTACTGACGGAGAATCACAACATGTAGTTACAGATACTGGCGCAGGGTTTAGTACGACGCAAGATTCCTTGAGCCCTTCAGACGCAATCCAGTCTCTAGAAGGAACCACCACAACGTCAATGACTGAATTAACGGAATCAAACTCAGAGATCCCGCAAGCTAAAGATGGAGGTCGAGATTCTTATAAAGAGACAGGGAAATCAAAATGGCAGCTTCCTGTGGCTGTAAGAGCTTTATTGGGATATAAGAAAAAAATATAAGTGCGAGCTTCTATGGGATTCATTTTGAAAGAATTGTATTTTTACCATCGTCATCATCCTTGAGATCCAAGACAGCTCAATTCAAAACAATGAGCTTCACGCAATAGATTTTGAACAGTTAGGCTGCAATACCCGATAGCCTTTTCCACGCATCGTACCTCCAATAGCTTCGCACAACGTCAAGTCAAGGCAGCCCATATCGAGCCTGATTAGATCTACACGCTTGATGCATTTGTGACGCAATCGAGATCTCCATGGGGACTGCCTGCCATTTCCAATAGGGAGCCGAGCGTTGCTCGCTATAGTTGTGATGATTCCGCCGGCGAAGGCACGTACGCGTATATTGCTGACAGCGGCATTGACATGACGCATGACGACTTCAGTGGTTGTGGTGTCCAGGGCTACAACGGCGTAGGAGGCACATTGAAAGATACATACGGCCATGGAACCCATGTCGCCGGCATTATCGAGGGCGAGGCCTACGGTGTCGCAAAGCGGTGCAATTTGATTGATGTGAAGGTGTTTGTGGGGCGTCAATCAACCCCGTCGGCGACAATTAATGGATTTGCGTGGGCTGCTGACCACATTATCGCCCAGGGTCGCCAGGGACGGGCTATCATCAATTTATCTTGTGGTAATTCTTCCCCTTGTTCATCCATGCTCAGTCGACTAACCAACCTATGAGGAGTCGTTGGCCCGTCTGCGACGATTTGGACATATGCCATCAATGCTGCATTCGACGCTGGAATTCTCAGCATTGTTGCTTCTGGGAATCAAAATGTCTCAGCATCTATCCGCTCACCCGCCAATGCCCAGAATGCTCTGACGGCTGGAGCAATTGAAGAATTCGACTTGGGCTTGTCAGAAGCATGGTACTCAAATTACGGCGACACCGTGCATGTGCTGGCTCCCGGTTCCGACGTCGAGTCCACGTCGATTGGCTCCTCTTCTGCCACTGAGGTGCAGACAGGGACATCAATGGCTGCTTCCAATGTTGCTGGTGTCGCGCTGTATCTCGCCAACTTGTAGAATATCAGCAACCCGTCTGCTATCAAAAGTCGCATCATTGAGTTGGTCACAACTGGACAGGTCGATGGGCTGCAAAGCGGGTCGCCCAACAAAGTGGCCTACAATGGGTATGCGTAATAGCTTCATCAGAGTTTCTGCTTAATTCACTTAGTCTTTTTTTATTAATTTCATCAGCATGTACTGTTATTAAAAGTCAGTCAAAGACCACCAGGGTCCGACCAGTTTATGACCCCAACGACCCTTTGCCATCTCGAAGAACCTCGTCGTACCAGTGGCCGTGTAGCTCTTTTGTGCTGTTGCTATCTCTACACACTGTATCCCAGTCCACGTCGCGCGCGGTCGAATACATAGTTGTCTTATTTGTGGTAAACACCATCGGCATCTTCCTTGCCCTCGCATGTCCATATCCCCACACCTCTAGGCGGGAATTAATCGCCGTGATTGTTGCTATCGGGAACGTCTGGTTTTCGTTTATTGACAGTTCCAGGAGATCGCGTATATGCGGAAAGTACCACGTCTTGTCCCACCAAGTGACCCGCCTACTCTTGAGGCCATTTCGCCAGGCATTGTGGTGAAGAGCCACTGGTATCGTACCTGTCTAAAGGTCAGTGTACAATGGCAAATCTCCCCATCTCCAGGCACTTTTTAATACACCTTCCAAATTTTTCAAGGGGTTTTGTGCCCCCGCTATGTCCTTTGGAACATTGCTGATGCGTGGTGGCGAAACGCCCAATCGTCTGGATTCAACATGCAAGGCCTCCGAATCATTTAGAGAAAGGAAATAGCCGTCTGACTCAGCATAACAGGTGGGGTAAAAGAGTTCCTGTTTATAGTCGAGGCCGACATGATATTCGAATTCATCCCGCAATGCGACAGCGGTCTCCTTAGTCGTCGGACTGCCAAACGAATGTCGTTGATGTTGTTGTTGCTCTACCCTCTGTCGCCATACCTCTTGCTCTCCAAAGAATTCGGCAAAGACGCCTTGATCACCTCCTAGCTCTTGTCCTGGGCCAAGTTCCGACAGATACTGGTCCATTTTGTCCTTGACGCGACGGAAAAAGCTTCGCATGTCACCGGCTGGTCCGATGAAGCTGCCGCTATTGACATACCCAGGCTGCACATATTTCCATCTGAAAGCGGGAAAATCCGTAAGGAGGCCATATACATCCGGTGGGAGAGTGCTTTCGGGTATATCATTGCAATGAAGGTTTGTCATCGAGTCTCTGGGCGCAACACATCCCTTTTGCGCTGAGACGATGATGGATTGATTTATTAGGCTGTTGTCCTTTTGGCCGTGGGTATGTCTGATTCGATCGTTTGCTTTCGCATTAATTGTAAAGTATCGGTCAAGGAGAACGCTTGGTGGCAATTGCAACCAAACATCATAAGCATCAAGCATCATCACCAGGTCATCTTCGGCAAGCTTGTCATCTTCGTCCGGCTCCTGGCTTGTTGCTCAGTCCAAGAAGCTGAGCGTGCCGGAGATCTTGCCAAGTTGCGATGGCCCGATGCCGTCATTCTTGGTGTGGAAGTCCTGCTTCCAGTTGACGACAACCGGGGCTGGATAGCCCAACGCCACGGCGCTACTGATAACTTTGCAGAGATCAGGGCTCGGTTGGTCCGCGGGTAAGATTATGATAAATTTCCGTCTTTCTGACGGCATCACATGTTCATCGATCAAATGATCCATCTGCATAGAGGCGGCCATGCTGTAAAGAGGCGAAGCTCGCATGTCCAGCATCTGCTGTCAAGTTAGCCTACAATCAGCCACTGCGTTGTTTAGAGGTTGTAGACTCGTTGCGAAGGGGCTGGAACTCTCCAAGTTCACAAACCAACATGATTAGATCAGTGGACAGGGAACATACCAGATAGTACAACGGCAGCACAAGTATGCATAAAGCAGACGCAAACCGAATCACTCTTTTCCCAGGTTACCATTTCGCAATCCCGACACCACATTCGCGGTATCTCGACATGGCTGTTGCCATCATAGAGAAAATTGGCCGGGGCTGTTTTTGGTGGTGAAAGCAAAGTGGGAGAACATGCAGAGGGGAAGGAATGAGATGGAAATCTCGATGCCAAAGAAGGCAATCGCGATGGAACCAACAGAAATGCACCCTAAAAAGTGGCGTATCCAAAGAAATCTGTATCAGCCAAAGCCAAGGTCTCATTTAGCTCTAGTCTATCGATTCTATTAGGCGAAATGGTCAGTTGTGGACATGCCAAGTTTGTTGCAGCCAACATGCATAACTGGAAGCTTAGGTTAAAGCAAAGTCCGACCTCTAGCCAAGAATCGGCAGTGCCCTTCCGCGATGCTTGGTTTCCAATAGGCCAAGACAAGCATATTGGTGTGGGCTAGACTAACTCCTGTATGACGCTGTGTAGCGCGATCTCGGCCCTCGGATCAGGCCGATGGAAGCGGAGAATCACTGGTAGACGCAGTACGGGACCGGCTGCAGGCGGCTAGCGACCACCACTCCATCAATTACTCCTCTACCTCCCCGCTCCGCGAGCTCCCTATTGCCGTGAGTATTGCGACGAAGGCCTCCGGCAGTTCTATGGAAGAGGCAAAGGTTCAGTTGTCAATTTGGGCAACAGCACATCTCAAGCGCCTTCGCGCACTCTCCGGCGCGTCAGAGAATCTCAACACCATCGTCATCACCCTCCCTGTAGTCAAAGTCCACGGAAGCCAGTGGCGGCTCATGTTCCTGAGAGATGGTGACGAGAAAATCGAGCTAATCCAAGCCATCAGTATTGGCGACACCAAGACGTTGGTCGGCTGCTATTAGGCCGTTGTCTTCCTGCGGCACCTTGGTTTTTGGGCTGTATCTGTTTATCGACACTGGTTTAATGAACGTGTGCTCTCTGTCGGAGCCTAATCGAGATATGGTTCGAATTCGGTTATGACAGAGTCCGTCAGTTTTCTTGTTGTATTACTCTCTTGGCTGGTTGGTCTATCAACCTTGACAATGGATTCCAATGCGAACAACTGATGAAGCAACGGCAAAATAAATGGCTTATGCTTTAGGCCTTAGGATATTATGGATTTGGTGTATGGTGCCTAAGGATATTTCGTCTTAGGATATAACGATTGAATTTGAAGAAGTGTTATAACTCAACAGAGTAACTATGACATCTAGCCTCTGGGAGTGACTTTAACAGCAAAGTCTTGCGGCTTTACAAACCAGTAGTTGATTGTTTCCCAAATACTTTCTCTCTGCTTCAACTCTGCACTGAGTTCAAAAT
The DNA here is from genome assembly GCA_022837005.1 of Calonectria pteridis. Lineage (NCBI taxonomy): Eukaryota > Fungi > Ascomycota > Sordariomycetes > Hypocreales > Nectriaceae > Calonectria > Calonectria pteridis. The sequence goes on along the minus strand of JAKZGU010000092.1, from coordinate 91,999 downwards.
CAAACTCTCGAATAAGACGCGGAATCAATTTCGATATTTCCAACATTGATATGTGTTTACCCAAGCAAGTGCGAGATCCCAGTCCAAACTGCAAAAGCACTTAGTTCCTTTAGCAATGACGTGATATTGTATGATACTTACCGGGATCCAGTAGCGATTCATTATGGCCACCTTGTCACTATCGGACAACCATCTTTCAGGTCTGAAGTCGTTTGCATCAGAGCCAAAAATGGATTGGTTTCTGTGCTGGACCCATGTATTGACACCAACGATTGTCTGTGAATCGAGTGAAGAGTTAGAAAGTTCGATTTCTCATTAAATTATGGTACATACACCTTCGGGGAAGAAATGCCCTGAGATTGTCGCGCCGCCTTTTGGAACTGTGCGTTCCAGTGGCAGTCCCGTGGCAGGATGGATTCTTAAAGCTTCTTTGATGACGGCTTGAAGATAGGGCATTTTCTGGCTCTCTTGAAATGTCGGCTTGTCCGATATTCTTCCGTCCTTGTAAAACTCGTCAACTTCTTCTTGCAATGCCCGAAGGCATTTGGGGTTTTTGAGAAGGTGATAAAGAATTGCGGACAGCGTGATTGAAGTCGTGTCTGAACCGGCAATCATGTTGGCTGTACAGCCCATAGCAACATGAGTGGAAGTAAACGTGGCTGGGCTATCCTGATACTTTTTAAGAAACTTGGCCAGGAATGGCTCTGTAGCTTCAACATCTGAGTCCGTTGGTACCGCTCTCGGCTTCAATGTATACTCCCTCATTCTCTCTTTAGTGAACGCGATGACATAAGCACGACCACTGCCTTTTGAACCGGCTAAATAATTTCTTAGAGGGAAGGCTAGTCGATGAATTCTCGAGAATACGCCGACCAGCGCAGCGTACGATAGGAAATCCCCAAGAGCATGCATGACGCCGCCAACATCCTTGCCGTGGTCGAGGAATCCGAGCCTTTTACCGTATGTAATATGGCCAATGACATCAAAGGCATAGCACTGGAACCAGTACCCCATGTTGAAGGCCGATCCAGATCGAGACAGCTCCGAGAGCCGTTGGTAAAATATGTCAGCGCAATCATTTACGTAGCTTTCATAGGAAATCAGAGCGGTCAAAGAGTAGTTGTTCTGGAAAAGTTTGCGGTGATGCGCATGACGCTTGATGTCTTGATCTGCAAACAAGCTAACCTCGCCCGGGCCAACCCAGGTGGTATACCAGGATGACTTTGGGAAATGGGTTCCGAGCCCATAAATTGTCTTGGATGACTCCGGGTCATTGATACTATAGCGGCTCGTCCCGTAACGCACAACGGGGCCTTTCAACATTAATCCAGACTTTAATATCTCTTCTGATGGGTTATGTCTTGAAGGAAACCTAGCTTACCGTATTTATTATGTAAATCAAGATTGACATGCTCGAAATGCCCCTTGCGAAGCTGCCAAAAATACCACCAGTCCGTGTATCGTGCTAGAAATGGCCCTGGTACTGCCCAAAGTGGGGAATATCGGCACTGGATTAGGTAAATAAGGGAGCGAATGATAAGGGCTCCGAAAAGACCCAAAAGTAGATGTTGAAGTTCCATGATCGAGGTGTGAAGTATAGATTAGGTTGGTGGAGCACAATTTCAAATCACTTTGTGGGGCGGTCTTGATATATCCATCTCAGGTCTTGTTACGAGAGAGGGGCCTGGGTAAATCGGCATTTTCGGATTTGCCATTAACCAACAGTATGATCGGATTTCCCGGTCCGGGTTGTTGCAAGTATTTGAAACTCGTACTGGCTGCCGCGGGTACGGCTTTACACCCCGCATCTTGGCTTCTTCATTAGTAAAGCTTGACTCGGGACATCCGGCGCTTCCAGTACCGATTTCCGGTATTCGGTCATAGGTGCCCGGAAGATCGCCTGAGCTATTTGTATTTCAGCTCTGCGATTGGTCTGTCATCAGTATTAGATTTGAGGCTAACCTGTTCAAGTGGGAATTTTTGTTGTGCGTATTTAGGCGTTTTGAAACTGCGGGATACCCGCCCAATTGATGTAAGCTAGAAAAAAGCCCGTTTTGGTGAATACTTGCCATCTCATAGTGCAAAAGCCCCTTCTTTATCAGAAATTTAGACTAAGGGGCTACGCTATGCCGCGTGGTAGGTGGGGGATTCAGATCCTCTCTTTAGGCACGCGGTGTGCGGGTTCTCCGCCAAGTCTTTTGGATGCTATGAGTGATGTCAGTGCACCACTGCTCATTTCTGTTTCGCCATTCCCTTGCGTAATAAAATGTAGAAAAAGATGTCGCTCTTTTATTGAGGCTTCATAGGGTTTCGGAGATGCCTATCCAGACATTGAAAATTTTCACCTCAAAGTTTTATTTAAACCTAGATTTTGACCATTTTGACTCATACGGCACAAGGGGTATTTGGGCCATAAAACTGCTTTTTATTATCTGCTCGCCGCACAAGCTGGAGCTGGATGTATATGGAAAGTAGAAAAAGATGTTCCATTGTAGGAATCATTGAAATGGAGTCGGTTGTTGGGCAAGGCACGCACTTAACGTAGCTATTCAAGAAGAAATTTAATTCTGGCCAAGGAGTTCTAGGTACAAATTCTCATAGCGCTCAAATTTGGAAACATCTAAGGAAATGAGGAAGCCCCTCATGCATGTTCATCTTCACCTTTACTCCATATACCCAAAGCTCATGCTCCATACGCATGTTATCATGCCGCAAATGCGCACCACAAACCACAAGGCGGACTAGAGGAATATGCAAGATCTTTTGACCCAGCATCTCGTCCCCTCCACTGTTTCCCAAGGAAAAAGAAAAAGAAAAGACAGAAATAAAAAAGAAGAAAAAAAGAAAATCCAACTCTCTTTGCCTTGAAAATTGGTTTATGCCGGAATAGTTGAACTTCATGACCACAGAAGCCAGGGATACATGTAAACAAAATGCCCCACAGTCTAATGTTATGCGCAAATTCCTTTCGCCTTGAACGCCTTGACCACAGCCTTGTTACGGCTTCCACACTGAAATGGTCTGTAACCTGCCTTGGACTTTGCTTGAGTCTTAGCGCCTCGGCCAATGAGAAACCTGACCGTGTTCGGCCTTCCATTCATGGATGCTCTATGGAGCGGCGTCAAGCCTTCGGAGTCGGTTGCTTCAATATTGGCTGCTAATTCAAGGAGAGCCTCGGTGGCTTGCATCTTCCCGGCCCCGGCTGCTACGCCAAGAGGCGTTACACCATTGTTGGACCTTGCTTCAATAAGGGCACCTCGGTGGCAGAGGAAATAAATCATGCCTTCATTCCCACACTCGGCTGCTCGATGGAGTGGTGTGAAGCCAGACTTGTCTGTTGCTTCGAGGCTGGCTCCTTGGGAAATAAGCACCTCAGCAGCGCTCGTTTCTCCGGACACGGCCGCTAGATGAAGCGGCGTTTCACCATTTTCAGTTTTTGCCTCGATGTCGGCGCCCCGGCCAATGAGCAGGCTGACCATGTCGTTCCGTCCAAACACTGATGCTTGATGGAGTAGTGTGCAATGGAGGCCATCTTCGATTCCAATGTCGGCGCCTTGGTCAAGGAGATATTGGGTCACCTCCGGTTTTCCATGCAGGCCTACTGACAGATTAAGCGGCGTTGTGCCATTTATGTCGGTTGCTTCGATGTCGTAGCCTCGGAGGACGAGCAGCTTGGTCACTCCCAGCTGTCCACACTCAGCCGCCAGGTGAAGTAGCGTACAACCAGGTTTATACTCTTTTTCAGTGCCGCATCCGAGCTCATCAAGAAGCTTTTCCACCAAGGCTACCTCCCCATATTGTACTGCCGCAGTGAGGGTCAAGTGCATCAGTCCATCTCTCGTAGATTGTTTAAGCTCCTCGCCCCCCTGGCCGTTCGTTTTCTGGCTGACCGAAACATGCAAAAGAAGCTCTTTCGCATATGCGGCTGCTGTCAAGGCAGCAAACCGTTGCCACTGCTTGTTAACGTGTGAATCGGCGTAGTCGCTGATACCACGCACGGCTATGCACGGAAGCCCGTGCATCAAAGCATCTGCTCCCTGCACAACACAGCAGGCACCTGTTGCAGCCGCAAACATGTTGCGGATATCACCGAGCAGGATTTCCCTATCGGTGTACGCAACTAGTCCATAATGAATCACCTGCTTATCGGCGCTTCGGTACGGACGCGGCTCCACTCTGAAGGAAGCACATGCTTCGCATCTGTCACCGGACAAATGGCGCTCACTCGCCTGAAACAAAACATCGGGCCGCTTTGGGCGTCGGAAGAGCGATGCATCGCCGTGTGACTTTTTGACATGGGCTTCTGCCACAAACTCCTTGAACCGGCTACGCCCAGCGGAATGGGCCGCTTGAAGATTCGAGACGGCTGTTGACAAAATCCCCGAGCGTCGAGCAAGCGAGGTGCCCCGGCCGCGGCCAAGATAGGCTCGCTCGACATGAAACTGAGCGATGCCGCCATGTGCGACTGTTGGATCGCTGACAACGACATCGCCTAGGCGGATATCTTTATTTCTGTTGGGCATGGCTCCGCCGAGTCCAATCACGAAGGCATACTTGATTGACCGGAACCTGTTCAACATATACATGCCCACTTTGCGGCGTGATTCCATATCCTGGTCATCCTGCGAACAGGCAATGACTACATTATGCCCTCCAACATTTCCAAGGATGTAAGTATTTTGATCTTGGTCTGTGTCGTCTGTGGCATGGATGCTATCCAGCATCATCGTTGCAGCTCGTGTAGATATCTGTAGGTCGCAGATCCATCCGACTGTGTAGTCATTGTCAACGAGCTTCATAATTTGGGTCGAGATTGTCGTCTTGTTAATTTGATTTCCCTGGGTTGTTGTCTGAATGGAACTCTCTATCGCATGCGCGTAGATCGGTATAAATCCCGGATGTTGGTATCTTAAAGAAGGAAAAGAAATTAAATGACTGTTTCATTTCTTCCTATTCTCTCCACAAGGTCTATTTTATATCATTCTTGCTACCCTGTCTCCACTTTGGGCTATGTGAGGCTCTCAGGCACGGGAAACGCATGAACCAGTAACATTCTCCTCTGCCGGAATTCTGAGACGTAGCGCGTGTACGCGGTGGAGACGATGCGTTGTTTCAATTGATCCAGGCGATACACATGTTTTTTTTTGGACGTGGCCAACTGTACATTGTATTTTGGGTATTGATGCATTTGTGCCTTTAACCAATTGGCCTCGTGGCGTGACTATTTCGGACATTTTTAATTGGTCGCAGCCACATGCCAGACTGAGGGCTCCATTAAATTACTAATGCACAGCCAGCCACATGATGATTTGGTCGGAGGCCTTTTTAGGCAGACAAGTTGTTCTGCAGCACTTGTTCATTTTTGGCACTTCCCTGTCTTCCGGTCTCGACTGTCAATGGTTGAACGCACCCAAAGCTGGAGATGAGGCTGTTTTCCCAAGTAATTACGGCCGCCTCATTGACTTGTCACCTGCACTCTAGTCAACACCAATGGAAACCACGTCAACTTTCCCAGAGGAAACTGGTGAGGCAGGGATCAGCACCTGAATCAGTAACGACCGAGGACTATGAGGTTTCACTCATCACGCCTCCAAATATACAATACTCATCCTTCCAATAGCCCCCCAGACATGTATTCCCTCGTATTTGGATGTTAGTAGCTATTCCCACACTTATGCCTTGCGTCTACTTTTTCTTTCTTCATCACCGATCTTGGGGGATGGCGATGAAATGTGCGTATAGGGTACGAGTACACCGGCAGCCGGATAAATAACTACAACGCTCACTCTGTTGACAAGGGTGCAACTACTGCTGGAGGATGTGCCAATCGAATTTTGAAGGAAGTAGGATTTCTGTAAGACAGATCAAAGCGGTCTGCCATGTCAGGACGAATGATTTGCGTCGAGTTGCCATTTTACTGCTATCATCTCAGTGCGTGTGTACAATTGATGGAAACCAACGGCAACCGGTATATATGCAGGTGCATTATATTTTTCTCGAGCGATACTACTAGCAGCCAATTTCATCAATACCAACTTATTTCTGAGCACGACAACGCCTAGAAACTCGGCATGGTTATCATCGTTTGCAAGCTCGCGTCGGGTCTAAACCACATCGAGTCTTCTGACCCTTGCACTAATACTAAAATGGAAATGTCCGTGCCGGTGCCTCGGCGCAACTGGTCTCAATTGTGGGTCAAGCAGAATTGGCTGTCAACTCCTTTTTTGATATCGCGCTGCGCCTAAAATTGCCAGCCATTTTTCCACACCATCCGCCAGAGAAGACGATTCACAGCTGCCATGGATTGGCTCGGTCAAGCAAAGATTGAATACACGCACGCGTCGCAACCCCGCGTCCTCAAGGACAAAAATGGGGAAAAGACGGATCTTCTCAAGATTGTCGAAGGCGCCACACCGCCATGCAGCCTCAATCCGCTGCTCTTCAACGGCCACGTTCAGACCCTGTGGTCAGCAACAAAGCCCATCGGCCCTAAAATTTACTACAAGCGCAGGGTTTTCGACTCGGACCATGAAACCTTCGTCGGCACATTCACCGTAGATTTTGTCGTTGATCCCTATGAGGGCGAAGATGCATCGCTGTACCGCCGCACGACCTACTACTCTGAGACGGAGCTTGCTGAGATGGGCTCTGATGACGAGAAGCCTATGGTGATTATCATGCACGGTCTGGCCGGTGGCTCTCATGAAGTCTACCTGCGACATGCAATTGCCCCATTGGCCAAGGCAGGATGGGAGGCTTGTGTTATCAATGCACGTGGCTGTGCTAAGAGCAAATTGGTCAACCACTTCATGTACAACGGCCGAGCAACATGGGATGTCCGGCAGGTAAATCTCCCTTGACCAAAGGGCGTTTAATAACATGAACTGACCTTTGCAGCTCGTGAAATGGCTGAAAGTCAAGTATCCCAATAGAGCTCTCTTCGGACTTGGCTTCTCGCTGGGTGGAAACATGCTCACAAACGTGCGTAGTAACCCCCAACGCATGTTGCCTATTATCTAACTGGTATCGTGTAGTATTGTGGTGAAGAGGGCCAAGGCTGCCTCCTCAACGGCGCCGTCGTCTGCTCGAACCCTTTCAACCTGGAACTGTCCAATGCCATCCTTCAGAGAACATATATTGGAAACGAGGTGTATCTCCGCATCGTGACCGGTCAGTTTGTCAAAATTAACTTGCAATGCGGACGTGAGGAACTAATCTTTGATTAGAGGCACTGAAGGCAACTGTCAATACTCACAAGGAGGTTCTTGCGAAGCAAAATGTGATTGACATTGATGCCATCATGAAAGTCACTAGTTGCGCTGACTTTGATCGATTGGTTGAGTAAGTTCCTAAGTCCTATCTTTGAAAACAAAAACTCACCCTTCAGATGCCCGATTTGGGGATACCCCACAGAGTCGGCTTATTATCGTGACGCCTCGTCGTCTGATTCCGTTTTGTCCATCGCCATTCCCTTCCTCGCTATTCACGCTACTGATGACCCGGTAAGTCCGACGATGCGCAGAACAAATATAGAAGCAATACTAAGACTTGGCCAGGTCGCCCCCAAGGAAGCCCTGCCCTTCGGAGAGATTCGACACAACCCCAACACTGTTCTCATGACCACATCACTTGGCGGCCACTTGTCCTGGTACGAGACTGGTGGTGGTCGTTGGTTTACTAAACCTGTACGTTAAACCTGGAGCTTTGCTGGGACACTGAACTAACGTAATAGATTGCCAATTTCCTCAACCGTCTCGCATTCGAGGTCGACCCTGCCTCCCTGTCACCCGTTTCCCCGCGTTTCGATTCGGAGGGAAAGAATATGCACTTCAAGCCTATGCAGCGTAAGATGCCAATTGAGCAGTACTAATGAGTCGGCGAAATAGCCACTTGATCTCGGTTGTAAAATGATTTAGACGAACTGATAGATTTCATGCTTACGGGTCCCTGGGTGAACAGACGATGGATGTTTGGGCGTGTTTTCCTGGTATAGACAAGCTTTGCCGGATCATCCTGGAAGTTGCAGTCCTGAGAACATTAGACTACTCAGGTATAGAAATAGTATTCATCTCAAAATGTTTCCGAACTTTCATTATGGTATAATTAGGTGGAGGAGAACGACACCAAGACACAGGGATGCATCCGAAAGGTTCACTAAGGGCTTTCGTGAACAGGAACACTATTGCTGTTGATCTCTATTGTCACTAGTTACGATACTTGAGCCGGTTGCTTAGTTTACTAGACCTCCCTCTTAACTACTTTGCACTTCGGGAAGCAACGTCAAGCATCTCTCTAGTAGAACAGCTCAATCGCATCAAAGATCTAGAAATTGGTTAGCAAGGCAAATCGGCCACTGAGCAGAGTTGTGTAAACATACCACATTGGGACTCAGGTAGTCATCCCCACTGCTTCCTGAGATAACATTGATTGTAATCGTGTTCGTTCCACTAACCAGGTTGCCGCTCGGAATAGTGCAGTCGTAAACATCTCCCCAACCCCTGTATGCGCCTCTTGTCACGCCTCGACTGTCAATAGTCGTCGGTGCCGATGGTGCAGAGCAGGTATAACTGTTGACAGTAGCCTGCGGTCTTCCACCCGCAAACGACAGCGTAGTGGCAATACGCAGCGTGGCACTTGAGCTAATGGCCGAGGAGAGAGTGAAGGTGATTTTCTGTCCGTTATTGACGTCTTTGAAAATGGCCATGGGCCAGCTAGAAGCAGAAGATGAGGCCACCGTGCCGGGGCTCCAACTCGACATGCGGCTGTCTGAGGGGTGCATGCGCAGCTGATTGGCTGCATTCAAGAAGCCAGTTGGCTGGCCGTCGTAGTCACCCAACTTGAAAATGGTCGTGTGGCTACCTGTGAGAATTGTGTTTGTGGCAGCAATATTGGCCGTCGTGGTGGAGCCGGCAGACACGGTGACTGTCGATGTAGCAGCCAGAAACTCATCCTGGTACAGCTTCATGGTGTAGGTTCCAGCGACCAACGCTGGGCTGGTGAATGAGCCAGAGGAGGAGGCATAGGCCCAGCTTTGATAGTTGCTGTTGTACCAGTGGACCACGATGGGGAAGCTGGAAGACACGCCGGAAGCCGTGCCCTTGACGTACCCGCGACCTGAGGCGCCAACGTAGCCAGTTAGACCCAAGTCGTCAAAGAATGAGACATCAAAGCTCGATGCTGAGGGAATGCCGCTGCGGCTGAAGCTGAAGACGTACGGACCGTGGAATCCCTGTCGGTAATCCTCAGTCTGCACGTGGCCCGAGTTCATGTAGTAGGTGACGCTGTGATAGCTGCCGCCCCAATTGAGATTGATGTCCCTGAAAAAGGGCCCTCCGCTGCTTTTCTCAGTGGCTTGATTGTTGGGGCGCAACCAGCAAGCGTGGATAGAGGCACCTGAGTCGGTAGCACAATAGACGCTGTCATCAATGAAGCGTTCCGAGGAGTAGAACTTGCTCCGTGTCTGCGAGCTGACGGTGAACACGTCGGAACCCTCAATCGCCGTGCCGCCGCTGGTGTCAGAGACGGTGGCATATGGGTATGCAGTTGATAGGCCCGTGAGGCGGAAGATGAAGCGGAGCTCGCCAACGGAGGGCTCCGACACGGTATACGTGCCCATGTAGATGGTGTTGGCTCCATCTTCAAAGACCATGTAGTGCGTCAAATCGAACGAGTCATTTTCAGCGACGCACTTGACAATGACATAGTTGCCTAGGGTGGTCAGCTCATGCCATTGTGCTTACAGACGAACGCCTACCTGAAGTTGTGTATGAAACGGTCGCCGAACCCAGCCCAGAAGCAATGTGACTGTAGGTGCTTGAGTATTGATACTCAGTGCCGTAAAACTTCATCGACGTAATGTCGCAAGTGGAGCGGCTGATGACGACGACAAAGCCATAAGAGCTTTCGGTGTCGACGGTGTAGGATGAACTAGCCGTGGTGACGGTGATGCCAAGGACCTTGGCAGCAAACGCCAAGAAAAACGTGAGAAAAACCAGATGCATGGTGATCGCTTTGTCAAGGGTTGGATAAAGCCTCCAACTCTTGGATTGTGAGGATAAGGGGTGAGTTATATGATACCATGCTCATTCCGCACCGTCCTTTTTCGGCCTCAACCGCCGCGTAATCATGTTCATCTAATTTGATCCTCCTTACCAAACTTTGATCCAACAAGGAGACTAAGACGCGAGAGCATGTAAATCGGAATATAATTATCCAGCAAGCAACGTCAATTGTCGTCAGCGGATGGGATCATGGCTGGCGTTATCAAGTGCCGAGCTCGGCACACATCAACCCGATGTTGAATTTGCCTAATAGGGATGGATTGGATACAGGAATTCAACAACTTTTTTAGTGCCGCATTCGGACCTGAAGGAACGCGCATAGCAATCACGGCACTTGCACTTCCGGGCTAATCTAGTGTGACGAGTCGATACCCGGCCAAATTCGGCCCACCAATCAGATAGCAATCAGACACCTTGGGTCAACTCTTTGATGCAAAGATTAAATTCGATGCAGAGGTAGTAAGGAATAAGCATTGAGAAGCATAAAATTAGTAGTGTTTCACAGAGGCAATTGCAGTAGGTTCCACGAGTTGCGCAGGACATTACCTTCGCTGACTCTGTCCAAGCAACAACATTCATGGGGTGTATTTGGTTGCTTATTAAGGGAGGAGTGCAGTTAGTGCATCGGTGATTTATTTCTAAATAGACAAATTGATCTACAATACTGTGATGCAAGCACAAGCCTATCGGATTGCTGCTGACCACCACTGCTGTTGTAATTAGAGCTAGTGAAAGCACTTCTTGAATTAATACCTGCTAACTTCTGAAATCTGCTGATGATTGTATAGCCGCCGCAAACTAGAAAAGTTTCATGCATGCATCATAACATTGTTATTTGAATTTTATTTTTGCGTATTGGCGCAGTTAGTCGAGGAATGTGAAGGATAAGCATTCGGATGTTGCTTGGTTCGAATTATGCGCCATAAGCAAATTCAAGAATAACCAGGACGATCCCTATTGAGAATCCAGATGTACACTCATAGATGGACAGAAACCTCTGTCCAGGCTTGATTCTTAGCAGAAATAACTCATTGCGGAGGAAACTTAACCATAGCATCTCCGCATTACAATAGAAATGCATAGTGTTCATTATCAAAATTCTAAATAGTGATGCAATTTGATTACGTTAATTTACGTAAAAGCTCATTGATTATTTGCGGTTTTTGAAAGACCTGGAATGATCAAGTTCGTCATCAGACACTTTCTCGAAAATGCTGAATATTCACCGTTTAATTTCGACCGATTTCCATGCCTACCACGATATTTCACAAAATCCTCTTGACGTCTAGTTAGATTGAGCGACACTTTGCCAATACTATCGACTTACTTAGACCTATTTGAGAAAGATTGCTGAATGGAGGCGGTCAAATTATTGCTCAATAGTCCCGTGACAAAGGATGCGTGGAGCGATTCCTTCCAAAACTCATGGTTAGCAAGATCAGGTCAATGAAGATTGGCAGCTACCTAGAATTCATTTCTGCGGCCTTGATGATTGGGATCGAATTTTCTGTTTGTCTATATACAGATATGAAAGCATAAATTAACGAGTTTTATCTTACCATGAAAATCACCTGCACCAGAGTGACTACGGAATGCCAAGGCGAAATAAGAGTTGCCAAGACAACAAGTTCTTCCGAGTGATTCCCTTGTGCACTTGGAACTATTGGAAGCTGCATATTGCACACTGCAGCACTGCACAAATATCTTCACTTCATCAAAACCATATAATTTACAATTTTTTTCCCTCATTTTCAAAATATTTGACATCTCTCATGGCTTCGCCCCGACCTGGATATTGACCAGGCCCCTGGAGACTCCCCGCAATCTTGATCTAACCTTAATAGACACTTCGGGATGAAAGCACCGAAGCTCCCCAGTCAATGCACCCATTGGAATGGATCTTCCACCAACCCCTGGTTGCATTTCCCCTCAGTTAGACGCTGGGCCGTGTCCTTCACCCCGGACCCTTCTCCTTTTTTGTTTTCGGCTGCCGAGTCGCGTTCCCTGCACAATAATCAGATTTCACTATGCCAAATGATGCACCTTATCATCCCTAATTTAACACGTCGTCGCGTCTCCAAGACCGAGATCAACAGCTGCTAGCAGCAGCTCCATGAAACCGGCGCTGGTCGCCTTGAGGTTGGAGTTGAACTGGGCCACGGTCGGGTAGAAGGGACACGACGCGGCGCTGTTGCCGAAGCCAAACTCGACCGTGTACGCGTGAATGAGATTCTTGCTGGAGTCCGCAAAGTGTCGCGAGTACGCATAATCGTCGCTGGCGCCAGAGGTAGGGTACAGGGCAGCGGCCTGCATGGCTGTGTAGGAGCTACCCCCGCCGCCGGAAGTCATGGCAGACGTCATACGCTGGGCTGCGGCCAGGTTGACGTCGAGCTCCGCCTTGGGCGTGTATTCACCGTAGCCTCTGCCCGAGCCCGGCGTGTCGGAGAGAATGCCGCGCACGCTGTTGTAGGTGCTATTGAGGAAGTTCATGTACGAGTACTGCGACTGGTTCTCGTCGCTGCCCCAGCTGTAGAGCACGTCGCCTGCGTAAGAGTGCAGGTCGACGAACCAGCGCACCTTGGAGTAGGTGTCGAAAATGTACTTGATGTTCTGGGTCTCGGGCTCCGAGAAGGCGCTGGTTCCGTGGTACGTCTCGGAACTGGGCGAGGTGGAAGCAACACTTGATTGGACGCTGGATGCGAACAGGTTCTTGAAGTCCCACACAAAGTCAAAGTTGCGGTTCAGGTCCACGCCATAGGACCCGCCCGAGTTGGGTTTGCGGTTCTTTCGCCAGCAGCTATTGGTCGACTGGTCATACGCCACACCGTCGGGATTGCTCAGCGGGATGAAGACGATTCCGGCCGACAGGGCCGTCTTGACTTGGGCGTTGGTGTAAGTCTTTGAACCGTAAGTCAAGCCAACGCCGTTCTTGTTCGCGTACAGAAGATCAGAAATGAAGTAAAGCACGCTGTCCATGGATCCACGCTCTCGGGCGTGAATGTTTCCATTGAAGAAGACGCGATAGGCGTTTGTGCAGGTGCCTCCGGTGCCCCCGACCTTGGCTCCGAGGACGGTGGCTCCGTTGTACGTCTTGTACGGGGTCTCAAATACTTGGATCCCATAAGTGTTTGCGAGGCCTTGCAGACCGCTCTTGATCTCAGCCACGTTCAACAGCGTGCTGAAAGAAGTGGACTGGGTTCCCAGGCCCCGTGGCGCTGTGGAGCCACCGTTGAATCGATCGCCAGTGCCAATTGGTGTTCCATTGCTTGACTGGCGACGAACGACTGTCTTTATGCCGCTGTCGTCCCGTTCCTCAGGTAAAAGGCATCCTGAAGCCACGGAGCTAAGCGCTAGAAGCGTCGAGAGAAAAGAGGCCTTCATTGTTAACGATAGACTGGAAGGAATCAACAAAAAAGACTGAATCGCTGATTTGCAGCGAAGAGATAACCTTAGTCCATTAAGCTTAAATAGATGTTGCAAACAGTAAGAAATACATTGCATCGCCTGCAACTAAGCGCATGATTTTCCTCTTTACAAGTCCTTTTGTCTCGCAAAAATACCATCTCTGCATAAGGTCGTCCGGATTAGGAAGTTATGAGAAGATATGTTAGCATCCGGATGTGAACTACTAGATGTGGCTTATCATGGACTAAGGTACTTCCGCTACCTTCTGGCTTCGGTACCTTCTGAATGCGGAAGGTTGCACCGGGTTAAGAGCTGCGCACAGTAAAAAGATGGCTCGGCTGCCGATCAATGCACTGTCCATCACTGAGAAGATGCAATGATGCTTCTTTCTCGAATGTCATGAACTATTTATTGCGAAAAAATGCCAACACAATATTTATGTTTTTTAAAATACGAGGGGCCTAGGCAGTGCACGCAATATTTTCTGTAGCGCAGAAGCTTGGTGACACATTTCAGTTCAAGGCTTGGCGAGCAGCAATATTTTTTCGCATTCTCAATGGGCGCTAGTGCACACAAAGGCAACCAATTGCTTGGCCAAGCTCTCGAATCTGGTTGGACAATGCCACCAAATTACTACGGGGCATTATAATGGCAGCTGCTGCATAGAGCATCGGAACTTTTTAATCTGCTCTCACAGCTTAAGCTGGATTGGAAGTTGGGCCGGTGTAAGGTATGATTGAGCTGTGTTGATGAATCCCATTACATAATCCATCATGCAATTTTAGCCAGTGAACCTTTTTTTCGACCTTAACAGCCTTCATATTCCTGTATACAGCCTTCAAACTGCCCCTGGAGGGTTAGACAACACAGTGCGCAATGAAAGTGAGTTATGTCCAAAGTATGTCAAGCAACTTTTGGCGGAACAAGAATGCACATGCCTGATGAATATATTCCTGAACTCGGCTTTGTGGGACCCGATAATGGCAATCACATATTTCTATCCAAGTATCCATGGTATTGCCTTCGCATTCGCATTCATTATTCGAAACCCCGCCTTGTATTTTGATGGTCCTGGAATCTCGACGAAGTGAACCCAATATAGCTGATGGGTATCCAAGTCAACAACAAGTACGATATAACAATGAAGATCAATCGCTTTGAGGCTGCAGTGGGCAAACTTTCACGAATGAACTCTTCAGTCGCGCCGAGGTATGAAGTCTTATTTTGGTATGACTAATCTGCAGTTGGGCTTATACGCATATTCGCATGAGTTTCTCCAGTGCAATATAGAATAGATTCCTCCGCAATTCATAAATCATATTCAGGAGTAACAGGCATCGACAAACCCCAGTCCCAACACGGCGCATTAATGTTCCATAATGGTAATTGTCTGTAATTCATATTAGCCCTGAGTACCAGATAGCTTGTTTTTGGAACTCACTGCCAAGCTCATTATAGGTGGCTAAGCCGTTGGACGCTTAGCAAGTCCACACATAGGTGCACTTAGTGCCGACAGGAGTGCAGCTTGTCTTGCCGCCGTTGCCCGAGCCAGAGAAGTGGCCGTTGTTGTTTCCGCAAACGGCCTGGGGGCTGGTGTACTGGGTATCGACGTCGCAGGTCAGATCGGAAGCGCATGTGCCCGAAAGGTTCCAGGTGGCTCCAAGAGCCATGGGGGCGAAGAGAGCGACGAGAGTGACGAACTTCATCTTGCTGGTTGTGTGAGAGGTGAAGAGGTTTCAAGACAGGATGTAGAGATGGGAGATGAGGTATTGAGCTTGATGATGAATGGAAGACCTCGGAGGGCATCTGTGGCCTTTAAATATGCCATTCAAGGACTACTTTATCTATCACAGTGTCTCCTTAGTAATCGACCTCGCAAGCCGAATGTCGGAAGTTGGCTGGGAAGGCCACTGGTTGGTCTGTGCCAAACTATGCTCGCTAATGTAGATCCTCATTTAGCGTGACAGGTGCACCTATTTTCAGATTTTTGACACCAAATTTTCATCTCAGCGTGCAATGTCCCTCAAGTTAGCGGATTCACACAAATGACGGTCGCTAGGACCTGAAACAACATGATGCTGCTGCATAAGGCGTTGCCATCGGCGGTGCCGTTTGTAGGCAGAAGAACGATATTGTCAAAGTGAAAACATCGATCTTAACGTGTACATGGGATGACGATGCCATGTGGGTTTGCGTTCCATTCGCTTGATTGACGTTCTCCAAATTTTAGACTTTGTATGCGCATTCCGAGCCGATAGGCCGTTGTCGGCAATTCAAAAAAAAGCGACCAGCTACTATGTGAATGCTCGCTCAACAGACCGCCAAGTTGCACTCCTGCCCACGTAGGGTCGCCAAGGGACTTGGCGAATCAGAGCCTAGATTTTCCGCGCAGATATTTGTTGTAAGCAATGTCCCGGCAGATTTGATACGATCTTACGCGGTAAAAAAAAATTATCGAGGGTCCCCTGGGACTGAAGGTCGTGCGCAGGGTAAACAAATACGAGGGACATCTTCAGACCAGACCGCTATGGAAGCACGGATGCATTCTGTTACCGATCAATCCTCCCTTCTTGACCGTCTAAGCGCGAACGAAGATTTGCGGCTCTTATTTTTCATAATGTACCTCTGGTCGGCACAATAAATCTCGTACAAGTTAATACATGCCGAATTTGCTTGTCCGCTCGCTCAAGTGGAACATACGATTATGGTTCGTCTTTGAGAATATGCTTGCGAATACTCAGCCCCTGAAAAGGACAGCGACCATGCCCCCTTGTCTTACCTATGGGTCCAAACAGAAAATCATACATGCCCTTTGCCGCCAAAGTGTTAGTCCGAAGTTCGAGATGAAGAAACCCCTGATAAATTGAGTGCGAGGACCAAGCTGTAAAACACCTCATGTTTCTTCTGCATTCCTAACAAGGTAGAGGTTTTCTGCTCGTGCCGTACGAGCCAGTGGATAGCTTCAACTACTTGGGATTTACTCTGAACAGTCTCAGTCATGAATCAGTATAAATTTAGCATGAGCCCCATTAAGCTGAACAATTCAACTCGGGGGAAGTACGAAATCGGGAAACATAACAAAATTGGAGTTGTTTTCTGCATTTGCATTTGAGAAATGCTCATTGATCCTTGCTTTTACCAACAATTAAATCGCTAAGATGAAATTACCTCCTACTCACCTGAATACCAAGAGTGTATCTCTCTGATCTGCCGTTCCTTCCGTGCAGCGATGAATGCAACCGATGGTCCGATGTGCGAAGCCGATTAGTCATCTGAAGGTGATCGCAAGGGCGGCTTACCGCTGCCTCTTTCGCGATAGGCACGGTCCGGTTCGTATTCTCGATCTTTTCTCGCCCGGAGTCCTTCTCGATATCGGTTTCGGGAAGACCGGACCTCCACCAGGGTCCTGCGGGGTGATGGGGTTGGCATTGTGACATGACGTATCCCCAGTCTTTTTTTTTTTTGTCAGCGCATAATAGCAGGCCCCCCCTTTCCCCTTGGGACCGTGAATAGGGAAATTCGTTGCGGGACTAGTGAACCAGCCATTGATAGCAAACGGGCGAACGAGGCTGGCCAAATCTGGCTTTTGCGTTCAACCCAAACACACTTCTAGTAGCTTTGAAGGACGCCACACTGAGGCACACAAAGAGAAGGAACAAATCACATTATCATTCCAGAAACTTGCACTAATTTTATTTATTTTGTAAAGACCGAAAAGAGAGACCCTTCGTCTCATCCAGATGGTTTTTTTTGTGTGCGGCGGTGTCAATATTCATAACCATTTGTTTACGTGACTGTTCGACCGTGATGATCTCCTACCCTGTATCACTGACCCACTATAGCTAATTTTTCAGGAGAGCACGAACGGGATTGCCGAAGGATGAAGTGTCCTAAAAATAAAGGATAGCATAAAGAGTAATTCAAGTAGTTAACCGTATTTTTGGGTAATTTTCTAGACTGCTTTTTGGGTGCAGAAAGTCGCTGCATTATGCCTGTCGGTTGCAATTTGGTGTACATCCTTGCAACTTGTATCAATCCAAAGCGGCAAGGGGTCTTGTAGTTTGCTCAACATAATGTGAAGATTTTGATATACTCACCACACTTACGATGCATTGTAATGTACACGTCTTAGAGTAGCTGATACTGAAACTGGTCAATTCTTGTTCGCTCGTAAAACCTCGCAACACTCGTAAAGCCACTGGGTTCCAGACCCATCTTTCTCCACGCTTACTCGTAAATCCACGCTCCTCATTGGTTGGTATCAGGTGGCTGGAAGGGTTACGGAGTCATTCTGGCTCAACTGTTGGCCAAGCTTGTCCGAGACTACCCGTTGGTCGGGTGGGGCGCCCGGCTGACAGGTAACCCTCAGCTCGCCACAGTCAAGTCTAGACCAAAGGATCCCTACCCCTCTTGCTCTAAAAGATTCTTCATATTCTGGACTGGGCACTGAAATGCTTGGTGTAAGTAGGAAAGAGAGGCTATGTTATAGTCGTGCTGTTGAGCCTGTTTGTGTTCTCATTCATCTCTATGGTAACTTATTCTGATTTTTGGTTGACAGGGAAGTTTCCTTTGAAAGTAGAAGATCCAGAATCATTCAAAAAGCGCGATATTGTCGGATTTCGAGCGCTAACTGTATTAAGCCTTGGCGTACTCGATGAAGCGTGGATAGAACAGCAAAAACTGAGCTTATTGGCCCTACTACGAACCCATGTAATCCAAATTATTACCATTGGCAATATTATGTACGTGAGCTTACAGCTGAACAAGCCACTATCTCAGCCATTTTCTCCGTTTGGGCTCCCAGCCCCAGCACATTGCCATGATTTGCCTAGTTTCATCGCCACCCATACCAACATATAAAGCACATTTGCGCTAGCGCACTCGAAGTCCTCCCTTTTTCTCCTTGCTATTCATGGTCAGTCATCATTGCCCAGCGGCACTTGCTTTTCTACACGACTGGACAATGTACCAGGGACGCGTTTTGTTTTTAGTTTCTGGGCATTCATACCAACACCGAACACCGAACACAATTCTCTGCTACATCGTTCTTGAACAGAGCCAAGATGTCCGGTCGGTCGGAATTGCCTCCGCTTCGTACGGCAAGACGAAACTAACCACGTAATCATTAGACGGCAACTTTGAGGCGGTTGCCAGTGCGTTGACTGAGCCCTGATCACACTTCTTGGCTAAACAAAATTAACTTGTGCTGTCACCAGAAGATGTCACGGATTGGTATTACAAGACATATGACAGCAATCGTGCCAACCTTGAGCGGCTTTACGTAAGCGTTTCTAAGTGACCAAAGGTTTGATGAAACGGAGCCACAGCTGACGGGCATAAAAGCGTGATGACTCGATTCTGACCTTTGACTCCTCATCTGTCACGGGCGCAGCGAGCATTATGGAAAAGTTAACGGTATGATTGACATATCTGCTGCAAACCAACACCATCTGTTGCTGATGACCGTTTGCGACAGTCGCTTCCATTCGACAAAGTCTCACATCATGTCTTAACCAAAGATGTCCAACACAATGGCACTGGCGGAATCGTAATGCTGGTCACTGGTGTGATGATGGCATGTCCCTAGATGGTTTCACTGCCAGGCTATGCTAACTGTGCGAATTGTAGCTAGATGACAATGATAATCCTGTGAACTTCAGCCAGCTATTCCAGCTGAGGCGAGAGGCCAGTGGTCAATTGTATGTCTTTAATGACATTTTGCAGGTGTAAGTTGTTTCCTAATTCTCAGACGCCGATGATGTGTTTTAGTAATGTTGGCACAGAACATACACTTAAGAACATTTTAAACCCGGCACAATAGCAGTTTGGAAAACTATTGCTTTCAGTTTGAAGAATGGATAGAAAGACCGGAGTGTCGTTTCTGAACCAGACTCAAGTCTCCATGTGTTTAGGTGATACACAAATGACTATTCCGGTGCCCTCATTTTTGGAAAGTTTATCCTCATAGTTCTATCAAACTACCTCCCGCAAATACTGTATTTTCGTAATTTTCTCTTTTGATAAATGACAAGATCTAGTGCTATTGTGATTTAGGACAAGTCCGCAACCAGGGGGTTCTGTGGCAACTTAGTAATGACGAGCAAAACCGGCTCCTGGAGTTGCTTTAGCAAGTAAGACAAGTGTATGCTGTGGGGGCTCGTACGGGGATGGGGCATTGACACATTGGGAAGGAGGACGTTTGAGGCGCTATCAGGAGAATGGAGAGAAATACCACAGGTCGAGAAGAAAAAGGGACAGGGTGACTCGTCCTGGTTCTTTCATTGAAAGCCCGTTTACAGGAACGGCTATCGCAATATTGGACGACGATACTGAGATAAGAGGCTATGAATGAAAGACTGTACCACCTAACCGTGAACGGAATCGACTAGACTTTGATTGGTGGCCGCTCTGGTTCTGATTCATAGAGGTTCACAATTATCGATACAAAGAAGGCTACAAAGGTAGAATTCGTTTCTCTCAGAAGGAAATTGCCATAGATCCATCGACAATAACGTTGACACCAACAACGTAGCTTGAAAGCCGACTTCCCAGGAACAAGACGACATTTGCAATCTCCTCGACAGTCCCAGTTCTGCCCAGCGGAATGGATTCCAAGATGCTCTTGTAATACTCGGGTCGCTCTGTCTTGACCCTTTTGAAGGTGCTCACCTCCTCGGTGCCGTCAGGTAAGATGATGTTGGGCGTCTCGATAGCCCCCGGGGCGATGGAGTTGATTCGTATACCCAAAGGAGCCAGCTTCCGAGCGTAGTCCTTGGCCAGAACAGCTTGGGCCCGCTTCAGCGCCGAGTATGGACCTGCGATGCTCAGGTGGCGTGCCTCGAAGCCTGCCAGCGAGCTGACGACGACAATGGACCCAGTGCCACCGCGTTTCTCAAGATACGGAGTCGCTGTATCGATTAACGCGATGAGCCCCATAATGTCGCCCTGGAAGCTGTTGTTCCAGGCTTCGACTGTAGTGGCATGCTGAAAAGAGCAAGCTATGCGCCCAAAATCGAATTAGCACACATTTCCTCTTTTGCGAGGATGGCACTGAAAGTTTGGACTCACCATTGGCAACGACAACGTCGATTCTACCAAACTCAGCGGCTGACTTGTGGACCCAAGCTTCTATAGCGGATGCATCACCAATATCAACACTGGCCCCGACCGCTCGAGCTCCGTCGGCGGCATCCTTGAAGCGTGCAAAGTCATCTTCTCTGATGGTTCGAGCGCAGTACGAAACATTTGCCCCTTCAGAGAGGAATCCTTCCGCAACGGCCCTGCCAATTCCTTTTGTTCCGCCTGAAGACTGAGGTTAATATTCACCCAGACAGAAGGAGACAGGCAAACACATACCAGTCACCAAGACATGGCTGCCAGAGAGTTTGGTCGAAAATCGGGTCATGATTGGGTTGATGGATGAAGATGTGATAAAAAGTGTGCAGATGCATGTCTCAATGATAGAACTTTCAGAGACCTTTATATATTGACCCTAGAAACTCGTGTCTTGTTTTTCAAGTGCATGTTGTTAGTCACCTCCTTTTTCCCCCATGCACTTCAATACGCCGCAATGCGGCATCTATCGTCATGCGGCTGATTTCATTGCCGCCGTGTCAAGATCTCATTTTCTACATCAGGCATAGTATGCTGGGATCCAAGACGCAGAAGCTTCATTTGCTGACCTAATTCATAGCAAGACGGGTTCAATCAGATGCTATCGACGCTAGGGACACAAGCGCCGAATCTGATTTTCCTAAACGGGATAGGTGGATCCGACCATAAAAGCATTGATTTATAATCCGCTCGCCCGTGTCATGGACGTGTTTCAGTGGCCAAGAAATCTTGTTTTCCTAAACGGGGATAGTCGATGCCCCCCGAGATCCGCATCGGCGGACTTTCCACCGACCTTGTCCGCCGTGATTCCATGGCAGCCCTTGAAACAGGTTGCCATTGTGGACATTGGATGACGCTCGCCGCATCTCGGAATCTGTGAAATGCAACATGGGAAACCGCTTCGTATTTCTCAACATCAGCGATGCGCCAGGCCTTGGGGCTGCCGAGGCGAAGCGCATGAGGGCCCATGTGACCAAGACCAACTTCGCTAAGAGGCGTCGGCGCATTGCGAAGCAAGTACAAGATGAAAACTTCTCTGGGGAGAAGCCTTATGGACCTACGGGTCAGCTTATCCATCGGCACAATGATCCTGTACCACGCCAAGTGCACCACCCTCTATTGCAGCAAAACATGGCGGTTGATGCGCAAATCTCCACTCCCCCAACAGATTCCGAGTTTTGTCTACGGTCTCGTGAGTACCCGCGGCGCACGCCATGCATCATTTGACTAACTACTCTTCAGTTCTGAGAGAGATGCGAGCGTTTGTTTTCCCTGCTGGCCTAGGTGCTGTCAACGGGCTCACTGAAGCCCTTTGGGTTAATCTGCTTTTATCCGAACCTGCCCTGCTAAACGCGTCCATGGGTATAAAACTCGAGTATTACGAAATAGAAAGAAATGCAGAAATTGCGCGACGAGCCGCCTTTCATACTCTTGAGGCCATTCGGCTCATTAATGCAAGAATTAGCGCAACCAGTATGGGTCTGAGCGATGGAATGCTTGGCGCAGTATTTACACTGGCTATTGGAGCTGTGAGTGATGAAACCATCCCGAGATTAGGTAGTCGTGCTCACCATTTTTACTCTAGCGTCTTGCGAATAGCGCTTCCGGATGGACCACCCATGTTGAGGGGTTGTCG
Source organism: Calonectria pteridis (assembly GCA_022837005.1). NCBI lineage: Eukaryota > Fungi > Ascomycota > Sordariomycetes > Hypocreales > Nectriaceae > Calonectria > Calonectria pteridis. The sequence goes on along the minus strand of JAKZGU010000092.1, from coordinate 69,784 downwards.
CAGATGATCACGCTCAGACGCTGCAGAGGAAATGACAGTATCCCGCAATGGTTTTCGGACGTCGTCTTATAGTAAGCAAATTTATTGTGAGTAAATATTACGGGAGCTGACAGAATTTACACAGCGATGCTATTAGCGAGATCGTCTTGTCATCTCCGAACCACAATCATCATGCCAAAATAGTCGCCGCGCTTGAAGGCGATAGCGGCTACATCATCGCACAAGTAAGAAACATTTGGGACAGAATGATTAAATTACAAGAATTCATCATTAAATTAAACCGCAAAATTACCGATGAAGACACTATGAAAAGTCGCATCCAGTCCCAGATCGACCAGCTGCACCAGGAACTGGAGGTTCTCGAAGAGATGCACACGCCTTATATTCGCGCTTTTGTGTACTCCGTGGAGCTCTATCTTTACATAACCTGGCCGCATGAAACGCGAAGAGGTCCCGAAATTCTGGCGGAGGATCTAAGGGAGTCGCTGGGGCAGCCGCATGCTCGTCCGTGTTCATCCATTCAACTTAAAATATGGCAGCTGTTTGTGTGTGCAGCTGCGACGGAGAGCCAGTCAATTATCAGAGAACGTGTACTGATCTCATTGGAGGGGATGCTTCGGTCGGTCCGTATGTGTGCGTGGCAGGACCTGTTTCCAATTTTGAAGAGGGTGTGTATGCCGAGTGCTCATGTCTTGTGCAAGTTTAGGACCATATGGGACCAACTTAAGATGTCGTAGTTAATGGATGTGGTTATCCTGCAAAATGGGTTTAAAGGGGTAAATCTATCTTAATACATGTATGCAATTATTTTGCGTCAACTTTGGTGTTGGGATTCGGTTGGCAGGGATGATCACAGTGATTCTTGACTTGGGCGAGAGAGGGCGCTGGGTAGCCTCACAAGCGACCCCATCAATTAAACTCGAACCATATCAACACCCACTTCAAGAAGATGTCCGCTGGAATGAGATTGAACCCAAAAAGAATAGGCCATTGCACTGAGGACAACAGAAATGTGATTCCGCCCGGGATTGAACCGGGGACCTTCTCGGTGTTAGCGAGATGCCATAACCAACTAGACCACAGAACCGATGCTCGTATTGAGATTGTGAAATAAGGTCATCAAAGCGCTCATAGAGCTGAGCACTCCTTGTCGAATTTTGACTGGTCGTCAGTCAACCCATCCCTGTCGTTTCCTCCATTGTGTTGCATCACGGGTTCGGGCAAGTCTGGCCCGAAAAATGAGACAGCGCCAGCAATGGAGCGGTCTGCACATCAATAGCCGTGTTGCCGAGAATATCCGGATCGGAGGTACGGCGGGTCAGTTGCATTGTGCTGGAGTTCGAGCGGGCATAAGTGGGACACACCGTATCTCGCCGGTCGTCACGCCCGCGGCTGTACATCGCTCGACACTGCCCGGAGCTTGACTTGTCCATTCCCCAAACCCATTGGTCAACCGGGATTCAAAGTCTGAGACAAGCTGACCTCAAAGCACGCTAAGACACAATCATCGAGGAGCAAAATCACGTGTGGCCACGTGGGGTCGGGCATTGAAATCCGTTAATTTCGCTCGACCCAAGTGTTCTCTCTCTCTTTTGTGATACGTTCCCCTTAGCACATTTTTTCTTGCTTTTTTTTTTGCACCCCAACCCTAGCTTCATTGATTCAAGGTTTAAAGCGTGTATTTATTGCAACCCAGATATATGTTCACTTATCGTAAACACAGCTGCGGGCCTCTCGAATCAGTGCAATCCAGCGGAAACATTTGGACTTCAGGGACCTTGTTCGAACCCTAAAACCAAGAAACTACAACAAGAGGCCGAAGGTATGGAGAAGGAAACGGCCCTCTCCCAGAAATTGATTACGATAAGGCTTACGAGTATATCTGCAAGGAGACGAATGTCAATCCTCTGGGTCCGGGGAGCGAGCTGTAAAGGTGCAATGCCAAGTGCAAGCATGTATAATGACAATTGGGAAACACCAGTCGGTTTGAGGTTGTGACCGCCGTGGCCTGCAACTGGCTCAACAAACAGAGAGGATTATGGGGCGTTTTGGGTTTATGACGGACAGGACCTCGAGCACTCCTGGGTTGGAGTGGAATCTTTCTCTGAATTTGACACTGCACGCAAGGTTGCAGAGCTTCTCTAGCTAGAATTCTTTGTATCAACCAGCATTCTGACAAAATCGCGATTGAGCCATCAAATGTTAATCCCAGTGCACGTCCTGGTTGGGTTGAACACCCTGGCTCCTGTCGATCTGGAACCCAAGAATAAATTCCGCCACTGTGGTCAAATGCTCGATATTCTGGACCTCAAAGGGCCCAAACGACTTCATCTCCAAAAAAGTAGACGGATACGAGCCACCACGCAGATAGCTGACATACGCGTCATCAAAGTGGCCAATGTTGATGAAGATTTCATGCTTGTGTTGTGAAACCAAAAGACGGCTATTAATCGCATCAGTAGCGTGACACTGAGGTGTGATGGCATAACTTACCGGTGTTGTTTCCCATTTGGTGCTGGCGGGTGGTTCGCTATCCATGCGACCATTTGGGCGGTTTGTCGGATCAAAATATCAGTCTTTCGTTCAGCACCGGATGACCGAAGCTGAGGCGCTACGTCCAGAACCGCGACTGGCCCATCGTCATCTGGGAAGTCCAAATACCCATAGGCCTTCGTCTCAAACACTGTTCCGTCGCCCCCCAGTCTCTCGAGGACAAGCGGAAGCCTAATCAGCATCCACTTTCCAACAAAACGGTTGAAGTGTACGCTGATTGCTTGAAGAAAGAGGATGAGGGCGAGAATCACCACCCGTTCTTCAGCAACACCAGAGGTTCCCGGGGTTGGGGTCGGGATCGGGGTTGTGTTCGCCTGTGAAAATGACGCCTTGTATGTATTCCAGTCGGGATATTGATCGAGGTAACAGCGTGATTCTTTCATTGCATCGTGTCCCACAAGTTGCTCATTCGAAATGTAATCCCGAAAGTCGTCAGGGCCTTCAGTATCAGGCCAGATAGCTCGGAAAGTAAGGAACAATGGGAAGGGTATCTCGGAGTCTGGCAGATCTTGGCCGTCATCGGGGAGGCCGGCGTTGTCGAGCGACTGCTGGGAAGTGAGCCGTTCCCAGTGCCGCATCATCTCCGGCAACGTCATTTTGACTCTTGAAAATGACCGGGATGTGCGAGAGGGAAAAGAGGGAGGAGAGGAAGAAGATGGAGGAGAAAGATGAATGGGAGATAAAGCAGCCTGTGACACAAACACTGGCACTTGGAAAACAGCCGCCAGCAGTTGTTGATGATGACGTAACCAAAAACGCGTGAACAAACAAACGCGGTCAATTATGTGTCACAGAGGGAATCCATTCACACCACGGCTTTTTCTCGGCTGTCCAGAGGAGGGGACCGCCGATATCATTTCTACCATAGATCTGTGAAGCCGCAGAGCCAGGACTTTGATTTGGAATGAGTGTCAATATTGTCTGAATGGCCTATATACTCGCAATCTTGGAAAAAGTTGTCATTGTTGCCACCGGAGAGGCTGTCTGAAGGTCTAGGCTTGCCGAGAAATGCCTTATTCTTTGTCTCTGCGCAATTCATCCAGAATAATCCTATCCTTGTAAACTAGCGCCTCGGTGAAGCGCGTGAATTAGCCGGTGTTTCACGCGGAACGAGGCCCGTGAGGTTGTTTGGCCCCCAGCGCGTACAAGTTCCAATATGTAGGAGGTGGATCTTGACCGAAATCTCATCATCCGATGGGTTCGCCACAAGTTCTTTCTCCTTCGCATCAGGCAGAATTCTTAGCAAAGGTATCAATTTCGCTTCATCGCTGTCGCCGATACCATGAAGCAATTGAAAATGATCTGGTGTATGCTGATTTCCCAACCATAAAGCTTTTCGGATTCTCCCGCAGCCTTTAATAAAACCCTGAGTAACCGCTCCAAAGGGTGCCGTGCTCTCCTCAAGATCGATTTCTATGTCCGAGATGGTCATGACTGGTTTGGGCGGTTGAACATCGGAGGGGCTTGTGCTCTGCGCGTATCTGAACCAGATTCTATCCAGAACTGCCGCTCATGACCAAGAAGGAGCCTGGTATGTGGCGGGCCGGAGCTGCAGTGGTGTACCCGGAAATATGCACCATAAAAGGTCGTAAGGGAGAGTCTCTTCCCGGTGGCCTGCAAAGTATTTATTGAGGAGAATGTCCGAGTAACTCTCAGCCACCCCAGATCTAGCTAGAATTCGACCCTTGGGGATTGTTATAGTTCTTTTCGAGTACACTTCCGGTATAGTTCTCCATCCGGTTATAGCATCATGATGACCGTTCGCCGTTCGCCGTGTTGAGCGCTCGCTGTAAAAGTTTGAATCATAGCAGAGCCCCAGGTTATATTCTCTGCCGCCAGCTTTCCAGCCGTCTGAGTAATCTTTCCCATGAGGATTAGTGTTACAACTCCATACAATCTGGTTGCTGGTATACTGAAGGACCCTTGGAGATAGGTAACGTTCTTGAAGAGTCCATCCTCGATAGTCAATAGGCTGCGGGCCTCCAGACTTCTTCATTCTAGTCATGAGCACCGTTGTTGTATCTGATGACTTCGGGCTTTGGAAAGGGAGCCTCACAGCAATACTCGTATTCGATTGGATATCAATGTCATGAAGAAACCCATCAACTGCCTTATTTGACCTTGATGCAATGATGGTAACCACTGCATTGGTATATATCCGTGGCATCAAAGCGATCTGCTTGGCTTTGTCAACGTCGTCATCTTGGATAATACACAAGGAGTCAACCCAGAGGCGGCTGTATCCTAATCCGGGTGACTTTCAAAGCATCTTGAATTGACTTTGGCAAGTTTTCCCACTCCAAAGGCCCTGGAATTCACTCTCTCTTTTGTTGTTTTATGAACCTGATCTCCGCCTTAACAATAGCTTAGCGCGATGTAAGGCTCGGGAGGTTGTGAGAAATCAAGCGCTACGTGATACTTATCAGGCTTGATTTGTTCTACCTTCAGTATAGTTCTTGGGGTGAATTTCGTCTGCTGACTAGGACAGCTGCCGTGTGTCTCTAAGCACTCTGCTATCCACTTGCGCCCAAGCGCGAAGTTCTCGCGTGATCCGATTCTCTGGTTGATAGGCCGAGTCCTCAGAAATGAGGCAGCGCAAGTATCTGGGTCTTGAACATGTCAGCGGCCAAGTCTAGATTTAATGTCAACATTTTTTTAAGGATTATTGAGCAATGATCTTATACCTGCAGCAGCGATAATATCCCAATTTCCTCCAGTCCTGATTCTGCACTAACCTAGATTGCCTACAAATGGTTCGCGTTGATCCCATAAACCAAATGAGTCGAACTCTGAAATAGGAAAACGTTGAAAGTTATAAGAAGAGAAGAAAACACAAATACTAATACCCCTGCTCCTGCTCTTTAGCTCTTCCCAGTCCGGTGAGTAGTGTGCGGTCCATGATTTGATAAGCCATCGTGACAGTTTGCAGGTGGACACTGCGGACAAAACTGACTCCAGTTTTGGTTCGAAGAATATCATATTGTCTGGTACTTCTTCTCCAGAATCTGGCTGTATTCTTGATGGATTTACTACCATATTCTGACAAAAGTTGCATTCATGATATCCTGGATGGTCCTCCATCGGTAGGTATTCAAACGATGAGGTAGCGGAAACTTCTTGGTCGCAATATCTATGATTGTGTCTTTTTATAAGCTTTTGCCAAGTCTGCAAATAATTCTAGCAGTGGAAGGGCAGCAAGAAAGCCCGCCGTAAGCAATGCTGCCGGACCAAATGTAATTCACAATTGCCCAGCAAGGCTAGCGTTGGGCGGAACGATGTTTCGCGGATTGTGGCTCTCTGTGGCTCAAGTGGCTCGACCAAGATAAGAGTCGCATGTCAGCTAGATAATGTAACGAAATAGGTAGCGGCCTGACACATTTTTCGTAGTACTGAACAGATCCATTTGCAAATCCATTTTTAGTCTGTTTCAGCCTCCCCGACACCGGAAGTTTGGATTATTATCACGAGCGCTAAGATAAGGCATTACGGCTATCTTGATATTTGTAACACGAAGTTTTTGGTGCTATGAGCTTCTACTTATTCCAATACCCTTTAGTGCTCTGGATAGAGTTTCTTTTCGCCTAGGCTTTGATTTCTTGATCCAAATCACGCTTCTTAATTCAACGCCCCATCGACCAATAGTGTACCGTAACCAACGCCCGCAGCAAGACCACCCTTGCCAGTGGTCAAGCGGAGGTTCTCAGTGGTCCATACACCTGAAGTCTTGGTCGAGTAAAGCATGTAAACTTCGTGACCAGTGCTCTCTGTGAAGCACTGAAGTTGGCCACCTGAGCATTGGACACACAGGGCGTAAGATAGCTTTTGTTTTGCCATTTGGGAAGCTGTCCAAAAGTAGGCGGGGTAGAAGCCTTGGCTAGCCTCTGGCTTGATTCCAAGGTAATATGTCTTGCCGGAGTGGATGACGCCGAAACGCCCTGTCTTTCCTATTTGATAGGTGACAGAGATACTATTGTGAGATGCCTCCGAGTAAAGCCCATATGAGCCAGCGAAGCTGCCGGTGTTGGGATTGATTGAGAGCTGGACGAACTCGGGATCGCTCCATGCACGGGTCCATTTTGTATGTGTGCTGGCAATGCAAGTAGCGGGAATTGTAGCGGCGGTGATTGCCTTCCTTGGCACCAAAGTATCAGTTGAATCAGGACCGCTCTGTCCTGCCAATGAGGCGGGAGCCTGAACGAGCAGCAGGCCGTAAAGAAGTGACGAAAAGGTAAGACGCATGATATCGTAGACAATGTGCCAAGGACAACAGTTGAAAGCAAATGGCCAAGAAATGCCAAGAGCTGTGGATATGTCTTTCTTAATATCCGTCCGTTGGCCATGACCGGTTGGGGGTGCGAGACAGCCCCTGGGTAATTATTCGCGTGACATGCCCACCATTGCCAATTATTTCAGCCACTCATAACTTAGAAATTTTGCCTCAACTGTTGGTCTCTAACCTTGAGTAGTAAAGCCTATTGAGGCTTGCAAGGATGGTAGCAGCGCTGAAAAAAGCAATACGCCGCCACATTTGTTTTCATTCAGAAAGTGACAGGGGAAGGTGCAAGTCGAATCTTTCCTCGTCGCAAGAGCTCATGAAATTTTTGAAGAGGATTTAAATGAATCGCAGTGCTCTTCAAATGCCAACGAGATCATCGAGCGACGAATATTCAGCTGTATGGGAATACAGGTGGCTTCAAAACTAGTGGAGTTGTGGCGGAAACTAGCCTTGGCTAAAGCGTCCACGTGGATTGTCTTTTTTTTCAGCCCAAGAATCAGAGTTAGCGTGGATGCCTAAGCATACTGCTAAAGGGGGGTCCACACTAGACTTCTGCTGAGGGACCTATAGGGTAGTCAGCCAACTGCGGAACACGTAGATGGTGATAGAAATCGCTAATAAGAGCAAGTGGCTGCACTAGGCAATAAGATATAACAGGCTTATTGCTATAGCAGAGTATCTATGCTAACGGCTTGTGGGCAAGCCTTGTGGAGGGAGACATCGTGTTATGACCGTGCTAGAGATGCCGGCGACCGAGGCCCTACTTAGTAGCTGTTATCTGTACCTGTAATCACCAGCATTGTGATCATTGACTTATCTTTTGGAATAATGGGCTAATGGACGTAATACGAAGTGCGGACCATTACACCCACCAGATTTGGCGCGGGCCACAATTTGTACTAGCTACAGTCAAGACATCGCAATAAAATTTTGGTTAAGCTAGAATAAGTTTGAGAAGAAGATAGGAGCAGAACCAATAATGGGGAGGCCCTTTTTTTTTTTTAAAGAGCTGACCGGCAGTAAAAAGCGCATCATCATTTTTGCATTATTTTGACTCTTGTGTTCTATTTTTAGGCCTCGCATCTTGCTCACCCAGGGTCACGCGACCAACACAGCAGCTCATCTAAGGCATCAACTATCGATGGATGAGCAAAATTCACATTTTCCTTCTGGTATGCTGGGACTTAGCAAGCCTTTGCCTGTGATCTCGGGTAGCTACGTCGATTGATGCCGCTCTAACAGTTTTGCTCCATGCATCTTGGCGATTGTCACGAGTATGGAAAGCAGCAGTTTCGAATACAACTTTATTCTGAATAATTTCTTTGCTATTAGTTTTGCGTGGGAAGTTGAAGCAAACTCCAAGATATACAATTGGTTGAGAGGTTTCCAATCTGTGGTTGACGCGTAAAAGAGTGCACGCACTTTGCTACAATGCAGTGAATGGTGCCCTAAATATGCGTAATAGGACAAAGGGTCATTATCTTTTTTAATGGGGTAGAACAAAGGGAAGGGTGTCTGTCTAGGCAAGCAGACGTTGCAGATCAATCTTTTACCCGAGGAGGTGGGTGCTGGGACCAAGATGCCCTTCGTAAAGCAACTTGAGCCGAGCCTGAATATCGGAGTCATGGGAGTGGAGATGGTGAATCTTCCATCACGCTCAACGCAAGTCGTTGGTAACTACATCCTAAAAAAAGTTAGCAGGGGATTCACACCGTCGGCTGCATGTAGTACCTTGGGATTGAACGAAATATCAACCTGGAACTGGAACGCATCGTAGTCGGCCTGTGGCAGAACACTGTAGCCAGCCGGGTATAAACGCTTAAGCCGAAGGAGAGGAATATCTCCGGAGACAACCAGATAGTCGTAGCCTTTGAAGTCTTTCGACTCGCCAAATGCAAGAGTAACCCCTCCAGCTCCCTCTACCTGGACGGACCTTTTACTGGGATTCTGGTTGGTGATGGTGAAGGATGAAAAGTCCGACTGGGCTAAGCTATATATGAGGGGGACGGGTTAATTGCCAAATTCCAAATTGATCGAGTAGGGACCTCTCTTCTTACCAGCCCGAGAGGAATAAGGCAAATATCAAGGCAGCTATGTTCTTCATTTTCAAGCCGTGAGCCTTGAACGACTCGGTGGATTCAATAGTGATTTCAGAACCAGGATCAGAATCTGCTAGGATGTTTTGGACCTGCGTATGAAAACCGCGCACGGGATCCTGGGGGAGGAGGAATACTTATCATCCAAGCTCACGTTCCTCCCTTTTTCGTAGCTCTAAGCCATTTGTAGGAAGGATCCCAACAAGGTTCCAAAAAGAATCTTACTTCCTACAAGGCTACAGTATCTCAGCTGCTAAAGAATTCCGATCAGCGGTTGGCTTAAGTTGGTATGGTTTCTAGATAAAATTCCAATCCCGATTGCATTCCCCCGCAGCCCATCAATTTTGGTATGGCTTGAAGCCAGCCACAAAGCAAGTCCTGAGCGATCGCGTTTCGATGCCAAGTCTTTAGAGGGGAATAAATGTCGCATATCTGCATTGTAAAAGCAGAAAAATTGGACAGTCGTGGAACTTGGCTGTTTTGACTGTGAACACAGTTTTGGTGGCGATATCAGGGAGCTGGTTATGAGCGCCTATCCATCGTGTTTGGCAATGAGGCTCGATTCGTGCCCGCATACAAACCGGAATTGAAGGCAATGGGGGTTGAAAGTTACTCTTGTTCGCCTTAGCTGCTCTGTTCCGATTTGTATTTGATCGACAATAAACGCATACCTCGTCAGACAGCCCCGCAGAGGTGGCTACAGATCTTGTCCATTCAAATCATGTCCCAAAAGAGTCATTCCCGTTTCATCATCGATTCAAACTGTATTCCAGGCGTAACTTCTGTGGAGTTTGCATGTGGGCGTAAAAAAGCGAGGTGCATGATGAAATTCCCGGTAATCAATGAACAGTGACGAGTTGTGACGCTGAAGCCAAAGCATTCCAAGATCAGATCGCTCCTCAGTGGATAGACACTTGTAAATCGACGTCATTAACAGTTCGACGCCTGATTTTAGAAGGCAAGAACGTTTTTCTAAAGGAAAAACATGCCGGTTTTTTAGGCGGGCCGCGCCGGTGTACGAACCCGCCCGAGTCATGATTCAAAATCACAGTCCACGCAGGAAAACGTTAGTCGCAAAAATATCCAAGAGGAAATACGAGGTTTGACCCTGGAAGAGAAAAAAGATGATGACTGCGCAGCCTCACTCAGATCGGTCACCATCTCCATACGCCCCTTACAGATTCAGCTCTTATCATTGGCGTTGTGGTACATCTTAATACTGTGCTGGCTATACTCTGGATAAAGGCAGCCGATGCCACTTTTCTCCAGGTATTAATAATTTATCTGGGTAATCATCGCGCAAACTGGCCCATCAATCATAAGGGAATCATTGCGCTGGGCGCGGAGGGTGCCGTTTGCCATCCACACCACGCTGGATATGGTCCCGATGGGATGGCACGCCGACCAATTTCCGCCCGGACATAAATTTAAATCACATGGGATGCATGGTGTAATAATCGATAGCAAGGTCCTACTGGGCCATCCAGACACTAATTGCTGGCAATTGCGACCTTGCGCATGTTTTTCCCTGGACGCTGATTTGCCAGTCGCTCGTGTCCCACGCTCACCCTTGATGGCGCGATCTCCAACCCAAATAACAACACCCAGATAACGACCCCGTATCGGGGGTGACCAACCACAAAATGGCCTTGTGGAATAGTAAGCAGGAAAATGAGGCGAGATTGGGACCAATTACTTCGGAGCACCCCGATTCTTGGTCCGACGTTGCGGGGTGCATCTGATCGGCTCTTACACCACAACCGTGTCGAAGCACCTCATTTTTGTGACGTGTAGGTATATATTGGCTGCACAGGGCGGCCCAAGCTTTGGCCAGCCGTGGTGTTGCTAATCCAATCAATTGAATTTTACGAGTAAATTCGTCGCCACTGAATATCATTCAATTACGCCATGGCGCCCTCGGCTGTTGAGACAAAACAGGACACGGATGTCACCAAGTTGAAGTTGCATTCGACCCACGGAAATGGTGAAGCAAGAGCTCTGAGGAACCTCTTTGGTTCCGCCTATGATAAGGAGGCTGAAGAAGGAAAGAAGGACTTTTCTGCAGCAAAGGTAAGTATGAATCATCATCACAAATGTGCTCATGTTGACCATGACCTTAGTACCAAAATTACCTGCCTACCTGGAACCATGAGCAAAAGTACCCTCCATTAGAGCCATTTGAGCACTATGATCACGGAAAGGATGCTGATCCGTCCTATCCGGATCTCATTTCAGCGACAACAGGTGTTGTCCACCTCACGCCGACGATTGGCTCCGAGGTTCGAGGCGTTCAGCTTAGCAAGCTGAGCAACGCTGGTAAAGATCAGTTGGCCCTGCTAGTAGCCAAGCGCAAGGTGGTGGCTTTCCGAGACCAAGACCTGGCCGACCTCCCCATTCAAGAGGCGCTCGACTTTGGTGGCTACTTTGGCCGTCACCACATCCATCCCACTTCTGGCTCACCAGAAGGTTATCCTGAGATTCACCTAGTCCACCGCGGAGCGGGCGACAAATCCATTAACAACTTCCTTGAAAAGCGTGGGACGAGCGTTGTCTGGCACTCGGACGTGTCTTATGAGCGCCAGCCGCCTGGAACCACGTTCCTCTATGTGTTTGACCAGCCAGAGACTGGTGGAGACACCCTTTTTGTGGATGCTGTCGAGGCATACAACCGCCTCAGCCCGCTCTTGCAGGAGCGCCTGCACGGTCTGAAGGCGATTCACTCCGGAATCGAACAGGCCGAGGGATCCAGGTCGCGCGGCGGTGTTGTACGCCGTGAGCCCGTTTACAACGCCCACCCCATCGTCCGCACCCATCCCGTCACCGGAGAGAAGGCGCTATATGTTAATCCTTCATGTGAGTCCTTGCCTTCCAAGCAATAGCACGAAAACTTCGAGTCATGTGATGAATATGAAGCTGATGATTGGAGTAGTCGTTCGCGAAATCGTCGGATTGAAAAAGGAGGAATCCGACGCGCTGCTTAAGTTCCTGTACAGGCACATTGCCGAAGGCGCCGACTTCCAGGCTCGAGTCAAGTGGGCGCCAGGCACAGTGGTCGTCTGGGACAACAGAGTGACGGCGCATTCAGCTGTGGTTGACTGGAGGACTGGGGAGCGAAGGCACTTGGCAAGAATCACCCCACAAGCTGAACAACCATTCGAGACCCCTTTTGCAGCGTAAAGAGAAACAAACTTCTCGTATTTTAGAGATCTACAAATGTCTAGTTTGGCCAATCATGCGTGTACGATCATGTGGTGTTTTGAACTGCACCATACCTGGTGATACGATTATAGGTCCTGGTACCTAGGAGGTACTCTAATCAGCCTTTTGGTGTAGTAGTCAGATTAATTCAAGTGCTCCCAGTCATTTGCAATGGAAAAGCACATGGGCTCAATGTAACCCCTAACTTTAACCCTAACCCCAACTCTGGACCTAGTCAGCTTCATATTTGGGCTGACAGGTAGTTTAACCAAAGATCTTGGTAACATCTGAACCAAATAAAGAAGGCTGAACCGAATGCTCAAGACAGCGTATCTGGTAAGCTAAAAAGTGCACAATTATATTTTTAGCCACCATAAATTTCCCACCATCCCCGGGCTGGCTTTGCTGACCACCTGCAAAGACATGCGATTGCTTGTGGGCAAGACGAGAAAGAAGAGTGGAAGGACGGGAAGAACGTCGGGCTTCACAGAAATCGGTCTCTTTTAGAGCCTTCACACTTCGCAAATAATGGCAAAACTGGGACCCATGTCTCTATCCAGAGTCAAAGGACCGGCCCTTTGCTGCTCAGAGTTTGAGGGAGCTGAATATCTCCGAGAGTGGGGCCTAGCCAGCCAATCCCAGGCCTTGATAGCGATAAGCATCTCGTGCAGTGCTTCTGTAAGAGGAATAGCGGCATCCGCCACGGCAGCTCAGCCCCGAAACACCACAAATGCTGACCCAAATGCCCGCGATGATGCTGAACGACGAATCAGGCGCGCGTTTCAGGCCCATTTTGTATTTGAAATAACGTACTCTGTCTGGCCCTAATTCATTTCGGAATCAATCAACGAGATTTGATTACAGCTGAATCAACGCTATGAGTTGTAACAATTGTCATCTGGATCTTTGGTTTGCTGCCTGGGAGTATATAAGTCCAATGCTGCTACCACTGTCACACTTATTCACCACCAAATCACCTCGCATCTTCTCATCCATCTTCTAACAGCTCTCGACCACAAACACGCCCTCTAGTATCATGTTCTCACGAACTTTTCTCCTCTTCTCTGCCGTTGCCAGCGGCATATTGGCAAACGCCAGTTCCTCCTACAAGGGCACCTCGGTCCGCTTGACCCAGCCGTACTACCCCCCTAGAGCGGACTGCTGGGAATGCAAGGTCCCAGTCGCCATTAGCACTGAAGTCAATGTTTTTGACTTTCCTGACTGGTCCGACGACTATGCCTTGCAGGACTTCCTCACCAACGTCACCACGCGTCCCTCGGCCGGTTATCCCAGCCCAATCGTGGGCAAGGAGAACTTTACGGCTTCTTACACCCTTGCCGCTTCTTTTTGTACTCCCAAGAGCGGTAATAAGAAGGACACCGTCATCCTAGCCACACATGGAATTGGCCAGGCTCGCGCGCACTGGAACTCGGCCTACCAACCAGACGACTACAACTTTGTTCAACACGCCATCAAGGAGGGCTACTCGGTTTGGTTCTACGATCGCCTTGGGACTGGGGAATCTGATAAGTAATTGTCAAGCCAACCCAGTTGCATTGCCTCTGACACTCACACTTCTGCAGACTCTCGGGCTTCATCAGCCAGCTTCGCATCCGGAAAGCCATTCTTGTCGAGCTAACCAAGATTGTCAAGTCTGGCCAATACACGGGCACATTCGGAAAGCCAGGACACCTGGTTGTCATGGGATTCTCATTCGGCTCCTACATCACGCACTTTGCGGTTGCGGAAAACCCAACCATTGCTGACGGCGTCGTGCTGACCGGTATCAACTACAACACCACTGGGCTGAATCTGAACGGGCTTGTTCGCTCATTCGTCCCTCGAATCGCTTCCCTCCAAAACCCACAACGATTTGGCCTTCTGGACCCCGGATACCTGACCTGGGCTGACGCACTTGTTCAAGTCAACACGTAAGATTCGTGCTGTCAAAAGTTGGCGGGGCTGATTGCTAACGAATCTACAGGTACTTCAAGTACCCATTCTACGACATTCCCACTTCTTCCTACTGTGAAGAGTACAAGCAGGCCTTTGCCATTGGCGAGTTTCTGACCATTGCCGATGGCGATTTTGATGCCAGTGGCTACAAGGGTGCTGTCTTGGTAAGTGCTCAAACAGTTTGCATCCACCACAAATCACTAACATGGGCCCAAAGACCATCACCGGTGCAACCGACTACATTGTCTGTGATGGAGATTGTGAAGGTCTCCAAGAGGAGCCAGCTCGTATCATCTGGAGCAACGCCAAATTCACGCCTTACCTCCACCCCCATGCAAGCCACAACTTCAACTTCCACCCCAACGCGACGGGCGCATACAACGTCATCACCGACTTCCTGGGGTCGCACGGGTTCTAGACGGTTGGTCCAAGGGGGCCTGGGTCATCCTGGGCCGCATCTTTCACATGAAGGTGATGGTGGATCAATGGAAATCTTCGGCGAAATCGATGGAGACGTTCACTTCTTGCAATAATTTAAACTTAGAATAGAGGGGACTTCGGTCCAATATCTCACCGCATTTGAGAAACCCCTGTTGAGGATGTGTTGTGATGCTCAACGCTTGCCGGTTATAACCACCTCGGCTTGCCCACGAAACGAACTCGCCGAACCAGTGAAAGCGATTGAAATCTGATATCTGAAATCTTATTCGACGGGCATGCCAAATCATTGCGCCAGTCCTTGGACCGTAGGGCTACACGGCCGAGGCCCACTTACGCATGAAAAGGACGCTATCTTCGGGACTAATGCGGCCTCCTGTCAGCTGCCCCAGAGGCCCCCCAGTGCCCTCAAGCTCCATTGGCTCCAGCAGGCCCACATCCGGCATGGCCGTACCCGGAGCCACTATTGGGCGTATTTTGCCCACAATTCAGCCCTACCAGCAATGCCGCTTGTACCGTCATCATCATGGACAATCAACAGCATTGACTGGCCTATCAAGTACTCCAATTGAATGCCCTTTTTGTGCTGTTTTGCTAACAGGGATGCACTGAAGCCCGGGCATTGACTGGGTCCGAGTGAGGGGGGATAAGAGACACAGCGCCAAGTAACAGACTCTCGATGTCTACCGATCAAACTCATTACCTCCGAACTCACACTGCTCCAACTCATCTCATATATCGCCATGGTTGGCGTTCCTGGCCGCAGCAAAGGCTGCAATACCTGCCGCAAGCGAAGAGTCAAGTGCGGTATGTTGAATTTGATGAGCAGCCACTCCCCTTTTGGCCTGGCCCTGGTGGCTAACAATCCACCACAGATGAAGCTAGACCAGTGTGCACTCGATGCACAAAGGGCGGATTTGAGTGTCTAGGCTACGAGAGGCCTCGAATATGGCACCACTCATCCACTGCCCCGTTTTCCGACGCTTCGCAAAAGGCGGGGTCAACGCTTAGCCGCGTGCAGTCTCCGCCTCCGGAATTGAGCCTCGTCGCGTTCAAGGGCGATTTCTGCTTCTCGTTTACGTTTTCGAATTTCGTCTGGAGATCGTACGGTGCTCTCTGGCTGGATCAAGCCGCGGAGGGAAAGCTGGGAGGCCTCGCGCTTGACGCGACCAAGGCCCTCGCCCAGGCTAATTTTGGGAGATCAAACCACATGCACGAAATCGAGCTGAAGGGCTCAGTCCAGTATGGAAAATGTCTCAAGGCTTTGGCTTCTGAGATTGGCAGGGAAATGACGCTTGCACGCAATGCGCAATTTCTCATAGTCCCAATTCTTGTATTGATCATGCATGCGGTGAGTGAAGGACAGATGAAACGACACTGAACTTAAGCTAACAATGAGCAGGGATCATATTCTGATCGTGCAGGAGCAATGTTGCATTTAATAGGACTTTCTAGGCTGTTAATGACATGTGGCCCCGAGGCATTTCAACAACAGCCTCTTTTAAATGCCTTTGAAGCTGCGCGATCTAACTTGGTAAGATGAAGACGAAGTTACAACGCGTTTCACTTTGCTCACTAGCCACACAGTTGATAGCCAGTTTATTCGGAAAGCAGCGCCTCTTCTTCGATGAGGAGAGATGGCGGACAGTGCCGTGGGCTTTGGATCCTGCGTCAAAAACACCACAGAGTGAGCTTCTTGATATTCTGGTCGTCATTCCCGGCATCCTCCAGGATCACGCAAAGTTTGACCAATCCGCCATTTCTGGCCCACCTTTGAATGGAATCATAGGGCGAGTAAAGAAACTGCTCATTATGGTCTATCAGTGGCGATGGAGATGGCAGACTGCTTCCGGTAGCCAAGTGAGCATTGATGAACGCAAAAAGTCGACCTTCCTGAACACCGAGCCTGGCGCATCATCAAATAAATTGCCACGCCTTCAATTTGGGAAAATAGTTTTCGCAGCTGAGATCATGTTGTACAATGCTACGTTGATGTGGCTACTTGCGCTCTTGTGGAAGTTGGATCCTGTGGGTGCGGCTCATTGGATCGAAGCCTGCGCGCTCGTTTCTACACCGCCTGGGAATTCTGCCCATAAAAGGTCATTTGCGCCTCTACAAAGACCGGGAGCAGCCTTGCATGTTCGGGACCCTGCTATTGAAATTTGCAGAGCTTTTGAGTGGGTAAGCCATTATCATGGCAGAAGTAAGGAGCCCATGTTCATGTACCTGTTTCCAATAGGTATGGCGATGAGTGTACTTGATAATGAGGAAGAGAACAGGACTTGGGTGAGATCACTATTGCAAAGGAGTCCTTTAACCGCAAACTATGGAAAAGGGGATAGCCCATCAGGGTTTGGCTTCTACGTCACACGTCAATCGTTGAATCCGGAAATGGTGCAGGCCGAGGAGCAACTATTTCCACAGCAGGAGATCAAAGCCGTAGGTTAGAAGGCACTTTAACATTTAGTGATATTAAAAAGACTCTTATATTTGTTTTACCAGCGCTTAATCCATCATTGACACCAACTAGAGCAGCTCATTTCACTTAAGCAATCCTTACTACGGCTCAGTCCGCGACATACTACATGTTGTAGTAACAAATTAAGTCGAGCCAATGATTTGAGTCCCGAAAGGCTATGCCCTAATCCTCAAATGGAATCTCATCTTCTGAGTTATCCAGTGCGTACGGGTCATTGTCTGTTTCATCCTGACGATAAACTAGAGAAAATTGAAACTTGGAATCATCCTCTTCACCAGCGCCTTCCCCGGCATTGTTGTCGCTGGTTCCGTTTTGGCCGAGGACTGCGGCCATGTTTCCTTCTTCTTCAACCGCACCAAGCCGCCATATTTCGAGAGGGCCGACAAGGGGCTCAATGTTCTCCGTCTTCTGGCCAAAGATGGTCGACACCAGACTCTTTTTCTTGGGTGCCTGCTCCAGCGGCAGGTAGCTGCAGGCAATCAAGTATTCTCCTTGATAAGCGCCTGACGTGCCTGCATCCTTTACGGACTCAAATTGGGCGCTAAGGTCAACTTCGACAAAGGAGGGTAGGCCTGCTGGCCCGCTCCCAGCTGTAAATTTGGCTGATTTGTTGCTGATCTTTTCCTTGTTTTTGGTAAACTCGCTACAGGTGATGAAACCAGTGATCACGTATAGCTTCCCCTCTTCCTTGAGGAATTCCAGGACCTGAGTACGGTATTTCGCTCTGTTTTGTTGTTGTTTAGCTTTTCGAGCGGCCTCCTTTGCCTTTCGCTCTGCTTCTTCGGCTTCGAGGTCCGGTTTAGGAGCGGCTGATGTAAATGCTTGAATGATGGGGGAGATGAGTGTCGACCAAAGGCTCCCACTACCCGTTTCTGGCTGAGGTTGATCAGCACCCTGGGTCTCGGCAGGCTTGTCGGTTCCCAGGTCGGCCCACTGCTCACTCGCGTTCACGGCGGCAGGGTCCTCAGCGTCATCGTCGTCTTCTTGGTATCCGTTCTCGCTAAGGAGATCTTGGATCTTCGTGCGAGCATTACGCATGCTGATGCGACGGAACACCGCCGCCTCTAGCTTATCAGTGTTGGAGTTCCCCTTTTCGAGGGAAAGTGCCGTGATCCTTTGGAACTTGCTGCTCGCTTTCCCCTTCTTGGCATTTTTCTCCACCTTGGTGAAATCTGTACACACAACATACGTGTCTGGGTAGAGGCGATCGATGGCGTCTCGTGCTTTGAGGGGCTCCCGCGGTCGGAAGGCCACCTCGAGTGGCTTGTATGGATCTAGGACAGCCAGCCCCAGCAGTGAATTGAGAACGTTATCGTTAACGCGGTGGGGTTGTTCTAGGAGGAAATACGGCTGTTTGGTGTAACCGCCCGCCATTTTCAGAAGTTATTGGCGTCTAAATCTAAAAGAATATTGTTGTTTATGATTGCGAAAAAAAATAGAATTCCAAATGTATCGGTAGGCCCCCTGAAAATATATGATTCTTGACTCATCTTGGGGTGATCAACGCTCTCTTGCATGTGAAGAGCATGGGCTCCCTCCCAATTTGGTGCGGGCTGCGAATGGGTCGCAAAAAGGCTGCCAGCTTGTATATCTTATCTAATTGATCAGCCACCACAGCTCAGCTCCGCCTCTTCAGCCTGATCAGCTGTTGAAATTTGGCTGAATCAATCCCTGACACTATCCCGCTTTTGGAACCTACCTCTCAACCAAAAGAAATCAGGCTACCTCATCCTTTACTTTTCTCCATCAACCATGGCTATCCTCGCCCTGGCCCCAAAGTCGATGATACGGCCCTGGAGTTCCAGAGAGCAACGTCATTTCAATAGCCATGGCTTCATTTCTGTCGTTGCAGGACGTTGTCAAGGTCAAGATCCATCGCATCCAGAGTCGCCCCTCACCCGATGATCATCGAGAATGGGATGTCCGCGTTCAGATTTCCCCGCCCGGCCGAACCGAACCGCTCATCGACGACAAAATACTCCGTGATCCCTTCGTTACCGGAGATTACGCAAACTACGAGAAATCTAGTCAAAACCCGAATGTCATGCAAACACCTTTCGGCGCGTCTCGCCGACACAGAGCTTTGCACCAGGAGATGCTGCGGGAAAGTTCAACCGAATCAGCATCGTCATACTACCCCTCCCAAAGCTCAGCGGGTGGTACAACTGGAACAACAAACTTTGACGACAGCATTTCCGAAATGAGTAAAATAGACGAATACTCTTTTCAGCTTCGACAGGACCTAGGCCTTGAGAAGTGGTGGAAATCCAAGTACATCATCAAGATATCAATCAGTGAGGATTGCGTACCAGGTGATCAGAACAAAGATCACTACTCTAGCATCCACAGTCTACTTTGGGAGTTGCTGGAATATGATGGTCCTGATGCAGACAGTATACAGCAAGAAAACCAACCTGTTGTCCAAATCACACGACGGATTGCTGGTATCGCTGAAGCTGAAATGCCACCCAATTTGTGTGGTGTCGACAAGCCCATTTCATTACTGCTGGTTCTTGCTAGAAGCCTTCGACGCCCTACCGAAGATAGACTTCATGATGTGGCCAGTGTTGTCCACGATAGCCTTTACGCAATGAAGGAATATCTGAATTCCAAGGGTCGACACGATCGCTTGTCGATCGAAGTTGTGCGTCCAGGGTCATTTCAGGAACTCGTCGATCATTTAAACAGAGGAAAGCAGTACGACATAGTGCACTTCGATGTGCACGGAGTCCTAGACGAGTAAGCAGTCCAGCCTTCAAGATTGTTGCAAGACAGAATAACCTGACATGAGAGCTTCATTAGGAATAATAGTAATCCAATGTTATGCTTTGCGCAGCCCAACGCTTATTCAAAACCCGCGACCGGATCCTTAGATCTTGGCGAGCATTCAGTAAATCGAGTGCCGGTTCAGCAAGTAGCCAAGTTGTTACAAGAACATGATATAAGGGCTGTCGCTCTCAGCGCCTGCCTATCCTCATACTCCCAAGGAAAGCCCCTTAGCAACATGTGTCGGGTCTTTGCCAATTCTGGTGTCTCTGCTGTGACCGGCATGAGCTTCACAGTTAAGAATACCGCTGCCGCCGCTTACTACGATGGATTTTATACAGCTTTAATATTGTCTAATTGTAACTTTCGAAGTGCTGCATTATTCGGTCGACTCTCGCTTGAGAAATATCAGAAAGAACAGTGCCGAGAAAATTGCCCGGAGAACTGCGGAAAATCTTCTGCACATCTTCAAGATTGTAGGGATCAGATGTGGCCGATGGCGACAACTTACTTTACCACGGACGATCCCTTCAGAACAAATAGCATGAAGCTTGGCGTGGACACGTTTTACAGAGACTTGCTGAGTATCCCTTATTTGAAGTTCTGCTGCCTCAAGACTTCGATGTCAGGAGTCAGCAAGTCCTTTCTGTCCTATTTATTGATGGTGGCCTGCGTATTTACATTTTTCTTTTCACTTGCACGCACCATAATCACCGCAAGCTTCGTGGTTCTGTTCTGCTGTCACTTGTGGTGGATAAAAGATACATGCCCCGACACTGAGCTTGAAAGGTTTGAGAAGTTTAAAAAGTCACTCAAAGAAAATGGTATCCAACACTCTGTGGCGTTGATGCTATTAGAGGACCGGCTCACTACCCTCAAGAAACTTTACATCGAGTTCAATCCACCTCACCGTCAACCCGAGTACCTGCGCACCCTGAGGAATGTGTGGATGATGACGAAATTCGCTGACAAGGTTGAGATTGTGCATGCATCGCGATTCAAGTGGCAGCAGTTTTTCTACTTCTTGTTCCTACTATCACGACATCTAGTCTCGCATCATTTATGGAAGCTGAGACAGTGTTGGAAGCCTTTGGCACCTGGTCGCAAGCCACGGACAATATTAATAATAGAAGGACTTGAAGAAATCATCAATGGAAGCTCTGAAGGAAGCGGATATCCGCTTAGTCGCATGCATGCGTATATTCAGGGGATGGAAAGTTGCCACTCAGACTTTTACCTGATCATGGTTGGGAATCATAAGGTCCAATGGTCTAAGCCGAAATGGAAAGTCAACAAATACACGTGGACTGTGGCTCAGGAATTTATTATTTCCAAAAGGTTCACTTTCATGACAGCCAAAGCGCTGTAAATAGGAAACAATTCAGATGAGCACCTTCTTCACGCGCCACATGTGAATTCATGACAATTGGAGAAGAGGTAACGAGCTTAGTAATTCTCAACAACACATGGCATAAGATAGGATGGCAAGGAGCAGTGGTCATACCGTAGGACAGGTCCTATTCCATTTTTAGAAAATCGAAAATGCGCTACATAGCCGAGTGAAGGCAGCCAGGTGTGGTGGCAATGGTGGCGTGGGTGGCAGGGTTATCAGCTAGGCTGAATCCCTGGCGTCCTTTGATATGATTGGAAGCCTGGCTCCCACACCTTTCGCGAGGCAACCAAACGCCTCGTCCCATGACCACGGAAGTGTACACGGTATTGGAAACACGAGGCGCGCCGCGGAATTGTGTTTTCCCCTCCCGGTCGTGACAGCCCCTCCTGCTGATTTCCACGAAGGCTACAACATGTTCTTGATCTCATCAGCGTGGAAAACCAATTACAAACTGTACTGAATACTGGTATCTCTTCAGTTATAGCTTTTCTGTTCTTTGTTGTTCATTTTACATTGATCTTGTACAAAAGGTGCGCACAATTAATCGCCAGCGCGGCCAATTCTGTGAGCAAAGGTTAGAGACCATCAGAGCCTCATTCTAAAGCAGGCTGACCCGTCCAGAAATCCCGGCTTGTGGTTTATTCCATCTAGTCTAGAATGGTCTCTGCAAATTTATACGTTACCGCAACGATAGCGACGTCTGTCGCATTGCTTGTCGGAATCTCGTATGTTATGGGGATGTTCAAAAGAAAACGAAAAATCTCCGAATTCGGCATATCAATACTTTACAATCCTCCTAGCGACAAGAAATGTGAGATAGACATTGTATTTGTCCACAACTTAGGAGTCAACAGTAACTCGGCCTGGTCCCACAACGGTTTCTCCTGGCCAGAACATGAACTGCCGAAGAGGTTGGAAAAAAGCGGCTTCTACACTACCATCGTTGCGTATGATTACGACTCAAATTATATGACTCCCGAGTATCTCACGAGACGAACATTGTTCCGCCAGGCAGATGGGTTGATCGAGGCCCTAGCACGATACAAGAGGCCGAATCCTGACCGTCGTACGCTGTTTGTCTGTCACAGCCTTGGCGGCCTGCTAGTGAAGAACGCTTTAGTGAGCGGGAGGGCTGCGAATGAAGAGGAGTTCAGAAATGCCTCCAACACCGTTGTAGGAATCGTGTTTCTGGACACTCCACACTGCAGCTCGCCTATAGCTCTTGGTGAGAGGCTTTGCAGCATCCTGGAAGTGGACAAAAACTCCGAAGAGGGACAGGACCTACGCGATCGCTCAACAACCTTGGCTTGTAATCTCGAAAGGTTTAAACCATTGGCAGATTCTCTTTTGATCCAAGACTTTGTGCGAAAAGCCGGCACAACAGGTGCACACAACAGGTCAAGGCAACAAGGGAGCACGGCTGCTGTCAAGTCACCACTTCACAAAAAATACCGGCTTAAGAGCGAAGATTCGGAGCTTTGCAAGTTTTCCAACCGAAATGATCCAAATCTTCAAGCAATAATCAGAAGCATCCGGAATTTATGTTCCCACACAACCAAGATGCCATATCAACAGCAGCCCGCCAAGCCTACGACATTCCGATACGACCAGATCGGTGATCTAGGGTTGGAGAAGGCTTTGTCTGAAAGGTGCTCGTCTGCTTATCAAACGCCACTCCGAAAAGAGTTTTATCAACTGGAAAAGTTCTTTCAGAACCCTGCAGTCTCAATAAACCACACAGCCACAAATAGAAATCGCTCAAAAAGCCATTCCAACATTTGGTCAATAGGCATTCTTCAGGGACCTCAAGGATGTGGTAAAACTCAATTATCATTGCAATATATCCATCAGCATCGTAAAAACTACGGGTCTATTCTCTGGATTAACGCAACAGATCAAAAATCACTCGAGCTGAGCTTTCAAAACATCGCTCGCAGAATGATTCGACATTCAAACGAGGACTCAGATGCGGCAGCCCGACGACTTGGGCTGGAAGGGATCAATTTAGACGACAAAAGGGACCTGAAGGACGATGAGTTTTGTACTTTTTTTTCAGTCGTAAACGAATGGCTTGCCAGCCAGGATACAAAGAAATGGCTCTTGATCCTAGATAGTCTCTCGCTGCAGCTGGGTTTCCCTGACTCGGATATTTGGACCGGGAGGCTTGGCCAACAAGAAAAAAAGCAAAACTCTTGGGCATCTATTCTACCACTTCTCCCATCAACTGCAAATCAAAGAGGCGATATAATCATCTCCACCAGAGACAGGGCCACGGGAGTGGGCTGTGAGGTCGTGCGCTTTCCTGACGTGGAAGACACCGGACTGGCCCTTCGGAACATTCCAGGTCACCTCGCAGCTGAAAATGAAGACATGAATGAAGGAATTCGGCAATGGTGGGAGAAGGCTGAGGGCTGGAAGAGAAACGTATTAGAAACGATTCAAATCCTTTCTGACAAAGACTGCAGTGATATACCTATGTCCATCCTACAGCCTATACCGCCAAGAAAACAAACACTTGACAATTTACAGGTCCCCGGGTTATACCAACACGGTCTAGTCTTCCGGCCCTCCGAAGCTCTTTTGAACCAAGGAATAAGTATTTTCCGCGAGCTTGGCACCAATTCGATTCACCAAATAGACATTAGCTCGATCGGACAGGCCTATACTGACTCACTGAGCCAGAGTTTAAAGAAAGCTGCCGTGCGATCGTGGAAAATCTTGGCGAAAGCAATGGAATCAACACAGAGCCGGCACGACCTGATATTTGCCTGGGACTTCGAGGCCCAAATGGTCAAAAATATCCAAGCAGCGTTTAGGAGATGCGACAGCTTTCTCTCAGATAGAGACATGATGGAAGTTTTTCCTTCCACAAAGGAAAGGAGGTGGGCTAAGCTAGGCACCATTTGCGAGAACCACGCCCAGTTTGAAACGGCCGCTCGGCTGTACCAGTTGGAAAGAAACCGACATAGCCAGGGTACTGAGGCTCACTTCGAATTGGAGCTGAATTGCGCTCGAGTATACCAGCGCTGTCAAAAGGAATCAGATGCCGAGACTGCATACAAGAATATTTTCTCGGAAAAATACGGGGGCATTTCCTTTGACAAGCGCGAGGCTGCTTGCCGTCAGTTTGCGTCATTTAGAGCCTCCCAGAGCAAATTCAGCGAGGCCATAGACAAACTAATAGAAATGCTGGCTCTCGAAAGTCCATTTGCTGAAGCGGTTGGCCACACAGTCACCAACTCGGTTATGGATTTGGCCAGCTATCTCAGAAAAGCAGGCAATAAATCAGCAGCCAGTGCCTTGCTGCAACGTAAGCTAGCTTCACTTGAAGGAAAGCAAGGTCGCACTCATCCCAAGACTCTCGCAGTCATGGAAGCGCTTTCGGTGACCAAACTAGAGGAAGGCGAGTTGCAGGAGGCGCGGAATCTGCTCAGTTATGTCCTTGATCATCAGAAGGAGAGGCTTGGCAAGGAGCACCCGGTCACAGTGCGTTGCGCATCTAAAGTGGCAGCAGCCTGGGATCTTGAAGGAGAGACACAAGTGGCCAAGGAGAAGTATCTGGAATGCCTTGAGGCAGCAATTGCAACCTTGGGAGCTCACCATCCAGTAGTCTCCGGAATCCGAGACGACTTTGTGCGTTTTCTTCTGAACCAAGGAAATACGGATGAAGCCAAGAAGGAGCTTGACAAGCTAATGGCAGAGGCCAAAAATTTTGAAGGCCTGTATCCAAAAGGGTTTGCGGAGCGCATTCGCCGCTGGCGAAATCCAGAACTTGACATCGATGACCTTGATCCAAACAAGCTCTTTAGGCGAAGCACGCTAGGCGCCGGAGGTTTATATAATGGCGGATATGGCGAAGATGACTACTGAACTGGAGATGATTGTACTGGTTTAACAACAATATTGCTTTGAACATATCTGAGGGAAAAGCTCCACAAGTCTATCTGGCCTAAAATCGATTAGAAGCCACTGTAGTAACTATGGTCGGTGGGGATGTTTATGATTCTTTTTTCTTTTTTCTTTTTTCTTTTCGGCATGTATTTGGTTGCAGTTTGATGGGCAAACTAAGCCCTAACAGTTGTACTCTTTTATTTTTAAGCATCTTTGATTGAAGAATATGAAGAATTACCAGAAACTTTTCCGTAACTCTTTGGAAGAACATTTATGGAAAGTATTATCATCAATACCGGGTTGGTTATCCCCGCCAACCCCGACAACAGAACCCAATGCAGAGCATCGATGAGAGCAATGGATAAGGTAATCCCTCGTGCCTTGACATACAGTGATCGATTATCATCAATACAGTTCTTTACCTTGGATATTCTATAAAAAAGGAAGAAGAAAACTCAAAGTGCGAAACTGGCGAATCCTTTTGAGCAAATGTCTCCATATTCCACTCAGTGAGATGCCTTCTCCGTGATCTCGGTACACCTATTGGACCTTTAGGCCACTAAGGGCCATTCAGTATACCGGCTACCAGATTCTGTGCTGCTCCCCCTGCTCCCTGGGCTCCCTGTGCGTACCCTGAGGCTCTTGCTGCTTGAGCACTCGCGTCGCTCTCTGCGCTGGATGCCGATCCCTCCGCCTGGGTAGCTTCAGCAACTTTTGCTTCAGCTTCCTCTTCCGTTGCTGCTTGATATGCCGCCAGAGCTGCTTCTTGAGCCTGTTGTGCAGCGTCGGCGGCTTGCTGTGCTACCGCCTCTGCTGCCTGCACAGCTTGCTGGGCTTGCTGAGCCAGTTGTGTCGCGGCGTTTGCCGGTTGTTTTGCGCCGTTCGCAACCGGTGAGTTTGGTTGGAGAGCCAGCGCCTTAGCAACCGCGCTTTGCGCTGCATCAGCTGCCGCCTGAGCCTGCGTTGCATAGTCCTTTGCCCTTTGAACATCCGCCAACGCCAGATCCTTCGCGCTTGAAGCGCCATTAGCCGCTAGTGCGGCCGAGATTTGGTACTGGCTGAGTGCTGATGGCACTACGCCCAGGTCCTTGACACACGATAAGTCATACCAAGCGTATGAGTCAGGGGCTGACGCGAACTGAAGCTGTTCTTCTATGGCGCTAAAAAGATCACACGAGCCCGATAAAATGCGGAATGACTGGCAATTTGTAATTGAATTACATAGAGCGAAGCACAGATCCACAGTGACATAGGGAATGGTGAGGTCCAAACTTGGCTGACATCCATCAGGTGTGCAGTAACCGACTAGCTTGCACTGCTCGACCCATGCTGGCTCTATTACGGTAGGGCTAGGTGTACCAGAGGTAGTTGTTGTCGTAGTCGAAGTGATTTCTGTCGCAATAGGAGTGCTTTCTGTCCTTGAAGAAGTGTTTTCTGTCGTCGAAGAAGTGTTCTCTGTCATTGATGTTTGATCTGGGGTAGAGGGATCATTCCTTGGAGCTGTGGAAATGATGCTTCCTGGTGTTGTAGAGAGGTTGATGCCTGGAGTTGAAGGGTCGGCTGGAGCTGTGGAGGAAGCACCATCTGAAGTTTTCAGAGTATCGCTAACGGTATTTGACGTGATTGTTGCTGCCGTGGAGGAAATCCTGTCGCGAGTAGTCGATATGGTCCACGTCGAGCTGGTGGTCCTCAGCAGCCTACTACTTGAAGAATGGTTCTTTTTCGGATGACATAGCTTCCCTGCATCAACACCGACCGCGTTAAGTGATATCAATACCCAAGTGATGAAATTGGTACAGCGCATGGTACCGGGTGACGTACAAGGTCGTGAAACAAACATTATGCGTCTTCCCTTTCCCATGGCCACGGAAATGTTGTGGACTTTAATACTTTGAACATTACCTCCTTATCAGATCTGAGACACTACAAGGGAAGCAATATTAATATTGTGGGTCTTTATCAGGACTGGTAGCAAAAGAATTCGCTCAAATGTTCCATATACTGTTGATGACCGAGTCGCAGTTGTGTCAATGGCAAAATTCTTCTTTTACTTGGGAGCAAATCTATGCTTAATGTCATGATTTACCAGCAAGACCTAGGAAGGGCGCTTTATCCTCTGTAAAGCATCGTCCCTTCATTGTAGCGTTAGTTGGAGGATCTCTTGGAATGCTGTCTTCGCAGCGACAGAGTGGTCTACAAAGACACTGTGAAACACTGACGGATCTTCATTTCACAACACGCAGTCTTTGGACGTGTATGTCATAAATAGAATTCCTCCACATCCATGGTAAGAGCCTCACTGGCTAATGGAAAAATCTGCCCCGCTATGTCTCACCCATTACCGAGACAGCGAGACGAGGGAGCAGCACTTTCTGAGACGAGTGGTATGCATCCAAACTCGTCGCGGGTACAGACACAGTAAGATTTTTCATTTGGCCCAAGAGCCACAGTACTCACTCATCAGACATGAGCATGTGACGCTCGACAGTGGACGTTGCAGACTCGAAGTAGCAAGATGGAGCGTTTGCAGCACAGAGATGAGTGGCAGCTAGCGCTTATAGAAAAGTTCCAGATGTCGACGGCCGCCGTCATCACCAAAAAAAAACTGTGCTTACCAATCCCATTACATTTAGCACACGGAGCCAAGAGCTCTAGCCAATACCACATTTATCGGCTGATCAAGGTGCGCATGCGATAGTCGTAGAAGTTCCCGGTCTGTCAATGTTTAGGTTGTAGGTTCAATTAAGTGGGCCTCGCCTTAGTTGGCGTCTGGGCTTTGTAAGCCTGCCTTGGGGCGGAAAGTGATTCCGCTCCTCAACTGAGCGTCTTTCCATTTAACCACGCGATTACTGGAGAGTATCAAGTGCAGAAGGAGACATGAGATGACTTCGAAGCGTCAAATCTGGATGTGGGCCAACCCCGCGTCGAGCGTTCGCCCCAATTAGTCACGCTAGAGAGTTTAGGAATATGAATTCCGCCCAGCTGGATAAATATCAGCACCGCCAATGGTAGAAAATAGACGAAAACTGCCTCCAAAGCCGAGCTTCTCTGAATAATCTTTATCCTGAATCTTGGTTGCTTTTCTAACTTCCCACAAGTCCTGCAGAATCAATTCATCACGATAAATTGATCAACCACCATGTCTCACTTGCAATACTATTCCTACGAAGGAGTTGGAGTGAGAAACAAGCAAAAGTTCAAGTACAGCCAGGCAGTTCGCCTTGGCGATAGAATTGAATGCGCAGGCCAGGGTATGATTCGTCCCCGTTGCATTTCCTCATCTGATATGCATAAACTAACTCATGCATGCGCACTGCCTGCAGGTGGCTGGGATCCTATCAGCGGAGAATTCCAAAAGGAGATTAATGCCCAGATTGATCTTGCTTTCGCAAATGTTGAGCGAAATCTTCTTGATGCGGGCGGTAAGGGGTGGAGCCAAGTGTTCCGAGTGAACTCGTATCACGTTCCCATCAACGACGAGGCGCTCGCCGCCATGGTGCGCAACTTTAAGAAGTACATGCCTGACCACGAGCCCATCTGGACCTGTGTAGGAGTTACACGGCTGGGCGAGGATGATATGCGAGTTGAGATAGAGGTGGTAGCCCATGACCCCGAGGGTGCCAAGGCGGCGGGAAATGCTTAAAATTGGACATGGACGCGCAATTAAAAATAAAAATAAAATCTCCACGCAATGAACATCTTGTCAATTCACTTTCCAATCTTTACTTCATCAGAGAAGAACAAAAGGGTGAATAAAGACACCTTCAGTATTCTTCCTTTTGGCACTGAGTGAGTGAATTTAGGCTTTCTCCAAACTATTGCTAAGAATCAACCTTGACTTCATGAATAAATCCGGTATATAGGAACCGAGCCAAGAAGCGCACGCGCCGCAGTGAAACAAGGTGCTTTGTCAAGCTATTCAGAGATAACCCCCACGTAATTATATGATTTGAGTTCCCTCATATGCCCTCCCTCCAAGCGAAGTCTCTTATCAAAACACCTCTTGGTGGCCAAGACGCACTTTAGCGATGTTTTTCTCATCTAGAAGCAGGGATTATGACCGGCGTGACGTTCTCGCTCAGTTTGGGTTTAGTGGTGTGCGCTAGTAATACGAAAAAGGTACCAAGCTGGCCACATAAGAATGCGGAATTTGGTTTCCGCCATTCTTATCAGGAGCTCTCTCTTGCCTCTACAATCTCGCCGACTCTGTGGCCTCTTTTCGCTGTGGCTAATCAGTTCGTATCTACTCATTGCGTAATACAGGGCTGATAGACGATAAGTACTGGCATCAATCTTTCCTTGGGAACATGTCGAAAGATGGAAGCAATAGCCTGCTATCTCTGGCAGTTCATACCCAATGTTTTGCCAAAGCTATATAACACTCAAGAAAAGTCATGACGCTCTCAACTGCCATATGCACGGTGCCATTTCAATCTAAATAGTTCATGAACAGCCCCAGAACCCACAGAAAACATGAGCCACTTGGTTGACGAAGAAAAGCCTCCTTTGGCTGCAGTGGATGCCAAATCCATTGTTCAGGGGAATACCAGCCCATCTGAGAACGGCCTATTAGCTTGGGCGCGCACAACCTTCGTCAACCACACCGAGGCGCGTGGTATTGAGCCTGTGCCAGTCGAGGAGCGTACTGATAAAAGTGCATCCTCGTTGTTTACTCTCTGGTTCACAGCCAACTGCACGCTTTTACCGTAAGTGGTCGGTGTCCCTTAAGCAGAAGGCATCCAAGCATCGATTAACCGCCAAGGCAGGATTACAACAGGAATCTCAGGCACACTGGTCTTCGGATTAAGCCTGGGCGTATCCACTCTAGTCATCGTACTGTGCACATTGGTATGCATGTTTCCGATTGCATGGATGGGCATGATGGGGCCCAAGACTGGTCTCCGCCAGATCATCCAGACAAGATACTATTTTGGGTAAATTGCAGCGAATCTGGTTAGTCACTTATTCAAAACTGACAATTCTCTTCCAAGGTTCTATCCTGTTCTTGTCATCGCACTACTCCAGTTGGCGACGCTGACCGGCTATACAATTCTCACCGCCATCGTCGGCGGCCAAACGCTGGCCGCGCTCTCAGACGAGTCTCTGAGCCTGACAGCAAGCACCGTCATCATTATCCTCTGCGCGCTGCCCATTTCCTTCCTGGGATATAGATCGCTGCACTTCTTTGAGATGTACTCATGGATCCCTTCCTCGATCAGCATCATTATCGCGGCGGGCATAGGATCCAAGGCTTTGGCCAAGCAGGCTGCAACAAACGCGCCGACTACTGTTTCGGTAGTAAATTTCATATCTCTCTGCGCTAGCCTCACTCTTTCTTGGGCAGCCACCGTTTCCGACTTTTCTGTCTATGTCAGTCCAGAGGTGCCACGGTAAGAAGGCCCCAAAGACCGCATCTCCTGTGTTGCTGATTTAATTTAGTTACAAAACATTTGCGTACGTGTACGTTGGGTACTGCGTCCCTTCCATCCCGCTCATGGTGCTCGGGGCTGCTATCGGTGGAGCAGTACCAAGCCATGATACGTGGCTGGAAGCGAACAACACCTATTCCATTGGCGGGGTTCTATATGCCATGGTGGCCCACGTGAATGGTTTCGGCAGGTTTGTTGCAGTGTGGGTGGCTCTGTCTGTCGTCAGCATTACCGCCTGCTCTCTGTACTCGTTATCCATCAGCCTGCAGTCAGTGCACCCGGTGCTGGCGCGTGTGCCACGCTACGTCTACTCGGTCGTTATATCTGCGATTGCCATCGGGGTGTCAGTAGCGGCTGCAGCCAACTTTTACGCGTCCTTGTCCAACTTTCTCAGCGTGTTGGGGTACTGGATCGCAGCTTATAGTGGAATTGCTCTTACCGATCACCACTTGTTCCGTAAGGGCGACTATCGGACGTACGAGCACGAAAAGTGGAATATGCGGGTAGAGCTCCCATCCGGCTTGGCAGCCGTGGGTAGTTTAGCATTCAGCTTTGGGTTGATTGTGCCTTCAATGAATACTTCATGGTATGCTGGACCGATTGGATCACGAATTGGAGATTTTGGCATCGAAGTGGGAATATGTTTGAGCCCCATACTCTATTGCATTTTCAGGAGATTAGAGATTCATTTTGGTGCAAAATAGGGGAATGGAGAATCATGAAAGCAAAAATACTATATCCCTCACTAACAAACAAATTCATGTTTCTTGGAACTATCTGGCTCATCATCGTTCCACAGGATTGAGAATGGGCGCAAGTTGGGACGACATTGGCTAACTTTTGATATGTACCTAAATATACGCAGGAATAGGATAGACGGTGAAATCCCAATCAAAGTCCTCAGATAGTTCTATTTCATTGTATAAAGAGTGGAATCAGAGCCACAGCATTAGCCTCCAATCGACACTAACCATTCCACCAGCTCTGCATTGTTCTTCCGCCGTGCTACTTCAAGCGGGGTGGCCTTGTCCCAGGGCGGCACAACACGTACAATGGCGCCACGCTGATGCAGAAGTCGGGCAGCAGGTAGCTGTCCTCCGTGGCAGGCATTCCAAAAGGCCAAATTTATCTCTTCATTTGGTGGCGACTCTGCTGCGAATGCCTCGTCGAGATAGTCCATGAGCCCTAGGGTAGCTGCGTCGTGCAGATCCACCGATGCTCCCCGCTCAATCAATCTCCGCGCAGCGTTGAGCTGCTGAAAGGCCCGCGCGTCAGCGAGCGGGGTCCCGCCGCCGATGACGGCTCCCAGCGCGTCGATGGAGGCGCCAGCATCGAGGAGCGCGTCCAGAGCAGTAACATCGTCGCAGCTGGCGGCCCAGTGCAGCGGCGTCTCGCGGTGCGTCCCGATAAAGGCGCCGTTGACGTCTGCGCCCGCGTCTACCAGCGTCCGGATTGTCACAGCGCTGTTGGGGAAGTGCCCTGGCCAATCTGTCGCAATGTGTAGCAGCGAGCGGGCTTCGGTGCCATCGCCAATGTGTGCTGTTGCCAAGTCAGCGTCTTTGGCGAGCAGCTGCTTCAGCGCCTCGACATGGCCTTTTTGGATGGCTTCTTTAACTGCTATCGCAACTGGGCTGTCTGGATCGAGGAACATGCTTTTTCAATGGCCCATTCAATGTAAAGGGTACGTTTTTAGAACGTCCAAGGCGTCTAGCCTGGAGCACTAGGCTAGTTCTCCTCTCGGCCCGGTTCAGTTCTATCAGTTCCATCATACGTCCCCCCATGGCTATCGATCAACCTCTGTTCTTCTGGCGCATCTCCACCAGCCTTCATTCCCACCCCGGCCAAGAACAAGCTTCTAATCACAGCCACCACAATCGTAATGCCCCAACTCGCCCAATTCTGCCAAATCCATACCGACGGGTTCAACCTTCCCTGCCGGTGCAGCGCCGCGTACAGGGCGGCGAGAATCGCAAAGTCCACCGCCAGCACCGCCGCCTCGATGATCCTCCACACCTTGATGTCGGCCGTTGCGCGTAGCACGAACCACTGGGTGAGGGCCAAGTATCCATAAAGAGCAGCCGTTTGGTGGAACACAGGTGTGTAGATTGGGTCGAATTTGGATGTGTTGTCTGGTTCGAGCGCCTCAAAAAAGAATTCTGGCGTAAAAATCATGCCGTAGATGGTTGGGATGAGCGACATGGGATCCACCCATTTGAACCAAACTCGATAGAAGGTTGAAATATCTTGAGGCGCCATTTCTTTTTGTTTTATTGCTGAGAATCAGCTCCCTTGTATCACTTGCTGTGTTTGTTTCGTGTAGCCTTTCTCGTTGTATACCAGAGGGGTTGGTGATGATGCTAGAGGCTTGAAGGAGAGGACATGATGACATACGAAAAGGTCGCTGATGTGAGATTCACGGGTGAACAAATTTAGCCGTCATGGCTAATTAGGCTCCATGTGTCCCCATTTTTGAAGAAAATTTGATTGTTTGAAGATCTAATAATGACTTATCAAATGAAATCTATTTCGTTACATCATCAATCCACCATTTTTAACCCGGTTCTCTGCTTCGGCTCCTCGCCGACAATGCCAAGAGAAACATATTTATCGCCCAGCCCATTCGCGCGAAGATGCTGTCTAACCTGTCTATCTGTCATTCCCGTCAAAGAACGGAACATGTTGTCCACCTTGTCATAGTGGGTTTGCGCAAGGCACTGCCATGCATTGTCTCCTACGCGGGAATACTTGGTTCTCGTAATGAACGCGAATCCAATTATGAACACCAGCCCGCAATGCAACACCAATACCACAATGACGGCTGCCAGTCCCAATGAGGACTGAGGGAACTGCGCGCTTTGGAACCATGCTATCGAGGCCTTGTCGCCGACGTCAAAGTATGACATCACATCGTAATAAGCAACACGGCTTAGCAACGTATAGTATGCTTGCCAAGCACGTGCAGAGTCATTTGTGGTTCTCATGACATCTTGGAAAACCTGCTGTTGGAGCGGGTTGTTGTTTGAGTACCCCAGCATGAAGTTGGACACGACCTGAAGTCCGCACCCGGCGCACATATAAGTTCCAAACGAGCCCTTGTCTTGGATACTGTCGCGAATAAAGTTCTGGCCGTGGAGTGAGAAGTCGGGCATTCCGGTGATTTTCGGGCTGTCGATCCATTCTTCGACTTGCTTCTGTATCTGCTTGGAAGTCGTCTCAAGTTCCATGATGCCCCGGTCTTCCAGGGATTGGCCACCGCTGTGGAACACCCCAAGCTGCTTGCGGACACTTCTCGTATCGAACCGTCCGCTGGTGGAGTTCCAGGGGCCCAGTTCGGGCTCTACAGCCGTTTCGTTTGTGGTAATCGTGACGTTTGCGTCAACGGATATAAACGAGTCAAAACATAGAGACACTGACACATGCCACCCAGGTACTCTGGGAATCGTAAACACTAACCACTCGTCCTGCGGTGTCAAGACGAGTTCGTCAGTTTGGTTGCCGGTGCTGAAATAGAATCCATGGTTGGCCCCGGACTTGTTGATGAGCGTTGGGTTATTCGCCGAGGCGGAAATATTAATCAACTCGTAACTTCGCCCTGTCATCAACGGAATGCTATCGCCCTCCTCTTGGTAATACAAACCAAACGAATGATTCGTGGGATTGTACATCTCAAAGCTTGATGCCCTTTTGTTCACAATGCTTGGATACCGTGGATCCATCGATGAGATGAGTCCAGGACCCCAGAGCATATGCTTCTGAACAATGTTCCATTCGCCTGCATCGTGTGCAAATTGCACTTGCTGTGCCCAATTCATAGTAATGTTCAACGTGTCCACCGTTGTGTTTTCTTGGGTTTGGTATGATATCTCACTTTTATCCTGGGTTACGCAGGGTTCGTCGGACAAGATAAGCCCCTCAGGCGAAGAATCTGGGATAAAAGTGCCATTCAGGAAGAAGCCATACTCGTCTGTAAATCCAACGCTGAGTCCCGAGTGGATCTTTGGACGGACACATGTGACTCGGGAGTCTAGGACTGTAGCGATACCTTGAAATTGCTTGACCGATCTTCTCAGAGTAGAGTTTGTAAATGGTAAAAATGCTCGGTATGTCAAGCCGGTATCACGAATACCCTCTGATATTTCTTTACTTGGCGCGTCCTCATGTCGCTCGGCAAAGACTGGAAAGTTTGGTGCCGCCTCCATCCAGTACGGGATCGCACGCACACTTCTCATGTCGGTTAGATTGATGTTGGTGGATGATACACCGACCACTGTATTTTGTTCTCGGGGTGCTAAAAACAAGGTTCCAATACCCACGTCTGTTACCAATCCTGTTGACGTGAACTGGAGAAGAAAGGTGGTCGCAAACAATGCTACAACGATGGATGTCCAAAGCCGGGTATTCTTGTAGGCGTTGTTTAGAGCCACCACCAAACTGAGGGGGCCATCGTTGATGAAGCGGATGGCAGCTATCGAGGCCGAATTATGGACCATGACATGGCTGCGTTCTAGAATGATCGACGCCAGCATCGATGTTGCGATCCTTCAAAAGTTAGTGGTGGAAATGATGCAAACTAGGCAAAGTACGCACGTAGCTTGAACAGATATGGCTGTACGGATGACGAGCGCAGTGATGGTAACAGACTTGAGGGTCCAGTCCCCCAGCACAATTCTGTACCAGTTCTTGTTGGTCTCAGCGCCCTTTGGATTTGACCAGAGAAAGCAGAGAAAGCCAACAGCAGCTGGTAAGCAGATGGATGATGCGAAGAGAGTTGCTATCGTCACTCTAGACAGTTTATAGAACCATGGCCGTCTCTTGTCCCCCGGGACGTCCAGCAACCTCTGTTCGCTCGTCGACACATTGTCACCAAGAGGCTGCAGCTCTACTGGGCTATACTCCATCGACCTTGTAACGACAGGGAATTTGAGCGACATTTTATCACGCCTTCTCCAGGTCCTGTTACATTACCAGCTGCGGCCCGAGCCGATACACGCGCCGCTGCTGCGAGTGCCGTGTTGGTTCGTGCTGGTGCGACAGTGCGAGAAAACGAACGTAGTAGCAAACAGAAATGATTTGCGAAAGGTGGGGAATAGGGCTGAAGCGATATTTAAACAATGGGGACCTGATATCTCATCCCTGGGACGGCGGCCTCGGGTGTCGTGCTCCCATGATTTCAAACCAGGCTCCGCGTTTAACCAGAAGCGAAGACGGAGAAGATTCCAAAAATGGACACCAGCGCGTATAAACTAGCTCGTAATTGGCGAGTGATGGGGAATACAGCTCGTGCTGCCTAAAAAAACTCGGTGCTGTCCACCCAAAATGTACGGCCCCCAATTCCCAGCAAAATGGAGGGCTGTCAAGGCCCCACTTGCATCGTGGCCGCGCCAATTTTTTGGTGTTGGGGTCCAATCAATGGTGTGCACACGGGAGTAAGCTGCTACCAAAAAAACCAGGATAAGTTGGGAATGGGACCAAAGATAACTGACCTGCAGGGCTTAGTTCAGGTTGGAACGGTGGTGATGCAGAGTGCTTCATCTGTGGGTTAGCTTCGGCTTTTCGGCATGCGCCAGCTGGCTCGCTGGAATGTGCTCACGATAAAACGCCCATACTCCACATCACGTTTAAAGGCTTTGTCAGCAGTGGCATCGGGTAATGGACCGGTGTGGTGGAATTCAAAATGCAGCATCACTCTTAAACCCTGTTTCCGGTGAGGGAGCAGAGCAAAGGGGATTGGGTGGACGTGTGCATAGCAGAACAGGCCATAGTGCTACAGAAGTAATATTTGAACTACAAAATACACGAGATGGGGCGAAAATGGTAGAACTTGAGCTGACCCCCCAAGACAACAGAGCGTCGAGGTGCGTAACAAAGAGTCGCAAAAGCCTCAGCTCCTACACAGGGCAGTTAAGCTTCAGCCTGGTGGCAAAAATAGTGAAAGGAAAATGCAGAACACTATATTTTGGCACGCTGACCTGTCTTTGAAAGGTTAAGAATATGCACAATCTGAACCGCCACAGAATATTATCATTGGATAGACAAGGCGTGACGCGCAATACGCCAACGTATTCCCCCAATTTACTCTCCAACATGGGCAGTCGCAGGTCAGCTTTTGGTCCTCCAGAATCAGGCTCGGATGAGAGGAATTTTTTGTTTTTAAACCGCTATTTGCCACCACCAAGCTATTCTCCAGAACCCAAGACCTATACAGATGAAAATTATTTACATACAAATCAAGGACAGGAAATCCCACAATTTTTATACTTAGCAAGGCCGAACATGAAATATCCGACTTACCTTTTCTTACGCAATCATAATAGCATCATTATCTTCAATGAGTCGCCGCATTTTAAAGGATCACCTCTGGGACTTCCACCCAGGGTCAAATGCCCAGGAGCGCGACAGTGGCATTTTGGGCGACCCTTCACCGGCATCAACCTCATATGGCAGAGAAGAAAGTTTACTGAGTTCTCAAACCGGACATCATAGCGAAGATTTGGATGCAATGCTCTTGGAGAACTATCCCAGGTTGCCAAAGGACGCCAAATTTGGCAGCCAATCTGGCCGAGTCGCCGAGAGTCACGTCATTACGTCTGCATATGGTGAACCGGCAGAATTGAACATCATAAGCTGGAAAGAGATTCTATGTCTAACGACGTGTGTTATCGCTGGTATAACTGCAATTACAACTGTCGTTGCGGAAAGCTTGGCGGTTCGCCTCGGCCAAACTAAGCAGCTCGTCATTCTCGGTTTCTGCATTTCCATTATGGGATATTTTACTCGAAAATCCCTGCAGTGCCTTCTCATTTCCGTGGAATCGAGCAAAGGTGCTACTGCCGAGGCGCCAACGACTCTGCAGAATCTGGATGCGATCTCATCTTGCAACCCCGCCGCAGATTCTATTGGATGGCAATATAGGCCGATTCTTATAGTACTGCTCCTTGGACCTATTGCCCTTGGTGCGGCATATAAAACATTTTCTGACGGAGAAAGCAGCCTGGATACAGGGACAGAGAGCATTAATTTTGGGCTCACAGGTCCTCCGGGCACTCAACACATTGGATTCGGACTATCTCAGTTCGTCAACGTCACTTCTAATTGGTTCTCTGATCCAGGATCCAACCGAACATATGGTTTCAACATGTTCGTATCCGACTACAATACCACAGCGATGCTTGATGGACCAGTTCCGAGTAACGTAACGAGTATGCAACGTACTCTTGCTGATGGAGACTTCATAGATATTACGGCAAAGGTCAATGCCACTCTTCTTCATAATCAGACGTGGTTCGATGAGAGTTTCAACCCCGCCAGGCTCAGCGATTATGCGGACCTTATAGCGTACCAGAAGTTTGTGTACAATACTTCATTTTGGTATGGTATAATGCTTAACAGCTCGGAATTGTACTCAACAGTCTGGGTCTCATGGTGGACTGACCTATGGGGAGACCAGTCCTTCGGTTCAGAGGTTCGCCAATATAGCCTCTATAGGCAGATGATGCAGGGAAAATGGAGGATAAAATCCGGCTCTATTTCCCTTCTAGAAGCTGCTTCCATCAAAGGGAGTCGTCCCAACCTTGATGGGCTTGGCGTGCATCTGGCCATTCCTGCCTTGTTCGCATCTGCACTGACAGAGTACGACTATAAATTTGTGAAATATTCACCATCGCGTTATCAGAATATTAGCAACTATCAGAGAAATATACTGAACGATGCCACGAGCCTTGCCGCAGTCGTGTGGGCGCGTCTTACCGCACTTAAAGGCGTTGAAGTACGGGACCCCGACGACAAAGGAATCATGCCAATATACCCTGTGGAGGCTAGCATCGAATCAACTCGCAGAACGCTTCGACAAAGGTGGGGATTATACATTTTGATTATTCTTCAACCTGCTGTTATGTTAATCGCAATTGCGATCCGTCTTGCGTTCTACATGAAAAGCCCAGTGAGTGAGGAGTTCGGCTTAATCACACTTTTAGCCGCATCGGAGCCTTCCACGCTAGGAGTGCTCAAGGGAGCAGGATATTCGGGGAAACTAAGAATGAAGATTCCTGTTAAATTTTGCTCGAGCGTTGAACAAGATGTGGTGGAAGGAAATGAGATGAGGTCGGACGACACAGTGAAGATATCCATGTCTTTGGGCCAAGGAGGGGAAAATGCAAAGGTTTATAGAGGCGTTAAGTACGAATAAGGAATGATAGTCTCTCAAGCATGAGTAATCGAAATTGTTTTATTTAAAAGCAAGAAGTTGATAAACTTCTAGTAAAAGGCAAGCAGTACCCGCTAAGCTGACCAAGCACCTGTTCTGCTAAGGCTGCTAAAGCGTCCGCCTTTTCCCTGAAGAGACGGTAATATGACCGCCAGGTATGCTAATCGCAGTGCACATTGCTTTGCCCTAAAGAAAGCAAATGCATTCAATTGAATAGCTGTTGCAGTAACTGCTGTATCAGTCCTTTAAATTACCATGGTAACAACTACTACAATAATTATTATTTGTGCCAGGCTATTGGAGACACTTTGTGTGCAAAAGACTCTAAGGGCATTATAGTCAAGCTGTTTGAACCTGCTGTGTAGAGCTTACTGTGTGGACTTGGGCCATACTGGACCTCAAGCTTACTCATGACAATACTGCGGTGAACATGTACCTAGAGCCACAAGCATGGGCAGATTTGGTCCTGAATATCTGGGTTTATATCATGAAATGTAACATATATCTTTTCTATTTCATTTCTTGGGCAGCTTGGAAATGTTAACCACGTCTCACCAGCTCATTGGCGTGATTGGCTTAGCCGTCATTCGAGTCGGTCTTTTGTATGGATACTGCTATCACAAACATGCATAGAACCCGCTAAGTCACCTGGACAAAGCTCTTCTGATTAAGATCGGCCGGGAGTTTGACTCGTGTCAACTGGGCCGTTCCCTAATCGTGGATCCTCTTCTCAATTGTAATCCACATGTCACTAAAACAGGCGACACCACCCTTGACCTCGTATTTCAACGGCTTGCCAGTGTCGCACATTTTTGCGTCGAAGGTCCTGAAAAACTGCAACGGAGCTTTGTACAATTCCATCTGGGCCACATACTGGCCGAGACACACCCTGCTGCCGTAGCCAAACGTCATCATGCAGCGCAGAAACTCCCTGGATCTCTCTTCGCTCTCGAGCCATCTTTCCGGTTTGAAGACGTCGGCATCTTCACCGAAAACATTCTTGTCGCGGTGTGCCAGGTATGCGTTTGCCGAAACTTCAGTGCCTTCGGGGACGTATTTTCCATCAAGCTCAATGCCGCCCTTGGACACCAAACGTGGAAAGATGCTGGGTGCAGGAGGTTGGAGGCGCAGAGTCTCGTTAATGCAGGCCAGATAGTAAGGGCAGTGGTTTGTGACTTCTTCATAAAGTGGTGTGGGAGTTGACAGGTTCCCCTCTTTTGTGGCGGCGTCGATCTCGGCTATAAGCTTCTCGTAGATGGAAGGATTCGCCAACATGTATCTGACAAAGGCCAGTAATACCGTACCCGTTGTATCGGCTCCCGCAATGAGCACGAGCAGGGCCTCAGCCTTGATATACTCCAACGGCAAAGGCTTACCGTCCTCATCACGAGCGTCGATGAAAGTCTGAAGCAAGTCAATCCTTGGACTAATTCCGTCCTGAATATCTTGCAGACGCTTGTCGACCAAGGCATCGCGAAATCGCATCATAGCCCCGAACCCGTTTTGATCCTCAGGCTTAGCCACCAGGTACTTTCCCAAGAAGGTACTTTTGATGAAATCAGTCAACGGATACATGCGCGCTATGATGCCAAATGGTACAAGCCCGCCATGCATCGCCTTCATGAGCCCAGCGACGTCCCGGCCCTGGTCAATGAAACCAAAAGGTGCCCCGAATCCCACCTCGGAGACGACGTCAAATGCCATGTATTTGGCCCAGTCTACGAAATCGAAAGGCTTTGGTCCAGTCTCGGGTGACGCGAAAACATCACTCAGCTTATTCATCCAGCGATTGATTTGGGCGTCAATCAGGGGTTCCATCTTCTTGATGCTGGTGAAGCTGT
The DNA here is from genome assembly GCA_022837005.1 of Calonectria pteridis. Taxonomy (NCBI): domain Eukaryota; kingdom Fungi; phylum Ascomycota; class Sordariomycetes; order Hypocreales; family Nectriaceae; genus Calonectria; species Calonectria pteridis. The sequence goes on along the minus strand of JAKZGU010000092.1, from coordinate 29,265 downwards.
ATGGACCCGCTGCGATTTTGCGATACCGCGTGTGCGTCTTATGGTCCTGCATATTAAACAGGCCCTCGGTCGCGCCCATTGCACCAGTGATGTAGTGCCGCGACTTGTCGGCGGCGCGGTGGTACATGACGGGAATCTTCGTCGCATCACTGACTAGCAGCATTGTGGGTGTGACGCGGAGGACGGGGCCGTGCTTTTCGTGCAAGGCCTGGCACACTTCGACTTCATCGCCTATGGCATTGTGGTATACGATCCACATTCGCGTCACGCTGGCCCAGAAAGGGCCAGGGAACTGGGAAAGCGGGTGAAAGTAGCGGTCGCAGATGGCATTGTAGAGGATACGGAATACAACATAACATAGAATACCCCAGATGAGGGTGCTGAAGCTGGGAGAGAGGATAGCCAGAGCCATTTTGAGGGTGGTCTGGTAAACCGATGGATAAATGTGACGGTTCAAAATGTCACATAGGTACTCGAAAGCAGGTTGCGGCTAAATATGTAACCAGCCAACATCATCCATCCAATTGTTCCGTCGGCATTCCTAACCGCCCATGATTCGAAATGGCCAACTGCATATGAGTGCAGTGATGATGGCCTCACTGACGCCATCCCTATTACCCTAGAAGCGGGGAACTTTGCGTCTCTACCTGCATTACTGGGGCTCGCTTGGGCTGGCTGAATTGTGCCTCGGTGGCATGGAGCGGAGAAGACCGGCGGGCGGGCTTCTTGGCACTCGCAGCTGGTGTAATCACAGCAAGGCCCTCACATCATGTTTCATAACTAAATTCCATGCCTTGTAGGGTTGTTTTCCTCTGTTCAATTGACATGGATTTTCTACGGGACGATAATATGGTCGGGTGGACTTTGGCCAGCTCAGTTTCTATTTCTGCTGACCTTCATACCTACATTGTGTGTGCGTACGAAACTATGGTAACCATTTATCCAAGCTTGCTCTTTTGTGCACCTACTTGAGCAATCACCTTGATCGCTCGATCCCCTCTCATCAGCTCCCAGACCCCCAGCCTCGCACCAAATTCGCGACCAATCCAGTTTCTCAATTCCACCCCCATCAGACTGTCAACCCCGTAAGCTAAGAGCGGGCGATTGATGTCCACATCTTCCGTCGTCATCATCATTGCGCGTGCCAGCTTCCTGGCCAGATAATCGATCAAGGAAGTATATTATTATCTCGCTTATCCTAATATTGCTACTAAGACCACCCGTATTCCTTACTGTCCATTCTTGGCGAAAAAACCTCGAGCTGTGGGTCTGCTGGCCAGATAATGTGCCGGTGTCAACCGTCCAACAAGAAGCTGCTTTGTTGTAGTTGCTTCACGCCAACCCTTGGAGCCTTCCGGGTCACAAACTACTCCCAGGACGTCTAGCAGTTCCTTTTCCTCTACCCTTTGCATGTTCCCCCAGTCCTTGAGCTGTCTTTGGTAGGCTGCCGTCTCGGCGATGAGGCCGATGTCAGCCATCCAGCCCACGTCGAGAGTTACCGTTCCCGGATATCGTCTTGATAGGGCATCTCGGAATGTGCACCCTGCAGCATCCCTTCGACTGTCGGATAGCTGCATTTAGGTACCAAGCAAAGTATCACACTAGCCACACAATATACCATTTGTAATGTAATAATTTTTAATTAGATTATATAATAGGATTAGCTTTAATGATTGCTTGAATTATTTATAGCCATGTTGTATTTGCTGATAACTTTGTTGCTAAAGTGAATGTGACGAGGTATGTGGGTGCAGTTATCCGACAGTCAAAGGGATAATTTGCGCTAACCATTTGACCCAGGAATAAGATAGGATGCATTTGCATCCAGCATCCATGATCTCCGATTTCTTTGGTCAAAGGCGAGCTGGACAAGGGTGTCTTTAGGCTGGGGTCTAATAATGATCCGAGTGAGTCCATCGCCTTTCTTCAGGTTCTTGAAGGCCTCAGTTATCTTGTTGACGGGGAATGTCTTCATTGGAGATGGTTTCTCGACTTTGTGCTCGCAGAGTGAATATATTGCATTCTTTAACAAACTAGCAGTGATTTGTGGTTGCAACTCCAGAATGTTCAGAGCTGTGAAGCTGGTATTGCAGGCTGATGGCTCTTTCATCGGCAAACTAGTAACTCTACGTGATGTCTCAGATCTGATGCCGATAAAGTGCCCAACTCGGGCAAGAAGCTCCCAGCTCGACTCAGGTTGCTCATCGGACAAGGCATTGATGACCACATCAACCCCATAACCTCGGGTGATATCCTTGAGACGCAATGCAAAGGCTGTCCAGTTGTTGTTTCTTGAGAAGATGTGCTCCGGCGCAATGTTTACGGTATCAACGAGATGACTTCTTTGCTTTGACTCTTGCTCTTTTGAACACGAACCAGATGTGGTGGCGAACACTTCTGCCACTTGCAATTTTGCGAGATGCACCGTCATCTGCCCAGTGGCGCTCGTTGCGTTATGAGCCAGGATTTTGTCACCGCATTCCACCCTTGCAACGTCGATAATTGCCCCGTAAGCAATGATCAAAGGCTCCAGGGCTGTGACGACTGTCTCCAAGTTTAAGTGGCGAGCCCCGCTGTCAAACAATTTTGCAGATGCGAGACTCGTGCGCGCGGGGGAGTTTACGTATATAGCCTGGCGCCAGCATGAAGACTTGATCCCCTGGCTTAATACTTGCAGCATCGCAAAGTTTGCCCACCTGAGTAACCGCCCCTGAATAATCACTGCCAAAACTTTCCAGCCTTGGAGAATCGAGGCGGCTATTGGGGGCAAGCAAGTCCCGCTGAGCGAGACCCCACGCTTGAGCCTCGATCTCAACCTCATGAGGCTCCAGCCCAACATCGTACATTTCGTCCTGCTCAAATCTCAATGACTCAAGTAAACCTTCTAGTTCTAGCCCGAGCTTCACAGCTGGGGCATCTTCCCATGTACGCTCTTGCAAGAGTGGAGACTGGAAAGACTGAATGAAGGTGACACTCACACCCAGCTTCTTCTTCCAGTTCAAGTTGAGGCCCCAATGACGTCGCTGAACAGCTGAACGCTCCCACTTGTCAGCTGTACGGGAACCAAATTCCAGCACTTTCGCGCAAGGTAGAACTTCCAGATGGCTTCGTGAGGTTTCCACTGCATATTGAGCAAGATGACGCAGGCAATGCCCCAAGTAATCTGCAGAGTCATGATGGATACACAACTCCACCAAAAGTACGACCTATAACGGTCTGCCGGCGCAAACACTCGGAGCTATTCAGTAAGGACGGCAGTTTTCAGCAAAGGTAGCACGGTTTGGTAGAAGCATCCAATCAGAAAGAAGTTCTTGTTGAGCTGTCACCCGGGTTCCATTCGTGTGTGTTGGGGGGAGACAAACATATCCGGTTGACACAAGCAGATCATACTTGAGATTCCATTGGTGCACAAAGTAGCTGGGCGTTTCTATCAGCTTGTAGCTGCAGTATGTCTGGCCCCAATATACTCCATAAGCGCAAATAATTAAGACTGTAATATAAAGTGAGATAAGCAATAAATTCAGCAACTTGCAAGGCGGCAGTAGCAAACTCACCCTCCTCAATCTGAATCTTGCGGACGATAAAGAATCTGGCATACAGTCGCAGCGCCAGACATATCGTCGCAATGGCCATGGTCAACGTGATAATGGCCAAGGCAAGCCCATTCTGATTGGGCGGGTCGTCAAAGTTCGCCGTCACGCCTCCATGGCCGGCGAGTCCAGCAGCGCAGCCAGAGTTGCCTAATCACTTGCCATCTTTTCTAAATCGGCCTCGAGCGTCGTCAAAGATGAAGTGGACCGGATTGAATTTACTTGGTTAGGAACACCAAGGCGGCGCCTGCTTTTGTGGAACTGCGACCGAGTTACACGGCGAACTGCTGCAAATTCGCGACATCGGGACCACGCACCGATTGGTCCCACACGCCGTGTAATGACCTGGCTGATGGCATCCGCATAACACAGGGTTGCACTCATATTCACGAGCTTTAACAGGTTTGGGTAGATCGACAGGCTCCCGAGACTAGCTGGGGGGTGACGGGCCCCTAGCTGTGACAAGGGCAATACCCCCCACAGCTACACGAACGTCCGGCTTTTTCCTCTTATGTCTCTTTCACAAAAGCAATTCCACAGATGCCCCTGGTCCCAATGCATCATGCAAATTCTGGAGGGGACTCTGTTGGTCGGGTCTATACCCTGGACGTTTCTGCGGGCCGGTAAGCCGGAACAGGGGCCGACTCCATGGTGCCGCCACCCTGCAGGCTGCATCGCACCACCTGCCCAGAGCGGGAGACGAACTGTTGGTTCCATGTATTCATTTGCCGTGTTACATAAAGAAATTATCCCGGTTGCATCATGCGACTCTTGTTGGAATGAAGGTGGCTTTTAATCCGTCTGGAGCGGCTCAGCGATTGATTTTCGCCACTTCATTGGAACTTTGTGCAAGCCCATACGTTTTACCAGCCATCTTATCCAAACACATCAAGATGCCTAACCAAGAGGTATTCCATCTGCGTCCCTCTGGCTGGGAGTCGGACCCCACACACGAGTTCTATGAGCTATCCACTCTAGACTACTGCACAGGCCTGGTCTACACCAACTATGCCCTATTTTTCAAGTTGTCCGATGAGGACGAGCCCAAGACCATTCCTGTTCTCAAGCAGGCACTTGAAATCACGCTGAGCCAATGCCGCCTTCTCTGCGGCTTTGTTGATGAGCTGCCCGGTGGCGGTCTTGGCTTCCACAAAAAAAGAGACAGCTCCGTCGAGTTTCATGTGCAGTGGCTCGACGACCCTGAGGATGAGGGTAAGTACCCTTCCTTTGAGGAACTTGAAAAGCGACACTTTGTATCACAATCGCTGGGCAACATGGATACTTGGTGCGTGTCACCCATGACATATGGCGAGAAACCCGAGGCCCATCCCACTAGGAAACCGAAAGCGGCTGCCTTCAAGGCTAGCTTTATTCCTGGCGGCCTAATCTTCATGATGCATCACCACCACTACGCCAATGACATCATGGGGTGGGCTGGCGAACTCCATCAGCTAGCCGAGAACTGTGCAGCCCTCTGGAAAGATGCTAAAAACCCTGCCCTGCCTGCTTGGGATAAGGCCTGCCTGGACCGCTCGCGGATTACCAAGCCAGATCCTCCCAAGGACCAGCAAATCGATGGTCCTGTCCCACCCCTACGACATGCCGAACACAAGGCCAACCAGTGGCTGTTGTTCCACCTTTCTAAGAGCAAGACAGAGCAGCTCAAGAAGTTGGCCAGCCCAGAGGATGGAAGTTACTGGATCTCGAGCTATGATGCGTACATGGCTTATATCTGGCGCATTCTCTCTAAGCACAGAGCTGGGCTCTTTAAGCCGGACCTAAAGCAGCCTATTATTTGGGGTGAAGCCGTCGACATGCGCAGACGATTCCATGGCCCCCCGATCCCGGAAAGAACACAAGGAAACGTTGTGTTTGTAGCTTTGAGTGTGCAATTGGCCGTTCCTCAACCCACGGCTGAGGAAGTTATTTCCGAGGCTCCTCTGTCAAAGCTTGCCTGGTACGTTCACATTTCTTCGTAGCCATTCATACTTCACCCATGGGTACTAACTGGCTCTTCAAGGTACATCCGTCAACTTACCAACAGCGTGACACAAGAAAACCTGGATGTTGCCTTGTCGGGAATCGCGCCTATCCGCGACAAGACGACCCTTTGCCTCCGCACTGACAGTTTTCCGCCCATGAGCAACTTCACCAGCGAGTGGAGAGACACGAGGCCTTGCGAGGCCGACTTTGGATTTGCAAAACCGCATGCTTTCCGCTTTCCCTTTGACACGGTCACAGCTGGTCTTACCGTCGTTTACCCCGTACGGTCCAATGGTGCCCCAGCGGGTGATGATGAGGGTAATGAGTTTAGTATCGGATTCGAGAAGGAACTTGTTCAGGATCTCATTGAAGATCCTGAATGGAATAAATACTTTGAGTTCCGCGGTGTGGATGCAGATGAGAAGGCCGACTAGGCAAGCGCACGACCTCTTGTTTAGACCAGTGCACTTGGATTTATGTGAACAAGTAGAAATAAACAAAACAACCAGGCTTCGCATGGATTCATTATAGGCTCTAATAGTGACATAAGCTCCCAATCATAGAAGGCTTCTGTCTTATGTGACCCGAATTAGTACAGATTTGCTAGCAGCCTTTTGTAAATAACTACAGGCCTTTCAAGCGCCATGAAGCACTAATAAAAGCCCAGAAGTCTACGCAAGTTGACGCATAAAAAGCCGCCCAAAATGTAAGACACGTTCACCCCTATTTTTTCTCTTCTTCTTTGGTCAGAGGCCAATAAAAAATACATTCAAAGCAAGACGCTAAGATCCATTCAGTTCAAAGCCAAGGCTCATGTCTGGCACCGTGGTTTATCTATGGGTGCTTTTCTCTAGCTTGCCACCTTTAAATTATTAAACTTTCAGCAAAACTCCGTTTCACTACAAGGATCTTTATAGCAATCTGCACTCATTGGTAGATCGCTTCAGCCAGAGATTTATCATTACGCAGTCGCATTGCATCGGATCTCAAAAGGTCAACTATTGTCGTAGTTGAAGGTACGCTTAAGTCAGTTACCATTACCCCGCATTTTCCCCAATGATTTTCCTCAACATGAGCAGCAGCCTCGGAAAAGTGACCAAGATTGTCGTGAATCTCACCGCAATCGGCAATCGGCGAGCGGGGTTGAGCCTGTAGCCCCGCTAATCCTTCAATTCATCGCTTATATATTTCGGTTGCAGTCGGTAATATTTTGGCGATTTCGGACCATCCATTGCTAAGGATTTGAGAGATAACCCTGAAACGAGGAGAAGAAAAGACGTTGAATTTTGTCTGGTACCTTTCATCCCACAAGCGTTGAGGGCATATTCCTATTCGACAATGGAACCGAAGTCTGGTGTTGAAGTTGCGGCTTCAATACACCTGGAACAACAGAATCATTCCCCAACTAGGAAGGGTCTCGTCGAAGAGGCGCCATCTCAGGCTGAGGTCAATAAGCTTCTACGCAAGATTGACATACGAGTGATCCCCATTTTGGCTGTCCTGTATCTCCTTAGTTTTCTTGATCGAGGTTGGTAATCCCATTAGTTCATTGCCTAGCATCTGCTAACCAAAAGGAGGGAGCATCGGAAATGCAAACATCTTGGGTCTTTCGGATGATCTCGAATTGGTTGGCAACCAATATAATTGGTATATCAAGCTCACACCATCTTTTATCGCGTTGCTTACTTCCCACACGCAGGTCGTTGACAATCTTTTTCTTCCCATACTCCTTTTTCGAGCCGATATGCAACATGTTGCTTGTTAAGTTCAGACCAAGTCGTTGGCTTCCGTCAATAATGGTCTTATGGGGTAAAATGGATGACATGGCTCTTTATTTAATTGACGCTAACTTGAGGCAGGAATTGTCACAACACTAACCGGCGTTGTTCAGGGGTATTCTGGACTATTGGCAACGAGATTCTTTCTTGGTATGATCAAAGCCAGCTGCATGATTGATATGTTTTTAATCTGCGTCACAGGACTTACAGAAGCGGGCCTATGTACTTGCTGCGCAATTTCCCTACATGATTCACTCTTTGCTAACTTGCGGTAGTTCCTGGCATTGCGTTCTACATGTCACTTTGGCAAGTCCATACCAATATTGCATTAGAAATAGCGAATAATTAACAGCCAACAGGTATCCGCGTGCCAATGCACAGCTAAGAATATCCTTGGTCTTCGCATCGGCCTCTATGGCTGGCGCCTTTTCAGGCCTCCTGGCCTATCTGATAGGAAAGATGGACGGCGTTGGGGGTTTGGCGGGATGGCGATGGATGTATGGAATGCCCTCTTAGTATTATTGATGCATATGCTAATTCATCCTAGATTTATCCTTGAAGGAATTCTTACCGTTGTCGTTGCTGTGGTATCCTTCTTTTTCGTCGTGGATGAACCGGCAACTGCGAACTTCCTGTCGGACCACGAGAAGCAAACATTGCTGCAAGCGTTGCACGGTTATACAACCCCAACGTCGCCCTCACTAGGACACCACGGACATCTGAAATGGCGACACGTCGTGTCGGCTGTCACAGATTGGCAGGTGCGTTTTTTTGACATGACGTAGGAACAAATAATTGATCATTCATAGACATGGTTTCACTGCATAAGTTATTGGGGAATCGTATGTAGTCTTGCCTTATTATTTATTCAGGCTTCTAAAGAAAATCAAAACAGGCTTGCGCGGTATATGCTTTGTCACTCTTCCTTCCCACAATCATCAACGGGCTTGGTTATACCGCCGAAACTGCGCAACTTCTGACTATTCCAGTTTATGCGGCGGCAACAGTCTCTTGTATAACAGTTGGATATTTTGCAGATCTTACAGGTCGAAGAAGTTTCTTTGTTTTGCTTTGTTATGCTGCCATTTTTCTCGGATTCCTCATTGCAGTGGCGCCCACTAACTTTCTTCCTGGCCTTACCTACGCTGGGTGCTTCATTGCGGCCTGTGGGCTTTATCCAGGTGAATATTGATACACCGAGAATATTATCGCCAGAAATCTAACACCAGCTGCAGGTATACCCGGTCTCCTTGCTCTATCATCAAACAACTATGCACCACATACAAAACGTGCGGTTGGCATGGCAATTCAAATTGGCTTCGGTACTATGGGAGGAGCTGCTGCATCCAACTTTTATCACAAAACTGACGCTCCTCGGTATCGCCTTGGACATTCTCTGGTGCTGGCCTTTGCATCTCTAGGCTTACTATCTGCCGCTGCGTACTACGTATTATGCCGAAGGATCAACGCAAAGCGGGAGGCTGATGGCCAAGCTCATCTCATTTATACGGATCAAGAGCTGTCCGATATGGGAGACAAGGCTCCTACCTTCAAATATAGCTTGTGAAGTTGGAAATTAGGCAATATTGATTTGCCCTAGGAGTCGGTCTGGCTTCTTCATTGCTTAGCTCCACAATTTGAAACCATGGTGTTCGGAATTTTGGGTTTACCACCAAAACACACACACTAGAACAATTAAGTAAGAAAGCATAGCATTTTTTCCATACATATACTTTATTATCATGCACGATGCTTTTTGAGATATCTTATTGTACATATTATCAACTTTCACATTCTGTCATGAATTAAGTGATGGGTAAATAATTTTCCATGGCCCGAACAATCGTGATATTCTTGGGATGCTAATTCAACCAGTCGTCTACAAAAACCATTGTGCCTCGCCTTTTTCTTGTGGCGCTGCCGATATCGGTGCTTCCCGCCTTTGCATCGTATCCCAGAGCGCGAGACTTGTCTCCACAAGATGAACAATGAAGAATGGTATGAGATTATACTGCCATCCTCTCATAAGTCCTGGGCGCTTTCGATATCTTTCCTCGCGCTAGAGCCGACCAAGTCGAGCTTCAGAACGGCAGGAAACCAGTTTTGGCGTGTCCAAGAATCAATGTCATATTTCGTCTGGTCGTTGAGAGTTACTGCATGGCCAACGTCGATGCGTTGGCCCTCGTAATTGTTTGTGATAACAAAAACATAGATGAGGGCCGAGAAGACGAGTAAAAGGCTCAGGACATTGGTCACTAGCCAAGCGTTGTGAAAGCCGATGATGATTTTGCTGGGATTGGGTCTCGAACGGAGCCAAAGAATGAGGAAACCGCCGATGCCTCGAAGGCAGCAGATTTCACTACAGACCTTGGATCCGCATATTGGTTTGGGTACTGGGAAAAAGGAAATTCCAAGCATCGAAGAGAGCTGAACAAATCCCATCGTCGCTATCTCACTCTGTTAGAAGTCTGCGCGATCAATGGGTCTTCCCGAGCACCGAAAGAAACAACATCATTCCATGAGAATGAGTGGTCCCAAATTGCGTTAGGTTCTACGTGCAACTCGGGTTGACACGAGAAGCCTTGGAGAATCCCTCTTTTGCATCGTGACCTGGCTGTTCACGTGTGCTGCACAAAGTTTTTTTGCTGCCTTAGGTCATGTTGTCAGATACCAATATGGGTTGAAGCACTCGACGCTTGAAGCTTCATAATGATGATTCAGGATGTGGAGTCATGATAATCCATGGTTCAAAACTGGGCTCGATTTGTGGGCAAAGGAGTTGGAGAGAATTGGATGTTAAACAATCTCAATGCAGATTGATTCACGACAATAGGAAGCCTCGACGACCATCAAACTAGCTCAGCGAAGCCGGTTGCCTATGGTTTCATGGTCTAACGGTTATGACTGCGGATTCTGATTCCGCCAGCGAGGGTTCGACTCCCTCTGAGACCTCTGTTTTTGGTTTTTTTGGGTGGCAAACTACCCTAGACAGCCAAGATTTTATCTTCTATTTTTACATGTCGGCGAAATTGGCTTAGTCTAGAGTCACAGAGTAGGAAAAGTAAAATTCTTTATGAATTTTAAAACTTAACGGCTTTTATTTTGTTCTGCAACGCTATGTAGTGATCATTGAAGGCTTTTTTTTTTTTTTTTAGGACACCGATTGTAGATAAGGATAATGAACCCAAGATCTCGGTAAATGGGTTGAACTGTGGAGTCAGTGACTTAAACCCTGGCATACACAGGGACTGTGAGGGTCAATTATTGGTCAATGCGACAAGCGAGACATGTCATGGCTTCACCTTCCATGGTGCAGCGCAACTCGAGCGCTGACACTGCTCGCTGCTTGGTGGCCGAATTTTCCAGACCTCGGGAGTTGAGACTAGCCGTGTTTTTAGCTCTGCACATGGGTGAGATGGGTGATGTCTGATTGGCTCGGCATGGAGTCGGATAATCATCGCACATTAATTTGTCTGACTTTTGGCCTGACCCCACTCCGGCCGCAGCGTGGCGACGATAACGCTGCGCGCGGACAGCCGAACTTTGGGTGGCGATTTGACGAGAACATCGCCAGATGCCGTCGATATGGATCCAGCCACGCCAGCGGCGGATTCCAATGAAACAAAGTGAGTGCCCGCGGGGCTGCGCGACGCATCCGAGGCCGCTCTTCTCACCCAATGGCACAGAAAACTACGCAACCGCCTCGCCCAGCGCGCCTTTCGCCGCAGACAGGCAGAGGCCATCAAGCAGCTGAAAACTCTGGCGCAAAGCAACCAGGCCCCCGAAAATGAGCGCCTCAAGACCCTGGAGCGCGAGAACACCCAGCTGCGCGCCCAGCTGGCCGACGTTCTGGCCAAAATGTCGACCCTCCAGGCCACCGTCCAGTCCTTGACCGAGTCCGTCTCAAAGGCCCTGGATGACACCACTGCTCCGGCCGTTTCCGACAAGCCGAATCCCACCACCGAGCAGTCGCAAGTTCCCGCGGAAATCGTAGAAACCAATTCCGCCTCGTCAAATGCCTGGCTAATTACACATCGTCCGCTGCCTTCAGATACTGCACCGGATGTAACCAAGACACAAGAGCCCGCGGGACCACTGACCGTTGCGCCACGTAAGCTATGATCCGCTGTGTCCGATTTGCGGATAATCCTTGTCTAACACAACTCGCAGAGGATCTCGATCTAAGTAAAAGCTGGCCCGAGTTGGACCTGGCCACTGCAAGCCCTTTGTATGGACAAATTCCCAAGATCTGGGATTTTGAGTATCAGATGGGACCGCAACCCTATCTGCACGCCATGTCGGCGGCCGAACAGTTCAACACAATTCTTGGTAAACGCTGGGCGACTTCCAACTCGCCATTTTCTGACCACATAAACCTCCTTCAACAACTCCTCAAGCACAAGCTCAACAAAACAGGTCTAATAACCAGTCCGCAGAGTCTGGCCCGAAGGCAACTAGCAACTCGCCACACAACTGCTCAGAGGGCTGTTTTCTAACTTTTCTTGTTTTTCATAGTCTTTACCAACCAATCCTCATGCTGCTGTCCATGTTCAACAGCATGACGCGCCCGCACATGATGGACTGGTACGCGAAAACACGCTACTTCCACATCATCGACCTTACTGCGTGGCAAATCTACCCTTCGCTCAGCACGTTTGGCAGACTGCACGAAAGGTTCCGACCCACCGACGTCCAGGAAAAGAACAGCCACCCCCGCGTCATCGACTGGATAGCCTTCCCTTCTCTGAGAGACAAGCTCATCCAGCTGCACTCTGCTAACCCGCAAATCGACCAAATCTACTGCGACGTAGTGAACAGCTACGTCGTCGAAGCCACCATGTCGGATCTAATACAGGGCGCCCCGCCCCTCAACGTCTACATTCGCGTGACGGACTTGATTTCCGCCATGTCGTCGCTGGACGAGAACGAAGCTAACCAGGACATAACGCTGCCAGCCCCCGACGCCAACTGCCTCTTCACCATGGGCCTGTACGCTCGCGCCGCCTTCCGCCATCTCAACATGGGCCGTGGCGTGTCATCGTACAAGGTCGAGCCCGCGCTGTTTGGCAAGTACCCAGAGCTGTACGACCAGGAGGTCATGGCCAACGGCGTGCCCTTGAAGCCGGATCTTCAAATCACCCTGAGCCCGCCGAAGCCGCTCGATCCCTCCACCGCCGAAACGTATCACAGCTTCATAGACTTTTACCTGGATTCCTTTGACACGTTTTAATACAAAAGAGAACGCTGCCTCCATGCAGGGCCGTAGGCATCAAGTCTGGTTCAAAGTTTTTGCCGTGACGCTGAAGATGGTCGAGTTCACGCCTTGGCGACCGGTGTTGTGGCCGAGACTGATATGGGAATCCGTCGCCCTTAGTCAGAAATGCTGGTCATTGAATATGGAGCGTCAAGAAAGGCGGTTGAAAGAGACAGCAGGGCCGTGGGATCCATGGCCAATCATTTACGGACCGAGCTATTCCCGAATGAACATGAGCCAAAAAAAAAAAACCTGCTAATGCACCCGAGTATTCGCTCGCGACTCAGCCCTGTTCAGCTGCCGGGGTCGAGCAGATAGACGTGATGCTTCGTGTTGGGGCCATTGAGGCTGCAACGTTGCTCCGCCACCAGTTACCCTTAGCAAGATAGAGTCAACCTCGTTTAATGGGGCGCAAGGCCGTGTAGCATACCCATAATGTACACTTATGTTTAGCATAATGAGAGTGGATTGCAGGGACCAATAGAAATACCTCAGGGCTACGAGGAGCTCTGATACATTTTTTTCTTCAATCCCCACCTGTTGCACCCAGCCCAGCCAGCGTAAGGCCAAACCGGCCAGGGAGCAATAACCGCATATTCCGGACCTTGCGCGTCTTTCCCGCCTCCCTACCCGACCATCCGTTGAATGCCACGCTTGCGTAGGGCAGAACTAGCTAGTGCATGAAGTTTTATTGGTTGTACCGCTGTTTTTTTTTTCAGCTTGGCGAAGGAGTGCCCCGTCTTACAAGACCCATGCTCTGCGCTCCCAGAACCCATCATGACCACTTCGGCCGAGTGACACCGACCCCGAATGTCACCCTCTAGCCAAACGCCGACAGGGTCGTTTTCATAGCTGCGAGCAGACACTGGCCTGCTACAGATCTTGATTGCAGCCAAGTTGCGTAGGAACCATGCTGGTTACGTTTTATCTCTGGGTATTTCGTGTACAATCTGTACAATTAGCGCCACACAGTCGTCATCAGATCTTAAATAAGGCCCTCCAAGCCCGCAACTCTATCTGCATCTTTATTTATACTCTTAGCGCGACCAGTTTCTTTTTGTGTTTATAGCAATCCAACCTGCTTTGCAAGACTGGTTATTTCCGCCTCATTTCATTACTGACTTTTTTGTTCCTGTATCCATCGGCAAAGCCCGACAAGATGGGCATCAACTTTTCTCTCCCGGATGTTTGCCAGCAGACCGGTCAAAGTGTCACAGAGACGCAGTGCGCCATCACATTTAATTCGTCGGGTGGTGTTGGAAGCTTTGGCGAGACTGGCCGAGGTCAATTAGCGCCCGGCACCGATTTTGCTGGACAAGGAGTGTGTTGCCGCTCATGCTTAAGATGATATGTTGGAGATGGTGCTAACTAAAAAACCGCAAAGGTACTTATTGCCTTCCTCGTCCCTAGCGTTCTTATCGGTTTCTTTGGTCTATTATTTGCCGCGGCGCGAGTTATATCGTTTATATTTGCGTGCCGGCAACGGCGAGTGAATGGGCGAGTTTGTCTTATTTTCGCTGGCCCTGGGCGCATAATTTGTCAATTTTCGCGCTTTCGAAAAAACTATTTGACACAAGATGCTTAGGTCCGATGGCCCTCTAAGTGGAGGCAGAAGTTCGGAATGGCTGGCTGCACGAGACGTTCGATGGCCTGATCTCATCAGCTGCTGATGCTCAGCTCTTCCTTATTATTGCGTACGGTGCCGCCTTTTACGCGAGCGCTGGGTGCACCATGACGGTATACTCGTACCTCGTCGCCATCCATACAATCCTCACCGGCCTCTGCACATCTCTTCTCGCCTTTGTTCTCATCCGCGGCTTCCACAAAAAGTGGTTCTCAAGCGCAGTGCGCGTAGCCCTTTTCGCCGTCTGCATCGCGGGGCTGTTTGGCCTCAAGGACTTTCAGGAATTTGAGAATCAAGGCGTCATGGGGAGTCAGATTCCCAGCCAGGCTCAAAACGATAGTGTTGTTGTTCTGCCTGCCATTTGTCTGCTCCACTCTTCACTTGATCCCTTGTCCTCTTTGTCAACGAGCGAGAAGAGGTATATAAACAATGACGGTATTCACCGCAATGCCTACGTCCAGTCGCGACTGATCCTCGTCATTTTTGTCTTGGTTGCGCTGGTTAAGCTGGTTTTTGGTGCGACCACACGTGAAAGACCAGAGGACAGTAACAAGATCAAAGAACGAGTGTGCGGAAGCAACCCGGCTTATATGGGATACTTCATCACCGTCGGATTGAAGGCCATTATTTGGGGCATCTGTTTCGGCCTGGTCATTTGGAACCTGGTTGTCATCTTTCTTCTGCGGGATTGGATGGACCAGTCCGGATGGCTCAAGTTTGACGAAGGAAGCAATGGCAAAATGACAAACTCCGAGCGAGACGTGCAGAGCGTTGGCCAGGTTGCGCCGCTCATTGCTCTCGGCGCAATCGCCATCACTCTTACCGATGCGCTCTCAGATCTGGTATTTGGCAAGACGGATGACAACAACTCCCAAAACAATCCTCAAAGCCCTGCTCAAAGCCCCCCTCCCAGTCCGAGTATCCCTATCCCTATTCCGTTACAGGTTGGTGTGAACCAGCGCTATCGAAATCAAAGCTATGCTCCCATCGCCGCGCCGTGAGATATGAGATGAATTCTAAGCTTAGTGTTTGTTCATTTGGAAAGATGGCCGACTACAGTACATTTTCGCATTTTGGTGCAAGAGAACGGGAACACCCTTACTGTCAGCTGCTATGTAACACGATTGGTATTTCATAGGTTTAAGATATAAGTCACTAGCCCACAATGTACTCTTGGGCAAATTACTCAATATAAATCACACGCTCAGAAACCCCTGGAACTTTCAATGTCCTAGATCCCAGCGGTATCTTACCGACTGGTAGCATGCTTAGACCACATATGGGCTCCAGAATATCCCTTTAGCATCCCACTTCTTCTTCAGGTCTCTCAGCTCCACCAAACGCTCATCGTCGAAAATCTCCTTCAAGGATATCCCAAATCTTAGGTTGTTGGGAAACGTCCTTGGTAGGCCCTCTTGGTCCTTTCTAAATTCCGCCATTAGGTCATTTGCGACCTCTGTTACTGGCGGTAGCGTATCTTTGTTTTTACAGATCCACACGAACATGGCCACAATCCCTCTGTCGCGAATTTCAATGAATCTGGAAGCGAAATTGCTGTCTCTCCCCAACTCTTCATGCTTGGAGGTGTTTTGGGAACCAATTATCAACACACTGCCCTGAGCATCAGGGTGCTTCTCCGTTACTGAGAGCCACTGGGAGAAGGCATTCGTGATAGTATCGGGGCTTATACTCTTCAATCGGCAGGACGCAAGAGACTTATGGCCACCATGGGCTTCAAATGGTTCGAATCGGTCATTGATCCTCGACATGGGAATCATGTTGGTGGTCGCATTGACCGTCTTTGATAACACGGCCTCCTCAAAGAGCACGGTGGATTCCGTCTCGGCCTTTTCAGCCGAGCCGAAGAATGAACCTCCCACTATGATAGTCGGGGCCCCAGCCATCGGAGTGCCCGGGGGGCTGCGTAAAAATGTGATGGTGTTGGTCGCCGAGGGTGAAGGCTGCGAGAGACGCGTGAACACTTGGGCAGCGTCTTCGATGGCCGAAGCCGGAAATACGAGAGAACGCAGCCAAAACTCATCCCCTGTCATGTTGAGAGCCGAGATAGGGTAGGCCGCCGTAGTTGTGGCAGTGATGACGCCAAGACCGTGGCCCGCGCCACACAGGGCATTGAAAAGATGGAGCTCTTCTCCCTTTGAAGAAGAACCTACTTCGATGATATTCCCCTCGGACGTGACAAGGCGGAATGAGATGACAATGTCGGCCATCCAACCGTGCAGCCCGCTCACCGGAGTATTCCCGCCTCCAATAACGCACCCAACTACACCCACAGCGTTGTTGTTTGGTACGGCAGTATAGTAGCCCTTGGCAGCTAAAAACCTGGCCAGCTCTCCGGTGTTGACGCCTCCGCCTACCACCACTGCCCCGTCGCCTTCATTCAATTCCATTGCCTTGAACATGCGCATGTCCAGGTAGAGTGTTTTGGAGTCCACGGGTATGAATGCACCATGGCCTCCACCAGCAGCAAGAATGGTGAGACTGTTGGCTTTCGCAACGCGAATGGCATCTTGCACATCGGCTTCCGTCTCTGGCGTCACTACCAAAGCTGGCTGACCAATATTGGTGTCGGACCACCGAGAGATGGGGTTCTGGGCCGATGCATTGGCATCGGGAGTAATAAATTTGCAGCGCAGGGAATCAAGCCCGGAAAGCGTGGAAGCCATGATTACGATGGATAATTTGAGAGGAAAATATTCCAAGTGTTTGAAAGTGGGAATATTAGCTGGGCGCAGTATTTAATACTCGACACCCACGGCACCATTTCTAAAATCTGACGTGAGACCTTCAGGCTATCGGCACCATGGTTACTCCGGAAGGACACTAATCAAGGAAGATGATTTGGGGAGTAGGAATGGTACTAAAATTAGTCTCAAATTTTGGCTCATCTTCTTGTGGCTGGAGTTGTGCCAATGTCACCATTGAGCATGTGAATCAATTTTGTCTTAAACTTGAGTAGACGGAAATGATTTGGCAATGTTTAAACCGACAAGGGTGCCTTGGACGAAGAGTAAGGCTGGCTAAACTATCAGCATTTAGCCTAATAAAAGCCTGACTATATTAGTTGTGGAAAATCTCAGTAAATTTGAGCGAGCGACTGCTCTAGTCCCCTTCAATGGATTATGGTAATGAAACATTCCCTTTAACAAGGAGAAACAAGGGTCGGAAGTTTTCTAGATGATTGGAAAGTGGATCCAAGCGAAAAAAAAAAGCTGGGTGGGCATGCCAACGGTAATGATGAGTTGACAAATGGAAAAGCTGCCTCATGATTGAGGCAAACAAGTGAAAGTTCCGAATAGGCTTGTGGTTTCGATGCCAATTGGTTTGCTTGCAAACGAGACGCCGGCATGCTTCAAGTCAAAAACCGCTGAAATCTGAAAAGTTATGAAGCGATCTAGGATAAATGTTTGTAATGAAAACCCGTGCTATATTTAACAAAGCAAGAGACTAATCTGGAAAGCCTCTATTAGCGGCATATGCTTTGCTGTCATTCTTTAGTCTTATTATCGGGGCTAGGGCGCCTAGCTCTGGCCTCCAGCTGTCGCTTTCTTTCTAATTTGGCATAGTGAAGACCGCATGCATTGCAAAGTGTGTTTGGTCCGTTAGGTCCCCTCCGCCACTCGGGGGTTTCAATTCGATTGCAAGAGTGGCATCTACCACCAGGTGGAGGCCTTTGGTCCCGCGGGAGCTTTGTGAGGGAAACCTTCTTAGCATTGCTGAGGGGATCATCGTCGGCTTGGATAGACCTGGCTTGATGCTCTTGCTTTCTTTCCGGCTTTGCATAGCTAAGACTGCATGTGTTGCAAATCGTTCTTTGTCCGTCGGGTACCATTCTCCATTCCGATGTTTCGATTCGGTTGCAGGTGCGACATCTGTTGAGCGGAGCGATTCGCACCTGGGGCATTCCTGCTGGAGCGTTTTGTCCATGACCAGCGGATCCATGCCCAGTATGGGCCGGTGGAAAAGGAGCCTTTGGATTGTATAAAATAGATTCTATACGGGCAAGTGATTCGGGCTGCTGCTCCGTGTCGGGAAGGAATTGAGGCGGTGGTAGTGGAGGGGGATATCATCTTCTCCTTTGGGGACGGGGTGTTTGGCTACCCCAAAAGGGTAGAATATATCTGGTTTGAAATCAGGTTCAGGTAGCGGCGCCTTCGTGGAAGAGGAGCGTTGCGAACGTGACGACAGCACAGATCCAGGGTTGAATTTGAAGTGCTCCAAAGATGGGATTGGACTAACTCTTGGTCGCGAGCCGGGCGTGTACACCATCCCCGGGTCATGAGTAGTATTCGCTGTTGACTTCTCCGCTGCTTCGAAAAGAGAGGAAATTGGTGGGATTGCGCGGGCCGGTTTTTGGGCTTGTTGCGAGGTGGATGGATATTGCCCAGGCTGTAAGATGTTTCGAGCTTTATAACCCTCATCAATAAGAACGTCTCCAAGACGCTGCGGCTCATGTTTGTCCGGTGTCGGCTCATTGCCTGAATCTGGAAAAATGCGACGATTGGAATTTGATGGAGAGTCCCACAATAAGGCCAATTCGTTGTCTTCTATTATCTGAATATCCGACATACGATTTGTCTCAGGATCTTGTGGAAAACGCAAGATGTCGTCTTCAAAATCCTTGTGTTCTAAATTCCACAAAGCAGGTGATGTCAAAGGTGAGAGTATTTCAGGGGCCGTGGTTGCTTTTGAGGTCTCTTTATTTTCGGGAACACTCTGCATAGAGGGATGCGGAGCAGCAGCATTGGTAGCGAAGTCCAGCGACTTTTCATCGTCAGAGTCGAGGTTCGGGGAGGTTCTCAGATAGCCATCGGCAAATCTCAATTGCTCTGAAGGCGTCACAGCCTCAGTACTCTTTTTATCAACTGAATCATTCTCATCATTATCTGAGTCGACGTCGAGGGGGAGGGTTGCCAGAGAAATCTCTTCAAGGTGGCTGCCAAGATGTTTTTGAGATAACAGTACGACCATCCCCAGTTTTCTGAAGACAGAGCGGACATTCAAAGCTCCTCCACTCTGGCTCTAATGAATGATCGATGGCAAGGTGCTGAATCCAAGATTCGTGATCTGCGAAAAGTTGATCGCTGTAGCTGCATTTTGGGTCGTGGCATATCCAGGGACGGAGGTCAAGATAGAGATGTTTCCTGTGGTGCGATTAGCAATTGTCCATAAGGCAAAATATATTACTCACTTCCAAGCAGGATTATTTGTAATTTTCAGTTCAGTCCCGCATGCAACACAGTCAAACGGGACGCCTCGTTTGGCCTCGGCGGTCAAGGGTGGTATTGCAACTGACTTGCGTCCATTTTGACGATAGGACATAACAGTCTCTGCATAGATGCTTCCGGTATGAACTGATGAACCTAAGCCGGAGTCATGGAATTTAGAGACAGATTGCGATGATGAGGTCTCTACAAGGCAACCCTGCCTCATGGCATGGTTTTCCTCTCGTGTTTTCGTGTTCGCGCAGTATCGTGCGAAGTTTGCGCAGGCCAGTCGGTCGACCAAGCTTTCTTCCGCTTTTGGAAACCTTGATTTAATCTTGTCAATATACGGGAGGTATGGCTTTACATGTGCCGGTTGCTTTTCAATGCCTTGGGTTCGCCATGCAACGTCAGGTGCCGGGGACTTGATCAATGGATCTAGAGCCTGTAGGCATCGGATATCCGTCCACAAATCTTCTGCTATCTCATCCCAATCGCTCGATAGTAAAGCAGATGCATAGCTGTCACTCTCATCGCTATCAGGAGCATCTTTATAGCCCTCGTGAATGCTGGTTTTGGCTTCGGCAGTAGCGCGCTCCAACGCACTATATTCGCTCAAGTCCCTCGTGCTTTCACCATTGTCGGCAAAATCCAATTGTGGAACGAACCCTTCTGAATGTCAGAATCCATAGTAGGCTTGTTTATTCGGGTCACTGACTTTCTGTGAGTGTGGTGCTGATGCTCACCAGTGGCTGCAGAATAGAGCGCCTCAGTGTCCTGGACTGGGCGATGGCTTCGTCCAATTTCCCAAGGCTGATTCCATACCCCAAATCCCACAGAATCAGGGAGCTGCAGCTCTTCTCCAAGAGACGGAATATCTTCTTCGAAATGGCGGAGCTGTGCGAGACTTCTCTAAGCAGTTTTTTGAAGATGGCGACACACTGGACCGTAAGCTGACTGGTGGGGCTTTGGGCATCTGCCTCTGCTTCCGCCTTCGCGATGGCCCAGTTTCTGACCTTATCCCAGGCGTCAACGGCCGTTGAGGATTGCATTTCAGCGCCCGGAAAGTTGCTCAAGGGCACTCCCTATGCATTGTGCGGCGTTTTTGTGAGGTTTGGGTCATCTTCGAGCCAGCGGTTGCGAGGCTTTCAGCCCCTCACGTGCCACATTCATGCTCAGCCGCACTGGGCTGTGTTTTGCATCCCGCCCCATTGGTTCGCACATTGGCTGCCTCGCCATTTCTGCTTCTCCTCCCCTGTTTACGGCCTCAATTTCGCTTTTTGCATGCTCTCCCAACAATCAACGAGGCCATGGCCGACCTCCTACCCGGAATTCTGGGCGTCATGCCCACTGCATTGAAGGCTTTGCAAATCCTATCGTCTCAATTGAAGACGTTTCGAAACTTTTCTAGCATTGTTCAGCGTATGTACAAGATGCTGAGAGTTCAACGTCGTGTCTTCAAGAATGAGTGTCAGCTGCTACTTCGCGATTGCTTTGATGATGCGACGATCGCGCAGATAATGATTGACGACCCATCTCACGAAGAGTTGGAGAAGAAAAATCTGGAAACTACCTTGCGCACGTCATTGAAGGAAAACTATGAAGAGTGTGCCGAATTAATCCAGGCCATTGTCGACATTATTCATAAACTCGAAATGGAACTCAATTGCTTCGAAGTCGTCAAGACCAACCAAATAAAGGTAATGCCACCTTGCCATCCATAAAATGGCTCTCAGCTGACAGAAAATCCCAGGGAGAGTCGCTGAAAGAGAGCTGGAAGCGTGTGAGCGACCGGCTCAAGATAGCTTTCAATAAAAGCTCTTATGAATCCGGATTAGATGAACTCCAAGCATCCAACAGTGAGCTGAAATGTCTACGAGAGCAAGTTAGCCAGCTTCAACGACCATGCAAGCAGATATCGGTAAAGAAGTCAGGACCAAAGCTTCCTGACTGGACTGATATAAGACGGGCCTCGAAAGCCCTCCATGACGCTCTGGTTGGAGCTTGGTCGTGTACCCAGCCCAATCACTCCCGCCATGTCGTAAAAATGTTTCTGGAAGCAGAAAAGGATGAGGAAGTTCAAATGAATATTGCAATATTGTGCCATGGGTTCACAAAGAACATGGTGCAAATAGACTTCATGGAGTTGCAGGTCAAGTCAAGGCAGATGGGATACCTTGCAGACTTACCTCCTCGGATGCCACGGCCGGGTGATGAAGAGGATCGCCCACGAAAACGACTGAAAACAGTCAGATTTAGCGCCCACATCACAGCGTCGTGTCTACAGAAGAGCTCCATGCTATCAGCAAACAAAAAATTCTCTGCCATTACCTCTTTGGACTTGAGGTCTTCCAAAGACTTTTGCTCCGAACTAAAAGTCAGATGCGGCCGTCAAGATACTCGTTGCCTAGGCCACCTGGATTTTAAGACTGGGGAGAACTATCGACATCAATTCTTTTCGCCAGATGAAAGGCTTTGTCAAAGCATATGCTCCTCAGCCATGAAGACTGGGAATTCCATTCCCATGGATACTATCCTCTGCAAAAATGCAGGTGATGACTTTTCCACCGTTGATAAACTCAAGATGGCGCGAGCACTAGCTGGGGCAGTCTTGAAGTTTCACGCCACACCATGGCTGGGGGAGGCTTGGTGCCTTCAAGATCTATCATTCTTTTACGAGGGCCAAGAGGATTTAACATTGGCGCTGCGCACGCTTCACGTGGGAGTTGAATTTGACCAACGTCTTCTTAGGTTAGATCTGGGTTCCACGATGGAAGGTGTCCAAATGAGTTCAACAGCCATTCGTCTAGCAGACATGAGCGAGAATGACCAGCTATTTTGCGGTATTGATAACATGGCGCTGCACTGCCTGGGAGTGGCATTACTTCAGATTGATCGGCTAAAGAAGTTTGAACCTGCGGATGTTCTCAATGTACGAAAAGCTGCCAGGACTAGTTCCACGCTGGGGCCGCGCTATCAGGAGATAACACAGAAATGTCTTCGATGCGACTTTGGGTATGGCACTGACCTTGCCAAGAAGCAGCTACAAGGGGCGGTGTATGAATCTGTGGTTGGAGAATTGGACACGATGATTTCAACACTGAGTATTAATGATGACTGAAGGGATAGGCACAAAAGAGTTGGAATTTGGAGGAGTCGAGAGACGACCATCATTGAAGATACCAAGGAGATGTAATAGCGATGTAATTTAGAGCGTTGGGCGATGCGAGTTTATTCTGACAGCGAGAGCGCGACTTAATGGAGAACTATCGCTGTCTCTCGAAAAGTGGTTTTCTTTTTTTGAGCCCGCACGATCTGTGGAGTCGCCTTTCCTTAGTTAAACCCGGAGAATCCGAGGGTCCCGACTCGGGTGCAGCCATGGGCCCGTCTGCACTGAGGATCCGCAGCTGATCACGCCATGGGCTCCATGCTCTGCGATACCTGGCAAATTGAAGTGGGGGATTGTTGAGAATCATTTTGACCACGGAGTACAATGATGATCACTGCCCATTACAGCTAGTTGTAGACCGCTTTCTTCTGTGCCGTAAAAATGCATGGACGTTAAGTTCGAATTCCACACTGTCCTACATATTGGCAAAGTGGAACACCACCGCATAATGCAGGGCCCTTTCGTGCAGGGCCATCCCATACACGAATCGCGGGCCGCGCAAATCCTAGCTACCGCAAGTGGATATCAAGCACCAAGTGAATATGGTCTGGTTGCAAAGCCAGGTTTCCCAACGTTAATGGCCCTGGGCTGGCTAAAGGGCAACAGCTTTCATCCTTGGGTTGCCAACCTCTTCAAGCGAGTCCGAGGCAATGCCATGGTGCGCTTTATGGAGTTTTACCCCATTCTCAAACCTTTCCTGCCTCTGCTGCCCGGGCCTGAAAACATCCGGCGCGGCAATGAATCACGAGAAATGTCGAGAGAAAGGGCACACGCCCGTATGGCCCGAGGGTAGAGCCTGAGCGATGGCCGTCCGGATTTCATGACATAAATGCTTCGAAGGCCCCGCAATGATGGCCAAGGCATGACTGGGGCGGAACTAATGGTTAACTACCCTACCTTGGTCGCAGCTGGCAGCGAGACCACATCCACAGTCATGTTGGGATGCTTCTTCTACTTGGGTCACAATATTAAGGCATGCGATATCTTTGTCAAGGAGATACACAATTCTCCACCCAAGAAGGCAGAAATAACGATGATGAGCTCCTACAAGCTCAAATATTTGCACGCCGCCATCGAAGAGACCATGCGCATATACCCGTCTGGGGTCGAGACACCACCTCGGGTCAGTCCAGGAGCCAAGGTTAGCGATGTGTTTACACCGAAAGGGGTGGGTATCAACATCAACGCCCCAATTATCTGTGCCAGAATCTTACTAACACCAACCTCTGATGGACTGCCATCTTTGTAAATCAGTGAGTGACGTATCATAATCCCGAAAATTCTGCCGACCCAGATTCATTCCATCTCGAGCGCTGGCTTCCACCGACAGATCCTCTGTACGATCCCAAATATTCCAATGACAATCGCGCAGCGTTTAAGCTTTTTGGCTACGGTTCACGAGATTGCCCGGGAAAAAGATTTGGCTGATTCCGAGTTGCGTGTCATTCTATCCTGAATCCTCTTTCAGTTAGATTTCGACTTGGAACCCGGTCAACTCGGGTGGCAGGAAGTCCAAAGTACATTTACACTATGGGACAAAGATCCTCTGTATGTTTCTCTTAAATCGCCAGGTCGAATAAGCCGACAGGACATGCTGTTTGAATCATGCATTCAATTTGCTGTCAAATGTTTGGCTAGAAAATACAATATCTCCGCTCAAGACAATATTAGACTTGTAAATTTTTATTTGGAGACTACATGTTCTTTTTTTTCTTCATGTGTCCAATCGCCACCAGATGCCTAAGACGACCATTTTTACGTCCCTAGCACATTAACTTGGAACGCCATCACAGACCACCACGCCTTTAAATTGACATCTCGGTGGCGGGATGGGATGAATACCCTAAAACTTCCTAATTGGCCGAATGCAAGTCTATGACAATATTATGGAGCCTTCCTCCTCGGCTGTTTGCGGGATGTTGTGAACAGTAATCACCGAAATTCTTTATTACATGGGGTCATCCGTGTCTCCTCCAGCCTTCTCCCAAGTTTTTTCTTCACACCATAGCTTTGCACTCATTGCGAAGAGGATAAAAACAATGGCACAGTCGGCTGAGATTAGCACGCCTTTAGACCAGACCTTTCTTTATGAAAACTCAACCCACAGCTACACTGTCAAGTGGTCTTCACTTGGCGACCCCGCCTCGCCGCCGCTGGTTTTCATTCACGGCACTCCCTGGTCCTCGCGCGTCTGGACACCTTTTGCGCTTGCGCTATCCCGACAATTCCACGTCTATCTTTTTGATCGGCCTGGCTTTGGCGAGTCCCCCGCAGAACGCAAATTACCCGGTAGAGCCACCGGCTCCAACGACGTCATTGAACTTGATGCCGACCTCGCCAGACAATCCGAGGTTTACGCGGCCTTGTTCAAATCCTGGCAGAAGGATTGGGGCAGCCAGAAAGCCCACGTGGTCGCCCATGACAATGCCGGCCTTGTGAGCCTGAGGGCGTACCTGCTGCACGATTGCCACTATGCCAGCCTATGCCTTATCGATGTCGTTGCGATCGGCCCATTTGGCAAGCCGCTGTTCAAAGCCGTCGCTGATGCCCCCGGCCAGTTTGAACAGCTCCCGGACATGGCGATTGAGGGCATCCTGGAAAGTTACATCCGCAATGCCGCTTTCTACGAATTGCCCAAAGAAACAATAGCTATGCTCAAATTGCCGTGGCTGCAGGCGGGTGGCAAGCAAGGGTTCCTTCGGGAGCTGCGCCAGGCCAACTTTAGATCCACTGAAGCGGTGGAGTCGAGGTACGGGGAGGTCGGGCCAAATATCCCGGTAAAGGTTATTTGGGGGGCTGAGGATTCCTGGATACCCCCGGAAACAGCGCGGAGGCTGGGGAACGCGCTAAAGGCCAGGGAGGTTGTTGTGATCGAGAAGGCGGGGCATCTTATCATGTATGATCAAGCCGCACAGCTTGGTGTTGAATTAGGGACATGGCTTAGTTCTGTTGTTTTGTAATAGCCTCTGAAATGTCAATTGCCACGGCCAGTTTCAATATAATGAAACATAATTTCCAGGTGCTCACGACAGTTTTGAGATGGAGCTTGTCAGCAGAGGTTGGAAATTCTTATTTTAAAATGTGTTTACATCAGGGTAAACGTTCGTTTAGATATAGTAGTTCGGAAGAATACACTTATTTACTCGCAGGCTCCTACCTGTACAATAAACCTCAAAAATTAGATTCAACAACTGAACTTTTATTTCTTTTTATTCCTTGTCTACATGTTCATCTGATGCTACATCTTGAAGGAAGCCTATTACGATATGACTCCAGGGTAATTGCGTCGAGTATTACCCGTTGGCATTGTGGGTCAGGTCCGCCCGCTAACCTCTCACAAGGTTGGTTATAAAAATGCCAGATAGCCACAAAATTCCAAATATCATAGTTACTTAGATTTTAGCTATAAAAATTATTATTTTTTATTTATAAGAATTTAAATTCTTATTTATAGTTATTTTTTATTTAATAAGCCTAAAAATAATAGAAATTAAAAATAAAAAAATAGCTAAAAATAAGTTATTATATATATTAATAGATAGCTAGGTCATATATTAAATATGGCTCTATAAGAACTATATCTGGCCATATAATTAATAAATCAAACAAGCTATATACAAATCATATCTTAGGACCTAAGAATTATAAGCTATAAGCATTATATAGACCCTAATATCCAATAATTAACTTTAATAAATATATTAGCCTCCTCATTAGATCTAATCCTAATACCTATAAATTTAATAAATAAGGGAACTATAGTAAGTAATAGTAATTACTCTTTGAGTTAGTGGCTATACCTTCTTAGGCCATCTAAAGGCTAATTCCTATAATAGGATAAACCTTTTTAATTTAAATTACTTTAAGAATATAATACCTAGTAAAAAGGGTAAATAGGTTATTATCTTTGACTCTAAAAATAATAAATTTATATTTAAATTATTATTTTAAGTTATAATTATAGACCTATAGTATATATAATAATTTAAAATATTAATATACTAAAATCCTAATCTTTAGCTAAATAAGCAAAGGCTTTTAATATTATAAGAATATTAAGATATAATAAAGCTAATAGCTTATAAATATAATAATAATAAAGAGTTATTTAATAATAAATAAGCTAAAGAGGAAGACCTTCTAAGTAATTAGAATATAGTAGACCTATTAATACTAAAGGCTACTTAAAAGACTATAAATAATATTTTAGAGAAAGCTAAGAATACTTAAATATTATATAGATATAAAAATAATATTAATAAAATTAACTAAAATGCTAGAAGTAATATTAATAATATTAAAAATAGTAAAAAAGTAAAAACTTTCTAATTATTACTAATAAAGAATATATTTAACCCCTAAAAACTAAGTATCTAAAATTTTTTCTTTTTAGCTTTATATAATATAAATATAATATTATAATTAAGAAAATTAACTAAAAAAGAGTATATTAAACTAATAAAAATAGGAATTTTATAAGAATAAGGTTTAAATTTAAACTTAGTATTTATAGAAATAGATTTAGTATTAATATAAATAATTAAAAGGCTTAGTATAGTAAGTCTAAGTATTTAATTATAGATAATTAATATTATTAATTAGATTATTTTTTAATAATAAAAACTTTATTTTTAATAAATACTATAGCTAATAATTATAGGAGCCTTACTAGGAATAAGGCATTCTATAGGTATAGTTTAGGATAGTTAAATCTTTTACTTATCCTAAGGGAATATAGTACTAATTTTAATAAGTATAATCCTAAAATTGACTAGCTAGGTATAGAAAAACCCTCTTTTTATAGGAAAGCTAGGTAAGTTTAGCTAAAATTTTATAATATTAATACTATTAGTTTAAAGGACCCTAGCTCTATTAGCTTATTTCTTATTTCCTTTTAAATTACTACTAAATCTAGCTATACTAGTAATAAAGATAAAATAGTTCTTAAGCTAATTACCCTTTATAAATAAAGAAATAATAGCTAAGAAAATCTATATTATAGATATTAATTACTTTTAGCTAGATATTAAAATCTTTAAAATAAGTATAAATAATCTATATTATAATAGAAAATAAGTAGTCTTTAGGAATATAGAAATATAGATTAAAACTTTTATTATATACTAGGATCTTTTTAATAAGATTAAGTATAAATATATATATTAAAAGGTATTTATATTTTTCTAAGGAAAAACTATAAATTAGTAATATAATAGGCTAAATATAATAGACTAATAGTAAATCTAATAAAGTAATATATTAGTATTTTTTATAGAATTAAAAGATAAATTTAATATAATACTAAAAGCTATTACTAAATAATTAATTAAGATAGCTTATACTAAGAAGGATATTTAAAATAATAAATCCCTAATAGAATTTATATTAAAGATCTTTTAAATAAGCTAAGTAATAGGATTAAAAGAGGATATAAATCTATTAATTATATTATAGGATAAGCTAGATCTAGAGCTATAAGGCTTATATATGAAGCTAAGACTTAGTAACTTTAAATTAAAATAATTAAAAAAAATTAAGAAAAAATAATAATTAATTTAGGTAAGTTAAAGATATAAAAGTATATACTTTATAGCTAAAATTAATAAGAAAAAGACCTTTTTAGTTTTATTATTTCTTAAGAAAGAGAAATATAAAGAAATAAACTAGGGAAATTAGAATAATAATTGATTTTATGGAAATAGAGACTAAAAAAGAAAGAATAGCTTTACCTAGAATACAAAATATAATAATAAAAATAATTAAAATAGAAGTAATTTTAATTAACCTAATACTAAATAATAAAAGATAAAAATACCTTAAAAGCTAAAAAGACTAAAGAAAAGAAATAATAAATAATTTTTTTTTATTACTATTAATAATAAAAGTAATAGAACTTCTAAGGAGCCTATAGAACTAAGGTAAAGATATATAAAGATAATATAAACTTTATTAATTAATATACTAAGCTTAAAAAAGCTAGTTTTTATATAATTAAATATAAAGTAGATTTATCTAGTAAAGGAGAAGATAAAGATAAAGAATTTAATAAAGAGGATCCTAAATATAATTTAGCCTTTATAGATTATTATTTTACTATAGAAAAGAAAGAAAGATAAATAATCCCTAAGATATAGGCAAAGATACTAAGAAAAGTAATTATAATTAAAGTTATTAGTAGGCCTAATATAATTAAAACCCTTAAGATTAAAGCTAATATATATTTTAGAGTTAAACTATAATTTAGTATATATAGTAAAAACTACTAGGTCTATATTAATATTAATACTTTAATTATTCTAGTTAACTAAAAATAGCTAAAAGAATATATAAAAAATATAATATAGCAAAAACTAAAGCTAAGAAATATAAATAATATTAAAGAAGATATAATTATAAGGTAAAAAGCTACTTTTGACTTTTATCTTCCTAATTATATTAAAGGGGATAATATAATTATATATTTTATAATTATAATAAATATAATTAATACCCTTGCTTTTAAAATATTACTAGGGATAAATTTCCTTTATAAGTATAAAGTAAAAGTTAATTTTATAAATCTATAAGTTATTTTCTATTTTATTAGATTAATAATAATTAAAGCTAAAATTCTATATATATAAAATATTATAATAAATTATAAGG
>JAKZGU010000091.1:0-169326 GCA_022837005.1 Calonectria pteridis | reverse complement strand
TATTTATTAAAGATAATAAAAGGATTAAGTTTTTTATATATTTTATTCTTTACTTTTTTTTTAAGCTATAATAAAACTTATTAATAAGGGCTTTATTACTCTAATTAAGTTTAATAATATAATATTAAAAGTTAAAGAGGTAAGTATTATAAGAGCTAGTTTACTTTAGCTCTTTAATCTTATAGATAATATAATATTTCTTATTATATTCTTTATATAAATTAATAATCTTTTTCTTAAAGTAATTAAAGTTTATAAATAGCTTTTAGGTTTCTTTTTACTAGGACTTTAAAGAATTATAAATAAAATTATTTAAGTATAATTCTATATTATATAAGGCTTTTTCTTTTAAATAATTAATTATAAATTAGACTTTTATATTATTTAGTTTAAAGTATTATAGAAAATAGTAAAAATAAGATCTTAAGAATATAATTTATTATTATAATATTATAAATAAACTATTTTATTTAGTAAGCTCTAAGGGTCTTAAGACTTTACTTAAGTCCTTCTTATAATATATAATTACTAGCTTAAGGAAAGCTAATAATGCCTTTAGGAAAGAAGTAAATAATAGGTTATTTTATATAGGTAATACTTTAAAGAGCTATTAAAGTATATTCTATATTTATATAAGATATTAATTACTTTTCTTAGTATAATATTAGTTTTTTTTATTATAGTACTAAAAGTCTATAATAAGCTTTTATATAGTTTTATAAAGTTATTAATTCTTCTTCTAAATTATCTTTAATTACTTATTATTACTTTTATTAAAAGACTTAGCCTCTTTTATGTTTTTATTATTTATTAAGACTTTAAAAGTAATAACTTTTTTTCCCTTAGAATAAAAAAAGCCTCTAAAGATTAACTAAGATATTATTATAATAATATTACTTAAAATTAATATAAATAATCCTCTAAATAAGAGCTCTTAATATATAATAACTAGGTCTAAACTAGTAAGATAAACTAAGGGATAATAAAATCTTATTAGCTAGGCTATAAATAAATAAATATTACTTAAAGGCTAAGGGATAAAATAATATTATATTA
The DNA here is from genome assembly GCA_022837005.1 of Calonectria pteridis. Taxonomy (NCBI): domain Eukaryota; kingdom Fungi; phylum Ascomycota; class Sordariomycetes; order Hypocreales; family Nectriaceae; genus Calonectria; species Calonectria pteridis. The sequence continues at coordinate 168,270 of JAKZGU010000091.1, read as the reverse complement.
TTAAAAAGGTTTATTTATAGATAAAATTAAATATATTAAGTTAAATAATATAAAATAATAAAAAAAATAAATTAATATTTATAACTATAAAATAAAGCTATAATTATTATCTTAAGGCATTATATTTAATAATAAATTAATTAAAGTATATATTAATTAATAATAATTAAATTATATTAAGAACTAAATTATACCCTAAGTAATAATAATTTCTAAGATTTAAATATATAATTATATAAGGTAAGGCTTAGGGCAAAAAAGTAAGGATTTTATTTAAAGTAATTATAGTAATTACTATGATTACCATAGTATTAATTACTCTAAGCTTAAACTAGTAGCTTAGGGCTAAGGTTCTACTAAGCCTCTATTTTATTGGTTAGTATTAATACATCTAGGCACTAAAAGTAGGCCTAATTTATGTAGTCTATAGGGTAGCTATCCGAGTAAGGTCCAGGTCGTAACATATAAAGCTATAATTATATAATTTAAGAATTAAATAATTATTATTATTTATTATAATTCTATTAATATTATTAATAAATATATAAAATATAATAAAATATAATTTTAATAGAATTTAAGATTTTAGTATAACTAAGGTTAATATTAGCTAATAGATAATTAATTTAAGCTTATACTTTATAATTTAATATCCATTATAATCTAAAGTATAAAAATATAATATCTTATCCCTCCTACCTATTATTAAAAGGATTCTACTTATATATGGTTAGACTTATTATATGACCTCTTTGGTAGGTATCTCCCAGGATCCGTAACAGTCAAGGCCAACTCTTAGTCGGCAAGGTCGGGCTCACTGACATCGAGAGGCGGCAGCAGCAGGAGGAGGTCGGAGGAGGTGACTATCGTTCGCCGGGGGACGGCTACCGCTGCCTAGAAGGCTGCGGAGAGAGTAGCCGGCTATAAGGAATATCGATACGGCATTTGCTCGCTTCCACCAAGTTTTCGGGGACAGTTTATAGTAGAATATTCCTAGTGATGTTTCACAGAGCCCGGTCGTGAGAGCGTTCAAAGACGTAACAATAAGCAACATCTAGATAGTGTAAGTTCATATCCAGATGCTTGGTTGGTATGAAATTGAAACCCAATTTCCCACTTTCGATAGCCCTCATCACTGGCATTTCCCATATATGCACTCCAATCTTTTTTGTTGCAAAGTTCTCTAGATACCATCAATATCGTGAAATGGAAGCCAGTTGGCTCGTATTTACCTATTTGAACAGAGTCCATAGCTATTGCAATCATCCACCCCAAAATAAGAAACACTGGCTAGGAATCAGTATCAAGTATGCAAAGGACGGATTATCCGTACCTAACTCAGCATCGAACTTTCGTAACATTCGTAATTTGACATACACGTACTGCGCCAAAAAAAAATGTTGAAAGTGGAACGCCAAGGCCAAATATAAGGTATGCGGTAATATCGTATTGCTGTGTCGGGTGGCCCAAGTTGACTTTGTAACCCGGGGGACCTTCAATGACCATGACCCCATCGATGAGAACAGAGTGGTACATTTCGTAACTCGTGTAAATTCTGCTTCAACTCCAGGGGAGCCGGTGCCTTTCCAGCAGTAGTTCGAGTCGAAACACCACTCCAGAGCTGGATGATAATGAATGATTCAAACGAGCGAACATGGACAATAGCGCCAATTAAGAGAACGTGGGGTAGCAAACTCGAGGAGACGCGGGCCACTGATCTTCATATATCGCACAGCAAGGCCCGAGCTGAACGGAAGACGCAGACCATGTAGATCTCCTTAATTAACGGAGAAAACCCATATGTTGGGCGGATGGAGGAGTTCTATAGACTAGGCCAGGCTAGTCATCCAATAAAGGATGACAGCGGGGATGTCGTATTGCCAGCACCTCTGTCATCAGGACATGGAAGACACCGCCCGTTTTTAGTCCTGCGAATCGGCAAGAATATCGGGGCGGTTAGCGTCTTTTACAGGTCGTGGGTAGCCGCCGCAAATTGCGTTGAGCAATGCTGCATGTCCTCTATGAGTCCGAACAATCTCACTACGGAGTTACTATTAAGGTGCCCCAAGTCTCTGAAATTTCCAAGCTGAAAGCACGCACGAACAATGCAAGAAAACACAGTCGGAGCTGAGTAAAAGATTATGAGGGGCAATCACTCCACACGCATCCGCCCATGTGCCATGCCAAACAATTAACCTACCGCCAGTGTCAAAGCGATGATGTGCAAGCTAAGATCTCCCAGCCGGAAACTTAGCTTATGAGAAAGGGTCAGTAGCTCTCTTCACAAAACGGTTGTGATGTCCAAGCTGTCCAAACCATAGGCCAATGCTTCTCGACTACTCTCAATTAAGCTAGGCCACATCTCGCTCAATGACAAGCCGGGGGGAATTTCCGTGATGGAGAATGCCATTTGGTCTTGAAAGAGGTAATTTTCTCCGAAAAATAGGTCGAGATGGCCCCAATCAACGCACCTGCAAGCCATTATGAGAGGTGGTGATGTATACTGTCGGCCATGCGTTACGTCCAGACTACCGAGAATGAAATGAGCATGTTCTTGCATCAACAGCACCTCGGACTTTTGGGCAAATACATCCATGAGTCAGAAGCCTAGAGTCAAGAATACGAGAGAACCATATTAGAAATATGTTTGCTTTCTTTTGCCGGTGCCGGTTCAATATATCGTGACACCCCGTATGTAGGCGACTCCCGTCGGTCGATCTCCACAACGCCAATCTTTGAGTCTGCTTACCTAACGGAGATGGCCAATGATTGGGCTCGCACTAAGACGGAAGAATCTCGTGGGAAAGGGTCTACAGTCCCCAGTTTGGTGGCAGAGCATGGATGCAATATCGGGTTTTCTCACAAGCCCTGCTCCAAACTAAAGGTGAATCGAAACGTTGAACAAACGAGATTGTCTGGTTTATTTTCACCCAAGACCACGGTTGAGGGTTCAAAAGATCATCCCGGCGCCCCATCGACCAACAATTCCGAAACTTGCGCATGCGTTCACACCTTGACAGAAATTTTTCAAGGGGTCTTGATCATCCATCCTACCAGCAATACTCCATTGCCCGTAGTATTGATGGATTTGTTTCATACGCAGGCGTCCCTCGATTATTTCCAATGATTGCCACCCCTTGTGCACGGCCTCGTCCAAAACAACGGACTTGCGCCAATCAGCCATGGTGTCCCTAAAGCCGACTCACAGCCGGCAATGCATTCCCGGGCTACGACGGAGCAAAATGATTCATGCACAACGTAACGATACATCAGCTTAAAGAAGATGATTGAGGAAACACTCTAAATCATGCAGCAAATAAATACGTCATCTACACGTAGAGCATGTTGTGGAGTACAATGCTCTTAATGGTCGGCTATCAAAACCAGGACGACCTCAATAAATTGCCTATTTACTTCCCATTTGAGCACAACTCCATATGAATCAGAGAATTTCACAGTCTCGCCATGGTTGAACGATGAATGTTAAATATGTTACTGTTTGCGAAAGGCTACCAAACATGATGCCATGGATTCATCTATTTGGCTTTGGCCGAGCTAACCTACACTCCAACATCCATTTTTCATTTTACCAAGCTCCTCCCATTCCTCACTCGACATCTGCAGGATTTGATGGCTTGATTGATTAAAATCTTGATTATAAACTCATTTCTTATAATATTACAACAGTGCCATATCTCAAACGGCTCTATCAGCTGTATTGCAACGTAGACTCTCAGGGTAGCACCCACCCAAATGAACCACGAAGCATCTCCGCTATTAAAATCAACTACCAACACCACCACCCACAGCCGCACTCCCTGTGCTCTTACACCCCAAACTCGTGAAAAACGATCCATAATCAGGCGCGCAACGCCCCAGGGTCCTCTTCTTGCTCGGCACGCCATTGCGCGTGGAACTCAAGCCCACGCTCGCCGTGCGCTCCTCGGCCGATATCGCATGGGAGAGATCGCACCACATGTGGCGCAGGGGACACTGCTGCTCCGTGTTGTCGCAGGCCGGCACGCAGATCTTGTGCGTTTCGAGCTTGGAGTTTTTCGAGCACGAGTAACCCGTGCTGACGCAGTGGAACCACGGGTCGCACGGCTCCGTCTTGCTGCAGAAGCGCACGCTGCTCCGCGGGTACTGCGTCGTCGAGTCCCACAGGTCGTTGCCGGCGTCTGCATCCGACTCGGAGCTCGTGATGGGCTCGCTGGCAGAGTCGGGCGCGCTCACGAAGCTAAAGTCGGACTCGGTGCGGTCGGGCGGCGGGAGGACGTCGCCGTTGCTGCTCGTGAGGCTGTAGCCCGTTGAGTTGGCAACGCACCGGCTGCTGTCCAGCCATGTGGCCGTGGCGGCGTCGCGCCATAGCTGCGTCATGTTCATGACGTTCTCTAGCGTGAAGTAGATGCGGCAGTCGGCGGCTAGGTAGGCAAACTGAAGCGGCACGGCCGAGTACGTCTCGTTGGCGGCGCGGACCTGGTCTCGCAGGTTGAACCCGAGGTAGGTTACAAACATGCCAGTGTCGCGCGAGTCTGAGCCTGGGATCAATTCTGGCAGCTGCGACGTTGTTTCACCGTCGGAATAAGAATTTGCACTGGCAAAGTCCTCATTAAGCTGGTCGTCGGTGTACGAGGCTGCTCCGCGGGTGCCTGAACCAGCTTGCATGGGGCCAGTTTCTGGAACTCCTCCTACGGCGATGGTCCGTACGCCTGCCTGGTGTGTCATCATCTCTAGGAAGAGCGTGCACGCGGAGGCGCATTTGCCGTCGGTGAGCTAGGAGCGTGAGTATTGGTGTGTTAACTTGGCCAGCACGGAAGATGATACTTACAATGACAATCTGCTTAGGATCAAAGGGTGGCGTGGCGCTGTTGTTGACGCCACCCATGAACTGATTCGTGTACCAGTCGTCGAAAACGGCAGCCTGGAAATTGATGTTGTTGAAATCATACTGTTCCTGTAGAGCCTGTCAGCTACCAAAGTCCAAATCCAAACGGCCATGGAAAACGTACCACGAGCGAAAAGTAATCGCCATTCTCGGCTCTTGGGCCATAATATTGCGACCATGACGAGAAATTGTGGTGCGTTTCTGCATTGATTCTGTCTGTGAGAACCCACTCGTCTCCGACCAGGGAAGTTTTATTGTCGTTGCTAGGCGGCAGACTTGACCAATACGTGGTGGTTGCGTTGCCGACTAGATTAGCGAGCCGATGGCTGCGTCTGCGGCTGCCCGCGAAAGGCATAATGTTTGGAAAAAAGGTGCCAAAAGTGCTAAACGCCAGCAGCGGCTGTCCACCCAGGTTTCCCTGCAGGTCGATGATGATGCGCTCGGCATTCTTGTTCTGTGTCTCGTTAATGAAGTTGTTGACGGCGACGGCGAAGGTGCCGATATCGTAGCCCGTTTCGTCAAAACTAGGAATGCTGAGGACTCCGGTCTTGAGATCGTCAAGCAGGTATCCCGTGACAACTCCACCGACGACGCCTGTTGTCAGGTTGTCCTGCACGACGATGGGATTGTCAGGATACGAGGCGTACGTGTAATCATACCAGCTCGAAAGCGACTGGATTGTGCCATCGGAGCCGTCATCGCTGAGCAGGAAGGCTTCGGGTGTATCCGACGCATTATAGCTGTCGGGGTAATTGCCCAGCACGAAGAAGTTGTAGAAGTCGCCGCCCGTGGTGAGAGGCCCCGTATAGGCGGTCCCGGTGTACACGGCTACCCAGTTGCCCACGAGCGAGTCTGTGCCGTTCTCGAAATGAATCGTCAGCTCGTCGCCCGGGTAAAAGGTGGCGCCCTCGTTGAAGATGTCGTAGCTCTGAAGGACATCCAGCACGGGGCTGTACATGACCTGGTTCCAATCGGCGTGGGGCTCAACGGTGCCGATTGAGTTCTGCGCCGCAAACTTTTTCACCCACTCTATGGCGTCTTCGCCGTTGATGGCGGAAATGGCTGAAATGTTATATCCGTATTCGCGTCTTTCCCAGACATCGGCTGAGACATGCAGTTAGCGCATGGAGAGTGTTCAGTTGCTGCGCAGTGTCTTACCCATAAAGTACACCTTGGGAGGCTGCACTCCGTCAATAGACGCCGAGACCAAAGACACACCAGTACCGAATGTGAAGGCGGACATGATACCGGCATACAGGCTCACATGGGTGTCGTGCATGGCATACACCAGCCGCATCACGTCGGCCTCGAACTCATATTGGTTATGGTAATGGCCTGCGCTGACGTTGGCCGAAATGTCCTGCAAGGCCCTGTCGACATCGATCGAGGGCTGCTGGTATCCCTGCGGTGGGTTGCGCAGATAAGCGAGCGAGCTTTGGAACTGAATGGTTGTGTTGAAATAATTGATAAAACGGTGCGCGACAGCTGCGTGGAATGGCACACTGGTCAGACAAGCGTAGGCATCCGACGCCCACGAATACCAATTCCCTGACCAGTGTTAAAAAAAAAAATAGAGCATCAATCCACTTGCGTCTCCCAACGTACCTTGGTTTGCCTCGTCGATGATGTCGCCGCAGATTGTGGAAGCGGCTGGTGCCTGGCTAGTTCCGGTTGGACTAGTGGATGAAGTGGGCGTGCGTTTCTGTGGCAGAGAGCGAACCCCAGGTCGCGGCGACCCCACCACGGGGCCAACCGCGAGAAGACCAAGAGCCAGGTGCTGGATCTTCATTTTTTTTTTTTTTTTTTTTGCTGAATGCACAGCGGAAAAAAACGAAGGTAGTAAGGGCCGTGGACTTACCAGGACAATGCAATCCGCCGCGGGCCTGGGGATTTATACTGTTTGGTCACCCTGATCCTTAGTCCTTTGCCTATGGAGCCGCATTTGGGGGCCATAAGCAGGGCCCTATGCAGCAAACGAAGCTGTCTCCGAGGGTTAGGATTTTGCCCCAGCTGGTTGCGCCCTGTTCTCCGCAGCTAGTTGATGAAATGCTTGAAAATGGCTCTACTTCCCGAACAACTATGGTCATCTGGGAGTGATGCATACTCAATAGATAACCCAGTGGATTCATTTTCAGTTTCTGTTCTGGATGTACATTTTGGATCCGCAACAACCTCGAACCACCACTGGGCTGACTGGTCTAATTCCAAGGGGGGGAATAAGCATAATTAGCCAAGGATTTTATGTACGAGGCAATGGAGGGCCCGGAATACGGCACATCGGTCAGCACAGTCCTTTCATTTCCTGAATGTTACCATCCGGACGGTCGCTGGCCCAGCTAAAATTATCCAACGGCTTCATTGGCCGATGAGACAAGGTATAATGTATCCGATTGGAAGGATATTGGGGTATTATCGCGCCGAAATCATGGAACCGACAGGAGACGTCTCAGTGTGGTTGACGAACGCTTTGATGGTGGCGTCAGACCAGTAACGCCGCCATTGCGGCTGTTCGTTCGGTCAACCACAATTCCAAAGGCCAAAGCGAAAAACGGTAAAATATCTCAGAGATGCCGACTATCCCGCGATATGTAGATAAGGCGAATTTGCCAGGGTTCGTGGGCTAACCTTCCTAAATCAGGCAACGGTTGCAGCTGCGGCTGAGGGGCGGGACAGCCCTGTAGCAGCCAAGGCTGACGTGCCCCTCGTCGGCGGGCCCATGTCGTCCCAGCCTGAAAGACCATGATGACAGGATGACTGACCAAAGTCCCTAATGACCAATTTATTCTCATACAATGTCCGCCTCGTCGGCGCCACCACCTGACGGAGTCTCTCTCTCATTTGAGTCTGCACTCAGCAAGCACAATGAGCGACATGGAGTTTCATCCAGCTTTGGTCGAGGCCATGAAAGACCGGCCACAGAAACAGCCAAACCCGAATATCTACGAACGCCATGACATAGAGCCCGAGATTTACAGAGACCTGTTTGCGCCGTTGCTGGAAAATAGCGTTTTTGAGCGCTGGCAAGATCAAAGAGCTTTTTTTCACCTGCGATATGTTGGCGGGCCAGGGTCGGGCAAGGTATGGATTGCGAAAATTGCCGAGTCCCGTTCCCCCCCGCTTGCGCTAACGGCACGCTTCTGCAACAGACAACCTTTGCCGCAATCGCCGCGCAATCGCTACGGACGCGTTACAAGCCTAGCGGAAAGGATTTGGTCGTCTCCATTTTTATCTCCACAAAGGTGAGATGGGACGAAAATGCATTGGCAGGTGTTCTTGAGAGCCTGTTCCTTCAGCTCTGCCTAAAGTGGGCACCGGAGCCATCCTCCGCCTGCCTAAACTCATACGCGGCTTTTCTGCAAAGGAGTGGTGAGCTTTCAACGCGGCTCAAAGACTTGCGCGCAGCCATCGACTGCCGGGTTGGTGAAATTGATCGTGTTTTCCTTGTAGTTGACGGTCTGGATCACTCTCGCCCCGAAAATGCTCTTCACATCAACAACACAGACTTTGAGACGGATCTCGAGAAGGAATTGGCTGGTTTTGATTCGAAAGTCAAGGTCCTATCAACCTCCCGAGTGTTGAATCCTGAGAAAGACGAATTTATACGTCAGTGGTGGCCCAGCGGGTCCGTGATTTGTGACAGCGATGAGTGCAGTTCGCCTGAGAGCGAAACGTTGAGATCGTCCGTCTACTGGGCGTGCCAAGAAGAATGCGACTACACGTTATGCTGGCCGTGCTATGAGCAGGGGGGAGCCTGCACAGAATGGTACGTCAAGCTGCGATTTTGCTCAAGGCTCATCTGCGAAGCTGACATTGCACCCCGTCTTGCTAGCAACACGCAAGTGAATTTTAGACAAACGTCCAACGTCTGCATAGACATGAACAGCGTCTTGGGACCCAGGGTCTCACAATACATTGAGCAGGAAATACAGCACCAAGATGACCAAGCCAATTTTAGGGGCACCGTCTCCGGCGAAGCCGGCATGAAGAAGAGGTTCCGGAACAAGAAGGACAACAAGTTTCTGTCCCCGATCACTATATCCGACATGTCCGGCAACAACATTGCCATTGCTCGAATACGCCTTGAATTGACTTACTTCGGGCGTGGAAATCCTGCCGTTGATGAAGGGCTCCCGCGCGAAGTGGTCAATGTTTTCAACTCCATTGTCGATGCCACCTGCGACCTGGGTGTCAAGGCAATCGCAGCGGTCGACTCCCTGACATCGAATGATGATCCCGTGTCGCTTAAGAAGGTGAATAAATCGCTCGACCTGGACGATGAAAACAGTTACACGCGGGTTCTCCTGGCGGCCAAGGGGCTAATAATTGCGACGAGATCGCCTCTACCACCCAACCCTTTGTTTCTCAGGTTTTACAATAGCGTTTTCAAAAGATATGTCTCAGATGGATATAATCAAAGAATAATCAAGACAAAGGAAAGAATGCGTGCGACCTTGGAGATGGTAGCGCAGGAACCGGAGGAATCTCCTGTGTGCGAATATGCTGGGTACGATAGTGACTACTCCGAGGATGAGTAAACGAATGTTGTAAATCATATGACTACTTTAGTGAAATTCTTGTAAACATGTCCTTGTCAAGAATATCAGAGTCGTTCGTCTGGCCACAGCCGCGGCAGATATGCAACCACTCCATCAGGTTCATATTGTCAAACTTGAGAACACCAGCTCGTCGATACACATCGTCGTGGCCTTCCAGCAATAACCCTGTGCCGGAGTACGCTACCTCTTGCACTTCTTCTGTGCGTCCGTATATAGGCTCGCCATCTTCGTCAAATGCTCCGACGGTCTTTTTAGATGCCGCGAGAATGATAATCTTAAACAGCTCACCGTGTTTGGCCGTATCGAGAAACACTTGTTTCGTGCTCTCCGTCTCCGGGATGCCAGGAATCATCAAGTGCCATGTATTTCCTTGGTCATCCTTTTTAACCAGTGCATCTTTGGGGTACAGAAGTCCACGCATCTCGATAGAGCCTGAACCTCTGAGCTCTGGCTCCCTGTCCTGGTTATATCTCGAGGACTCTGTGGCATCGCCGTTCTTGGCGCCAAAGGGTGCCAGTTCGAATTTGATTGGTCCATCGTCTTGTCCCACGACGCTATAGAACCGCTCATAGTCAGGCCGTTGGTTCGCAATATCGATCATCCCGTCCTCGATAGAAGCCCAGGACCAGGACGGCGCAGTGCTGGTATCCCGCGTAGCGTGTGAGTTGTCAACGACCGTCCACGCCAGCTGCTCATGAAGTCCGCACGCCCAGAGACCAGCGCCGTAGTCATCCTTGGCACCGTCGCGCACAAGCTTTGCAATGCCCCAAATTGCCTTGAGCTTGTCCTCGTGCTTGGTCAACTTGCAGCCTGTGTAGTTGCGCACGGCATTCTTCCAGAACAGAGTCGACGAGTTGGCAGGATCGCCAGCATCGTCAAATTTCAGTTCCCTGTTCTGCAACAGCTGCCGCCAGTTTCTCTCAATAGAGGCAGCCCAGTCCAGCTGAGTTGGGATGCCTTGGGGAAACGTTTCGCAAGCACTTTTCGTCGCGCAATCCCAGAATATTTGATGCGACGCGAAGTGAAGCATACGAGGGGATAGCATCCTTTCTGGGACGGGTTTAGTATCAGAATTGAACAAATGATAAAAGGCGGGAAAGCCTCTTACCCTGGAATACCCAGCCTCTTGTGTAAAGCGGGCTTCTAAGAAGGTCACTGTCCCACAAGTCGCCGGGAATGACACGCCAAGTCTGGCCGCGAAGGTTAACTGTTGTAGATCTCTGACCTTCGTAGGTTTCCGTCCGTGGCCCGCGGAAGAGCCCATCTGCAGGGAATTTAGAGTCAGACGCAGATATATTGCAAAATGAGTGCCTATACACTTCATGCATCAACTGTGCTTGGGATTTCCAGTCCTCCTTGTCATCCTGGATGATACACAGCGAATCAATCCAAATGTACTTGACACCAAGCTGTCTCGCCACAATAATGGCATGCGTGAAGTTCTTGCTACCTTTATAAATGTCTTTCCACGGAACCCCACGCTCGAAGAATTCCTCTACCGTTTGTTTTCCTTCTTTTCCAGAGAGCAGCTGTGGAAACGGATAGGGTTCGTTGTCTGGCTTTGGACCCCATGAGTGACTCAAAGTCACATAGCGCTCGAGCTGATTAGGCTGCTTCTCAAGAACGCGAAGACGAGAGTCTTCTCTTAACTCTGGTATCGAATCTAAACCCACGTCTAGAAACCTGTCGGGCATAAAAGACCCGTTAGCATGCTGACACTTGTCGTGGCCCTCGCAGTCTGCAAGCCACTTCTTAATCTGGCCCCAAGATTCTCCGGTGTTTCTGCTAAGCTGGCCACTCATAAAGCCCTCTTCTACACAAATCATTAGGAAGCTGTAGAATTTCATTGAACAGCATCTCACCCGTGTGCATACCTTCATGCTTTAGCAAATAGAAAATAGCATCTGGCAGATGAGCTCTGCTCCTGTACTTGTATTGTTTCTCTTCGTCGATCAATATCGGCGTGAACCAGAGGACAAAATAGTCGTCCATCTCATCGACCTTGGCTGCCTTGCGGAAAGTCCATCGATATACTGGAACGGCAGGGCAATCTGCGTCACTGGGGTCGATGGGCTTCAGCCATGTATCAAGCCCCGCCGAGCCTGCACTAGAGAGGTTCTGTGCAAGCTTCCAGCAAAATATGCATCGATGCAGCTCATTCGAGCTCGTCGTCTTATCCGCGCAACGCTTTAGGTCGATCGCCCCACCAGCTGACTTTTCAAATTCAGAGGGGTCAACGTGGTGGTCACCCCAAGCTTTGCCCGACAACAGGACGGAATCGCGACAAAAGCTGCAGATCATGATGCGCTGAGGCTACGGAAATGACTTTGACTCAGAGAAAATGGGATTAAATTGTGCTGACGGAAGAAATGTTCTTTTGTTTCTGCACTTTTGTTGGGGGCCATTCCGGCCAGTGGAGTGTTGCTGACGCCTGACTTTTTTTTTTTGCTCGGGATTACATAGTTAGTCACTGTATCAATATGAAGATGAACTATGGCTCCCCCTATACTTCTGTATACTATACCAACTGATATGCTACCCTCTGGCTCTTTTCTTGTATTTCAGCTTATCCTCTATTGGTAACGGAGGCCGAGCGTACTTCTTCCGGGGGAACCGCACGTGACTTCCCAAACAGGATGGATTAGCCCAGGCACATCGCACCTTCCCACTCTAGGTTGACATCCAGAAATGCCAAGGCCAATACGGTCTGTATTGAGGTCTAAGCTACGCAATAGGATCTGAGCCATTGACAAATACTTGGTGAGGCATTTTACTGGGCTATTTATCATGGCTGGGGTCGGCAACTTCGGATTGCCCCGCATCGGCTCGGTCAGCCCCCGCCGACAATCCAAAGTGAACCACTCCGTCGGTTATTGAGCCTCGATAGCGGTCAGTTTGCTCACAGGGAAATTTTGCTGCTTGCGGCATGGGTTAATAGACCCACTATGTATTCAGAATCTCTTGCTCGATCGAAAATATGCTGTTCTCAAATAGCATTGTCTTAGACATATGCCACGAAGACTTGCAGTCATCATAGCGGCGACGATGCACACAAGTGATGTCACCTATTTAAAGTTCTCTTCTACCATCAACCCTGATGGCCATCTATGCACCTTTATCTGCCAAGCCTTAAGCTTATCGTTGTTAGACATGGGTACGCTCTGCCAAGAAACCCGGGCCCAGAACTCCACTCAGTAGGGGCTTGCTCGACAGATTGATCAGACGGATCATCGGGAGCTTTCAAAATTTATTGGTAATAGAATTGTATTTGGAAACCAATTGGTTTGCCGATATCGGGCTGTACTCGGCCCCGGTTCAATGGGACCAGCTACAAATACGAGCTAGACCATGGGCAGTCCGACAAAAGGATGCACCAGCGAGTCTCAGCCTTCACTTTGCCATGTTATTATCTACTGGTCGCCTTCTTGCCGGCTCTGCCATATGGTTGGCATCATTTGGTTCATCCGAACCCATCCCCAGAAGTTCAGTATTGTTCCAAGGTCCATTGGAAGTCGACCAAGACGGCATACACAACATCCATGTTGCATATACCGGCGATATCAGTGGCGAACTGACGCTTGCTTATGGTTCGTGTGACATCATTGTCGTCACTGACGCCCATCATGTCGTCGGTAGCACTCATGTTGGAACACACCCCATTGCAGCCCGTCATTTGGACTGGGAAGACCAACGCCCTACCAAATTTGTTTGGGTGACTCCACCAGATATTACAGGAGGATGTTTGCATGCCTTTCTGGATGGTCGGCCTGTGGGCCGTTCCCAAGAGCTGGTGACGAAAAAGCGCAAACTCCGCCGACGAAGCTCGACCTTTGCTGATGTGGCTGATCCTATGGGCCCTTGGTTTGATGGTGTCGCCTATCTAAAGCAAAAGCAACCGAACGAAACTTTCGTCGCTGCGACAAAACAGAAAACATTTGGTATACTTGGTGCCGGTATCGCCGGACTCACAACAGCTGTAAGTACTGATCTCTCCAGTAAGCACGCTCCTGTGGGTGCTGACAGCAAACAGCTCATGTTGGACTCTGTTGGCATTCACAACTGGAAGATACTTGAGTCTTCAAAAAGGCTTGGAGGTCGTATGATGACCACTTATCTTAATGGTACAACTCCTGAGGAAGGCCAATACCACGAACTTGGCCCAATGCGATTTCCTTATGAGATCACAGATCCCGAGACCAATGAGACATTCCCCATCATGGATCAGCGCATGATCTGGCAGCTTGGAGATAAGCTCAACAAGATCAACGGCAACGATAGCTCTCTCAGAGTCAACTTTATTCCGTGGATTCAATCTGCCGCCAACACGCCCGTCACCACCAACAAGCGACGTCCTGATGGCACATTCCCCGGCAAAACGGAGGTGGCCGAGAACCCAGAGTACTTTGAGCCCACAGTCTATTCGAACGAGACTGCCGCAGCCGAGGCACAGCAGGCCTTGGATGATTTCAAGGGGCTGACCAGTGAGCGAGTCAAGTCATACGCTAAAGACATTTTCCGGGCTCACAAAGAGGCTGTTGAGGATGGCATGCTTGACTTTTCTGAGGTTGAATACCTTCGCTACGTTGTTGGAACCGATCTCAACACCACAGACGAGGTGACGCCAACCAACTACGTGTGGCCTATGTGGGAATTCGAAACGGTTTACTTCATGGCGAACAAATGGCGGACCATTGAAGGTGGTTTGAGCCGTATGCCGGAGGCCTTTGCGCCCATTGTAAAGGACAGAATCCAGTTCAACGCAAAGGTTCACGCTGTCAAGTACCACGACAACAACAGCTCGCTCACGGTTTCACACCGACCACCCGGGAGTAACCCTCGCAATGTCACTTCAGCCACGGAACAGTTTGACTATCTGTTCAACAGCGTTCCATTCAACCTGCTAAAGTTTTGGAAGATCCCACCTCACTCCAGCCTGATGCGCCGTGCTATTGACCGGATGGTTTTTGACGGAGCTGTTAAAGTGGCTGTTCAGTACAAGACGCGTTTTTGGGAACACTTGGAGCATCCCATTATCGGGGGCTGTGGTCGTGTGAATAACCCACTCATTGGACAAATTTGCTATCCGTCCTGGGATATCAACAGCACGGGACCCGGCGTACTTATGGCATCGTATATTTCGTCCGCCGATGCAACCGTCGCGTGTGCGCTGTCGGACGAGGAGCATATCGCCTACATTCAAGAGGCCATGGTGGACATCCACGGACCAGCAGCCGAAGAAAACTGGACCGGAAACTGGAAGAGGCACTGTTGGGAACACGATGAACACCATGCTGGGTCCTGGGCCGTGCCAGTCGTACCTCAGCAGCAGCTCTACCTCCCCGCCTATTGGCAGACGGAGTTCAACACCGTGTACATTGGCGAGCATACCAGTTTTACACATTCGTGGGTGTTTAGTGCCTTGGAAAGTGCTGCGCGGGGCACGGTGCAGATGTTGTTAGATTTGGGATTGGTTGACGAAGCAAAGCAGGTTAACCAAGAGTGGATGGCCAGGTGGATTTCCGTTTGAGTAGCTGCACGAAGTGTAAGGATCAGATGGGAACACAATCAATAAACAGAGTGTTTTCTTTTACTATATTTGAAACGATCGAACAAGATATAGCCATTCACATGAGAGCTTTGCTCAGATTCACTGCTGTTTGACAAGATGTTTGGCTGATATGCTTATGATCAAGTACCCGAATCACCGAATTGATCCCAGTTCCCTTTTAGATTCTCGATAAATGACGAAATATTCGACCATTATCTGTTGCGCTGCTCATTGTCTACGTTTGCACTTTGTAACTCCTACTCCATGGTATACAGGATATGCATGTGTAAAATTGCACTGTGCCATTTTCTATTGAGGACAACATTCCCATTTCTTGGCTCGCCATAAGAGTATTACCCACTCTACATCAGAGGGCTAGGCTTGCGACTGTCCCACTAAACGGCTCTGCATTTTGTCAAAATCCTTTCACGTTTCGACCTTGGTGATATATGAGCAGCCAATAATTACCTCCAGCTTTGAAGCTTTTGCCAGAATTAGTTCCTTTTCTGCAAAAGAATGGATATAGAAGCGTCTATAGTGACTTGCACATGTTCTTCGGTCCATACGTGTATCCAGATGCGTGGATCCTCATTTCATCTGGATTGCTAAGGGCATCTTGGCTTGATGAAGATTTAAAATGCTGCCGCAGATATCCAGAACTACGGGCGAGGGAATAAAGAGGACAAGTTGGACTGGGATGACTCTGCCTACTTGGATAATATTCGCCAGATTATGCTGAGTTTAAGGCCTAATTATTCGGAGACTGAGCAATACTTGTGTGCTTTTACGAGAGTGAATCAGGTGGTGAGTAATGACATTGCCAAAGTTGCCATTTTAATTAAATCCGCCTCAATTCTTACAGTCACGCCTGGCACCTCCAAGTATGCTGCGCCATACTTTAGCGATGGTGATACGTCGCCAAAACTAAAAGAAAGCATTTTCAAGAAATTAATAATTAATAGTCGAGGAACAAAAATACATCGAGTTATAAATACAGAAGACAACATGCCGCAGCTGTGCATTTCCCAGATATGTTGTCTCAAGCCGTGACATCAAGGCTTTCCAACACAGAACCCCCACTGACATACTCTTATTTAAGATCCGAGGACGAAACAGACTCGCAGGGGGCCATTTCACAAGGCCAGATGGGGTCGATCTTGATAAAGGTGGCTGGAAGGTTGAAGAAGCATCTTGGGAGCTCGCCCCAGACCAGGTTGGTGGTATCAATGCTGGCATCATCGCCACCGTTGAGGGCGCAGTCAATGATGGCGCGGTAGAAGGTCTCCCGATCACCGAGTCCATAGGTAGCCATAGCCTTGTAGATGTCCTCGCCGGCCTCGGTCCACTCATCCTCGGTCCAGTTGTCGGAGTGCTTCATGAGGTAGAAGCAGTACTCCTCGCCGTCCTTGAGCTCGAGCCACTGACGACCGGTAGCGTAACCGCAGTCCTCACGCGAGCGGACGCTATCACTCTTATCGGCAGCGAGGTAGAGGTTGGCAGACTTCATGATGTTGTTGGCGACCTTCAGTCGGAGGTTGTTGGCAATGGACTCAATGACAGCGGTGACGGCAGCGGCGTCGTCGTTCATGATGAACCAGCCGCCGTTGAAGAACTTGGCAATTTTGGTCTCGTAGGTGTCCCACTTGGGTGCAGGCAGGGAATTGTACTCGTCATCGCTCGTGCCGCCACCCATGGCAATGCGAAGGATAGTCTCGAGTTGGTCGCTAGCCTGAGAAAAGGAATCGGCCAAAGCACTGGAGATGGTGCCCTGGTCAACACCTTCGTCGCCGTCTTCCAAGTTGGCCAGGCCAGAAAAGACGGCACCCAAGAATCCGAAACCGGCCTCAACAGCGGTACCCTGTGAAGTAATACGAGGTTAGTCATGAGAAAATATTTCAAGTAAGGGACAACGTACAGCTCCGGGAACAAGTCCTCCGAGGACACCTCCCATGGAACAGGCGGCTGAAAGCCAAGACATGACATTGTCAGAGTCGGTTTCATCACCACCAAATGCAGTCGTCATGCTGGCAATCTTGAGTCCGTCAATGAGTGTCTCGTCGACCAGCTGGCTCTTCATCTGGCGAAACTTGTTGTGCGCGCCCTTGGCGGCCTGGAAGATCCAGTACGCATCCTTGGCCAAGGGAGTGTTGATAAGGGTATCAAAGTGATCATCACAGCTCATGCCACCCATGGGATTGCATTCACTACTGCTGAGGGTGCCACAGCCAGAGGCTTCGGACTTGCCCGAGGTTCCGTTCATGAGGTTATCCTCGATGTTGAGGAGCCAATGGTTTTGGTGTTCTGTTGGTGTTGAATTAGCATTTGTTCGTTCGGTTCAGTACAACCGCGCTGGTAAACAAAATGTGCATCTGTGAGAAAATTCAAGAAATTAAACGTACCCCATTGAGCCTTGATGAAAAGTTCAAGCTGTTCACCTGCCCATGTCTGCTCCCAGAGCTCATCCACGCCTTCGGGAGTAGACAAGTCCCAGCCTTTGCAAAACTTCTCCTTGTCGTTGTAGATATCATCTCGTCTGCCAGAAAATGGCCGAGCATCGGCCAAGAGGGCAAAAGACAAAAGAGCGAATGCAGACTTCATTTTTAAAGTTGGCAGTGAAGGAGTGACTGAAAAATTAAAGGAATGACAATTCGATAGAATGAATGAGTACGGTTAAAGAGCGACTGAAAAGACTGATGATAACAACTGGATAGAAACTGCAACGAGATGCCCTCATATATATTCCAACAATGCCTCGCATTGTACACTGGACTCCAGTGACTGGACAGTGACTGGAGCCGCAGCCTTGAACCGTTGAGAGCGTGGGCCATGGCATGTAAGCTTGCGCAACCTTTGGCGAGATTGATTCTCAGCGCTCAGGGTGATCGATTCGGCAACGAAGGATCAACTCCATCATGAGTATCGATTTTCTAGCCATTTTGGAGTGACTGCTCCATGTTTACCGCAGCTTGAAGGATTCCCTGTGGACTCCTGTGGACCAGTTCATCTCCAATTGCAGCGCACTGATACAAGGCTGAACCAATCTGGGAACCACCGCGGACCCTGGTCAGCATGGCCAAAGGGCTGAGGGCAGTGCCAATTTGGCTTAGCACGGAAACCTGGGAAAAAAGGAGAAATCGGTCCGGCGCGGGAAGAAGATCGTTTAATCGACCCAGAAGGGATGCATGATGGTATTCTCCACAACTATTGGTAGTCCGAACATCTCCGAACGGCTGGTCCGTTTCATGTAGACGTGATAAGTGAGGCTGTGAGGGTCCCGAACGGCGAGATTGATCCCATCGGCTGTGCGCATTTGGACGTGAGGCGAGCTGAACGCGGACCTACCCCCAGCCACTACTAACTGGAGCTTCTACTGATAAAAAATCTTAGGCGATAAGCTTACGGATTAGGCATAGATGTGATGCATCCTTTGCGGCTTCACGTTGAGTGGCGCGCTGATAAACGCGGATGCATTGCGGCGCAGCGCATGCCTGTCGCTTTTGCACAACGTACCCCAGACCCAAAAAATCCTTTTGCTCCGCCGCGGGAGAAGCATCGTGATTCAGATCTCTAGAAAGCTTTTTTCTTCTTGTCCAAGTCTTGGCAAGCGCCGGCGTTGGCGACTTCAATCCTGCCAGAAGATGGCCTCGTGCTTCTCGATGATTCTGTCGTGCTGCAATACTCGTGTCACGACAGAGTGTGTCGCTTATCAGCCTATCCCAATATACGGAGGATAGACGATGTTGCATCAATTACTTCAGCTCAACTAGAAGTGGAAATGCCCGACGAACGAGCGAGTTTACCGCTAATGTGCGTAGAGATCCACACCATCTCCATAATATGGGTGTCAATGATGGTTTTTCAGGGGCCCAGGGTGATTCCCGTTCTATCATCACAATTTAAGCATTCAGGGCATGCATAATGACCACTGTCCGTCCCGTATTCACTCATAACATGACGTCACAATTGGTGTCGCTAATTTGTACATCTCACTTTTCATATTTTCAGTATAGGCTTGCTTGGACCAAGTACATCCAGGGTTTGTGCTGTGCAGCTGGTGTATGGACAGGTTTGCATGATAATCCTCTGATGCATCGCCAAACTTGGATGTGAAAAGATGAACCAGACCGTTGGTTTTGTTTTGGATGAAATGATCGAACTCTGATTACATGGAAAGGTTTGATTCTTTATTTCATGATTTTATGAATCCACTTATCATCCGTTTCGGTGTCGTTAGAAAGCAAATCGCGAGACAACGTTCGCCAAACAGTTCGGAGTGGTCGATCTAGGGTAGGTAGCCAGACTTGGCAGTAGCATTGCGCGAACGAATGTAATGGGCGGTTCTGAAAGTAACCAATGATGATTCTATGGCACTAAGAAGAGAGGATCTGAAAGGGCGTTTGTTTTCTATTACGGAAGGCTGCACCGTGTTGACTTGAAAACGAGAGCGCTTTGTGTTGTGGGGTTGCACAAACCAATGAGGGATTGTGGCTTCAAATACCACAGACCGCATGGTGGAGTTTCAAACATGGCGGAGCTAAATTTGCAGAACAAGACTTTTTCTTCTTCTTTGCCATGGCCTGGTTAGTTACTCATGCACTCTAAAATTTTCTTCCTCGCTCTTCGTTACAGCCAAGGGCTTGGTGGTCGCCTATTTTGACTCAACGGGGCTACCAGGGTAAAAGCACTCCGAATCTGTTTTTAAAGACCTCGAATGGGGAAGGCGAGAGCACCCAGCCGATGAAAACCAGTGTAAAGGTGAATATAATTATGCCCCTTTTGGTGGCGAGCAATTGGAAAAGTTCACAGTCAGTGCATTTCAACAAAGTCGAACAGTTATGTAGGCGTCAAAGGTGCCAAGAAGGTCATGACCCGCAACCCCATGACATGGCCTAATTCTTTGAGTTTATAGTGCCAAGGCATTTCCCTCCATCACTCGCCGTAATGACACGCCAGCTACATTCCTTGTGTAACTAATTTTGTAAGCTTACTCTGACCCGCGACTCCGCATCGGGCCGTGCCAAGATGCCAGTAAGGTTAACTCTGTTTTTATTTTTTATTCTGTCTCATCTTTTCCTCTGAAGAACAACGTTAGCCGAGTTCTTTTGTACTTTTTAGGTGAATTTACGTCAAGTGTGGCGAGCTGAGATACAAAGGTCCCGGGGGCCGATAGAGCTGAAATCTTGGCGGGGATGGACCGCCTAATCTGCCAATTATGAGAGCGGATGGCGGCTTATGACTCGCAACGGGTCCCACTACCACATTCCTTCACCCCGTATTCCCTTGCCATGTCTCTAGTCAGCCTCACAATCGTCCAAGCCACATTCTCGGTGTCTGGGAAGATAACGATACCGAAGGAATGTAGCTGGGTACGAAGAGGTCCTTAGCAATCATCAAAGTCTTGGCTTTATCAGATCCGCAGAAGAAGCTGCCATCTATTTAAACTGTGCGCAGTCCTGACCAAGTGAGCTTTTCATCACCAATCACTCATCTTTACTTACACAAACACAACTTCACACAGAAAATATCACACGGCACTAAACATCCATCATGAAGGTCCTCACTTTTATCGTCTATTTATTCGTCGCCGTGTCATTTGCCAGCCCAGTGCCTCAAGAGGAGGAGCAAACCTGCCCGGTATTCCTTTTCATCTCCTACTAGATCATCAGGAACGAGTTTGGAAACTAATATGACCCTGTTTCAATACAGGAAAATGCCGAGTATACCTTCTGCGGGTCAGCTTGTCCACCGACCTGTGAGACTTTGAACAAGCCTTGGGGCTGCATAGCACTGTGTCGACAAGGTTGTCGATGCAAGGCCGACTACATCCTGGATAGCGTAAGTATTTCTGATTACAGTTCTATATAATCAAAAGGAAAGTTGGTAACAGCCGGAAAACAGCAAGGCCGATGTATCCCCATTTCGGAATGTCCGAAACAAGGAGTCGCATAGAGACAAGTGCAGGCCAAGAGATTACATCACCAAAACTTGGTAATGTTAGTTCTTGGAACTCAAGCTGCAAAGCCTAGGATAGTGTGATGAGAATTAAATGTCAGTGTTTTGTTGTTGCATAAATCAACTTGTTTCCACCGTGCATCACCAGGGACGCTCGTTCCCAGACGTAATGTTTGGCATGATGCATTTAATATTTGCGAGTTGAAGCGGTGCTTTCTTTCTTTTTCTAAATATACTTTTCCATTTCGATTACATTGTAGGGGCGCCTCTGATTACCGACGTCTTTCCAATAGCTTTGACTGGTGGAACGATAAACGGGTCTACTACCATGATGCTGAGGACTGAGAATGGAAAGTAATAAGAACTATGGTATCGATGCTGCCACGTCTTGTTGGGCTGTGTGAATCCCACGAAAAGATGGTATGCAGATCAAGACAATGGTCAATTTATCCGTAGCACCGTCTCCATTTTACCCGCACTATTGGATAAATCGAGATGCAGATTGGACTTGGAACCTCACAGTCATGCTGTCAAAGATGTAGCAAACACCGTAACCCGACGGATGAAGGATTGACTTTGGTCTACGGAGTCATCAAAAGTTCCTTCTTGCATGGCATACAAGGTCTCATCTTGGGGCGTAGTAAAGAAGGCCAGTGTCTTCGCAATACCATCGGGAGTGGACTGAAAACGACTATCTGTGCATCTCATGTAGTGGACGTAGTCACTACTGTTCAATGGAGGCGAATCCGACAAGTAAAAAGCATCATCATTGCCTGTTTTTGCAGTTAACCGCAGTATAGTATCCCCGTCGTTAACGTTCGCCATCAAACGTCCGGAGGTATCTGGCAAGTAGTTGGCGGCAAGATTGCCCGATCCGGCGAGCGAATAGAGATCTCGGGCAAAGTCCTTGAGAAGGAGTGGGATTTTGGTGCCATCCGAGGTACGCATGGTTAGTTTAGACCATGTATTCTTGTGAGAATCTATACAGGTCGCGGTAGGGACCCTGGTCTCAGTTGATGTGGAGATAGTCGTTTCAACGGTAACCGTTGGTCTTTGTCACCGTCAATGTAGAAGTAGTGACTTTCGCAATTGTGATTGTGGGACTAAGCTCTGCTTGCCTCCGCAGTGTCACCATCAAGCTAATGCTACTAATTCCAAGTTTTTGCTATCTTGGCAATGGTTTAGTGCCGTAGTAATGGATGCTCGGATCTTCAGCGTCAGTGTAAGATATCAACTCTTCAAATATCCTACGACCGTAGTTTCGATCGAACCAGTAAGTAGCAAGGCCGTATTCTCCAAATACATGTACTCTAAAAGCACCCTGGGGCTTAGGCTCTGCCTCAACCATCTTGACCCAGTAGAGTGACCGGAATCCGCTCTCTCCGGCAGGGGGGAAATCTGCCGGCACCGTAGCGATTTGAGCCAGCGTCTCGGCGTCAAGCAGGATGCAAGCCGCAAAACGCATATCACCAGCAACCTTCGAGCCTTGCTTTGTCTCAATCCAATTTTTGAAGTACGCGCGTACGTCGGCCACCGAGGCACCATCGAGAGCAGCATCTTCAAGGACATCGTTCTCGTAGCGATGCAACATTTCCTCATTCGGCCTCATGTCGACCTCGGTGGAAATGTCGCCAAGTCGGATCGGGTCATTTCTCTTTTTTCGTCCCAATTTCGCCTTCATATCAACGGCTTCAATATCGACGTACACCTGGGCTAGACGGCCGAGGATAGCAATAGCGTGCTGGAATTGGTCATCAGACCCGGGGCCATACGCGGTGCGTATAATGACAAACCCCCATCGTTCCGGCCGATGCCCCCGTGTGAGCACCAAGACATCGCGCAATTGGCTAACAATTTTGCGGTTTACAAAAGGGTCGCCGTGGAAGCGCGGGGCCCTAAACCCTCTCTCGTAGATCCAAGCAGGATCGCCTATGGTAGCCTGGGGCTCGGTATCCGGGGTTGTGTCATTTTGCGACATTTTTGGGGCTTGTAGTTGCGAGAAACAAGAAGAAAGATAGATAATTCCCAAGACAGAGAGTGGTGTGACCGTCCGAGACCCGGTTTATATGGACATGAGCAACCACGTTCCATGTCTTGCCAACGGCACCAACACACAGACCCGACCCACATCTTCTCAATCTGGCTGTGATTTCCGCCTCGAGAGACTTAGCCGAGCAACCCTGCGGAGCAACCTCGCAGAGCATAAGCTCCACCTCAGTGGGTCCTGGTCTCGTGGACCTCAGAGTCCGTGGAAAATCTTTTCCAAAGTTGGTTGTGCATTTGGTACTGCCAAAGTTATGTTTAATTACTGTACCTTAAGGGACAAGGGATTACCTTTTCTATTGCTCTTATCGATGCTTTGTATTGAAGTCCATTGTCTTGATATAAATAATCAACTCGGTAATATGAGTCAACTTCTAAGTAAATAAAGTATTTATATATCACTAAAAAGGTATATAAGCTTACTATTCCGAAACAAGCGTCCACCGGGTATACCTCGTCCTTCAATGGAATGATTCCTAAGAGATTCATTGTCAATGTCATCACTTATATTATCTACAGTGCTTTATTCAGACCGACTATCTATGGTTTTCTGCGAGAACCCATGGCCTTTTGGTCGCAGTTCACATCCACAAACTCTCAAGCCCGTACAAGTAATAGTTGCGACTATTTACAACTAGCGCCATTCAACTGCTAATCCCGAAACCGTTATGGGTGTCGTAAATCTGTCCAAGAAGCGATTGTACCGCCTGTAAAACTCTTTGCAGTCCTCAGACTCCAATAGCATGCTCGGGAAACAATGCGGAACACCCTTGTACACAGCCACATCCAAATCGACACCAGCATTCGCCAACGCCTCTCCATAGGCGAGGCCCTCGTCGCGCAGGACGTCTAGGCCTCCGCATTGGAGGACTTTCGCAAGTTAGTTACATCCATGGCGGGTAACAGAGCGATAGTGGAGAACTCACGAGTCGGAGGAAGACCGGCATGCGACTCGGCCAATAGCGGCGAATGTCGATAATCAGACGTGATGTCGGGGAGGTAGTTGTCCCAAGTATCTTCCATCTGCAAGGCGCTAAGAACGCCAGCGTTGTCATTTTGAATATAACTCGCAAGCTCGTACTTGTCGTGCGGGAACAGCTTGGGGTGGCAGGCGATGGGGAAGTGTATAACTTGGGCGATGATGCCAGTCACTCCGGTATTCCTTGCCTCGAGCCCTAGGCAGGCGGCCTTTGACGGTGTCAGCATCGTTCACATGGGCTGAATAAAGTTGGCCGTACCAAGTTTGCACCTGCGCTGCTTCCAGCGAGAATGATCTTCTCGGGATCAACACCGAGGGCTTGGGCGTTCTTCTTACACTGCAACAAGAGTAAGCATGATGAATATCCACAGGGCGCCTGCCAGAGACTCACCCACAACAAGCCGTCGTAGCAATCCTGGAGCGGCACCGGAAATCTATGCTCTGGGTACCTTGTCTCTGTCAGCACTTTACTCGATGCTGATTCAGCTCGGTGGAACCAACATGCGGTAGTCTACGCTCACCACCACAACATCGTGAAGAGCGGCAGCGTGCACGTTTTCGGCACCATCAGTCTCATGGTTTCCAACAGTCCAGCCTAGGGAGTCGCATCTTGTCAGCCGCGCTCACTTAGTGACTACTGCGTCCATGTTCACATACCTCCACCGTGCATTCGGTACATCAAGGGCGCATTAGGTTGCACCTTGGGTGACTTGTAGACCAACAGCTCGACTACATGTCCATCCCTTGCTGGAAACTGCATCTTCTCGGTGACAACATCACGACCTCGTTCGGGGCTTCCTGGTGGAAGTGGAGCATCGGGAAGACCACGGGCGCCCAGGAAGGATTTCCAATCGGTGCAGCTCCAGATGGCCTGCATAGGCTCGTCAATCGCTGGTCGAAGCGCAATCCACTCTGGAATTGGCTCTGAGAGATGGCCATTCTTTGGACGGGGTTGAAAGTTGGGATCTAATTTGACATACTCAACCTGAGCCTTGGGAGGGGGTCGAGAGCCATCCATGTTGCTGCCAGAGGTGGTCTGCTGAGCAGTTATGGTAGTAATTTCGGCCCTTTTTTGCGGGCTGAACGAGAGGTATATAGCTCGATAATGAGCTGAGATGTGCCGGGTTGATTGTTTGATGATGTTGAGAATGGACACAGAGGCTGTTTTAAATCAAGGTGAGTTGGCGAGTGGGGCTCGGCCCAATTGAAGGCGATCTTGGCGTCAGATGCATCAACCCACCAAGAAGATGTGGCCGTCCGTCTGCAAAACAAGCTAATTCTCAGCTATGTATCTTGCTAGACGGCCTAAAAATGAGGCTTTGCCTACAAATCAACTGGGCCAGCTAATCTTGGTCCATGATTCACGAATTGTCATTTTGATTGTGTCGAAATTTCTGCTTCGCCTCGACGAATTCAACGTGAATCGATATGATTCATCCCCACTTTGCCGAATTGGGTCGTCCACTGTGGGCGACAAAGCGGGGCCTGTGTTTATTAGCGCATCTGACGGAAATAGATGGCAAGAGGGAAAGCGAGAACCACGACTGAGGATGCTGACTACGAAGAGCGACTGAGATCATTCCCTAGATTGACCAATTGTTGAGCCATACGGGATAGATGCAGCACCCGAATTGGCAAAATCATTCTCCTCCCCGAATGACTGTAAAGTATTGCATGCAACTCAAGAAATCATGATCTGCGCTAGTTCAGCCCTGTGGGGCAGTACCGAGGCCAAGGACCTGAAGGAAAAGTGCGATGATGCAAATGATGTGCACCATCACACTTTTTCTGGGAAGATGACTATGTCCAAGTTAATATAGCTGTAGTCTCGCAAATATACGATACTGATTCGGAGCATTATCGTGGATAGAAGAAGTTAATTAACCGCTGTTACTGTAGGCAATTTTGCCAATGTGTACCGTTGACATGGAACCGAGATTTGAGCATACCAGCCAAATCCAACGGTATCAAGATGGATTATGGTATAGTTTTTATTTGCTGGAGATTGGTCATTTCACCATTAAAAAAATATACTCTCGCATTGAATTCTAAAATGAGGTAGACAGATGTACCCAGCTCGACCTAAAATCGACGTTATAGGGTAGGTGGGTACAAGGTGAGGGCAGGGTACTTAGAAGCGAGACACATTAGCAGAAGACACCATCATCACAGCACTAGGTGCCCTTTAGGTACATGATTAATCTGGATCAACGCCCAATCATAGTTGCATAGGGGTCGTTTTATGGCCACGAGGTCATTGCGCTCGACACAGTGTACGAGAATTCATTTAACGTACAGAACGCGTCATAGGTATTCATTCCTCTGCGAAAGTAAAACTCCATCGCATCCGTAGTGGAGTCGGCGGGTTTTCTATGATACGCCCATTTACGAGCGGAGATAGGTCCTAGTGATGATCAATAAATCCGATTCTCGCTCTCGAGCGCTAGCGCCTCCAATACGGCGAAGATTTTCCAATGCATTGCATGAATAGATGAAAAAAATGCATTATTTTTGTGCGAAAAGCATCAAAATAACAGTTATTATGACTTGCCTTTTTTTTTTTTTTTTTAGGTTTCTATACATGGCTAGCTTATGTCAGAACTTGGCGATGAAGGGATGGCCAAGAAGGGTCCAACGAGTACCTTGGCTTACTACTTTTGCGCAATGTAGCTGACACGTCGAGAAGGTTGTGGCTTTGTGCAAGTACATGTGCATGACGTAACGGAGATAGACTTAACGCCGGCGCCAAACACATCCCGCAGCTGGAATGATAAAAAGCTGAGGATCCGCTTTTGGAAGATGATGTCAATGCATCAAGTTCAAATCGCAGATTCGTTTTCACATTGCAACTGCATCTCCAAAATGGCCACAGTCATTGTTTTCGGCGCAACTGGTGCTGTCGGGTCTGTCGCAGCACGCACGGCCCAGAAGAAAGGAGCCAAGGTCTGGCTGGCCCTGCGAGACCCTCAGAAGCCCATCGATGGCCTCAGCGCGGAGCAGGAGAAGGCAGGTGGCTATCAAAGGGTTCAAGCCGACTTGACGCAACCCGACACGGTTGCCGCAGCCGTGAAGGAGTCTGGTGCTACGCGCGCTTTCATCTACCTCGCCCTCGGCACCCCCGATGGCATGAAGTCGACCATCGAGGCGCTCAAATCCGCCGGAATCAAATTTGTCGTTTTCCTGAGCAGCTACACCATCCCTGGGGACCCCCGAGACGTCCTCCCGAGCCAAACCATTCCGTACCTGCACGCCCGGGTTGAAATCAGCCTCGATGAGGTGTTTGGTCCTGAGAACTACGTCGCCGTGCGACCGGGCGTTTTTGCCATCAACCTGCCACGCTACTTCAAGGCTGGAATCATTGCTGGAAAAGTCAGGGTGCACGGGGGTGATTTCATAATGGATGGCATCACCCCAATTGACATGGGAGAGGTGAGTGGCACAATCTTGGTGGAGGGACCCAAGGAAGGGCAGCAGAAGGTGTACCTCTACGGACCGCAGCAAATATCACAAAAGGAGGGGTTGCGCGTGATTGAAAAGGTCTTGGGCAGGAAGATTGATATCGAGGCCATGACGGACGAAGAACGCTTGGACCATTTGGCCAAGGTCGGCTTGTCTAAGCCGTTGAGAGAATATCTGGTCAAGGTTCACAGCTTAAAGGAGATTGTTCCCCTCACCAATTATGAAACGGGCGTCGCAAATGTACAGTTGTACACAGGGAGGCCAGCTACTGGGTTCCAAGAGTGGGTGGAGGCAAACACCAAGCTTTTTGCGGAGCCGTGAAATTTGCGGCATGCTGGTTAGCATGTAAATTGTCGTTAGGGAGTATAACTGGGCTTATAACAGCTTTGTGACGAATGTATGGGGTGCTCCAAATTGAAGGCCGATTCGAAATGACTGAAAAACGGTTCGATTGCAGCTCGCGATATTTCATTATGTCGATGCGAGTGGCGTGGTTGAATGATGCAAAAGACTTGCAATTATCTAATGCAACGATTTGTATACATAGGGGTTAAAACGGTGACATGTTCGCATGAAAATTCTGAGGTTTCTATATGACGGCGCTTTTATTCGTGCTCATTGACTATTTGGGACTATTTGACTGATTATATCATCATACCCCTGCTCATCCGTGACCTCCAATCTCTGTCGACTTTCACGAGTAAGGCGGTTGCCGTGGTTCAAACATGAATATATGGCAAGGTAGGTTAGGTCTAAGCTTTCCCGCATCTGCCCCAGGAGCCAAGTCCAGTCTCTTCCCTGGCGTATCACGTTGATGTGATGAAGCCGAACCTGCCGAAGAGTGGGGCTGTGGTATATAAGGAAAGTGCTCAGCTCCTCGGCAGTGCAGTCAAACCCGCCGAGGTCCAACACTTGCAGATTCGGAACGTGCAGGATGGATGATAGCTCGGAGAACCTGCTACGCAGCTCGCGATTGGCAAGGGGCATCCTCCAGATGAAAGCTTCACGCACATCGTAGGCATCGTAGCATTGCATTTTGATGGTCAATTTGGAAAGCTCCGGAAAGCGCTGAATGAATTGAACCAGATCAGCCGCCCAAATTTCTGAATTGATTTCCGGCTCGGGACAATTCGGATTGAGCAAAAGCTGGAGCGATTCCAGACTCGAGACCGTAGCTTGATGAAGCAACGAGGATGATGGCCACGTGAGCATGTCGGGGCTTATGCGGCTTCCATGGAGTCTCAGTCTGCTAATCAGAACCCTGAACACCTTGATGCGCATGTCGCTTGCAACCATGGCGGTTGAAACGGCATGCATCAGGTGTCGGACAAAGGCAACGCTTGATTCTGACTCAAATGTAAGAGTCATTTGGGGGCGTGCGCCGACTTCATGGAATATCCTTTCTGGACCCGATGAAGAGACTTCATCACTAATAAAGATCTCCCTGCAGTTGACCAGCTGCTTCAAAGCCTGGGTGAGACAATGCATTCCGTGTCCGCTCTGGATGAGCTCCTCCTGGGAGGCGAGTGACTGGGCATATGCTGTCTCATTAATCTGATCTCGCGCTGTGCTGGCATCATGATTCTCGATGAACCTTGTCCGATTTCTCATACCGTGTCTAGGTTTCCTTCGAGACCTGAACAGAGACTCAATGCGGGGCAATTCATCCAGCGGCAGCAGGTGGGCGGGGCAGATCTCCAGGGATCTAACGCACTGACTAAAAACAGGATGCTGTGAGATGTTGACTAGTGCCTCCAGGCTTCGTTTCTCAAATATGAGGGAACGTTTTGTGAAGTAGATTTTGATCGCCAACGGGGACGTCTGCCCGCTGATTTGTTTGCACGTCTGGCGGAGATGCAGCAGATCTCGGTCGGCAAGCAGGGTGATGATCATGGTGAAAATCTCCGGGGCAAGATCAGTAATGGCCGCCATGATGCTGAATGCGATGAGTGAGCCTCGATGCACGATTCGTAGGTCTATGTGTCGTTTGTATTGGAAAATCTTTGGTTGACGATTCTTTCGTCAGATTTCCAGTGCGGTTGAAGTCGATGCAGCAAAGGCGGTGAAGACCGGCAGGAAATGGATGCCGTTGGCCATTCACTGGGTGGAAGGACTTTTGGAATACCAATGAGGCCAGCTGTGTTCATTATCCTAGCTTCAAAGAAAATGACCGAGTTGGATTCTATGGGGAACCTGAGAGTTCAGAAAGCTGAACCAGGCCAGCGATAAGAGCGATCCTTTTGCTCATGTTTGGGGACAACAGCTGCCCAGGAGATCATTCCTGAGACACTTCTCCAAAAAAAGGTATCTCAGGTTGATAGAATGAAATAGGCACGAAGCGGAAAGAGAATGCAAATTTCACAGCATTGCAGCATCAAGGAATCCGCATCTGATCATCTATTAGAGCCACCATCCAAGTCAAGACCAAGCCCAGACATGGCTCTAGCAATGAGTTTCGAGTCAAGCAGCCACCTGGTCTAGTTATTGAGCTGAACGCAAGACACCTGTTATTTATGCGACCCACAAAGCGGCTCTTGAAAAGATGGCAAATCATGGCCTGGACTGCTCTATAGGAAGATCTTGCTTGATGACCAAACTAGATCCGGTCTGGCTTCCAATCAGCGAGCTGCAAATCAGATTACTAGTGATGAATGACTGCTACTTAACAAAGATTCATTGAGATAGCAATTGAAATGGCAAACAACTGCAACATGTAGGATAGCTAACTCAAAAGCCTTTCGGTAATTCAAACCGCACAGAATAAACAAGTCACATAGCTGCCTTCACTGTCCTGGCAAGCTTCCCCTAATCCATGAGTTTATGAGTGTAAGGGTCGCTTCAGCCTTGTCAAAGGGGGCCATGTGGCCCGCACCAGCGATTTCAGCATAGGTAAGCGGCTCATAGGATTTCCAACGACCAGCTGCTTTTACGGCATTATACCAAGGAACAAGGTCCCGAAAGCGGAAAAAAGGGTGCCCGTCCCAGGTGAGACCCTCGTTTACAAGGCGTCGCATGCCAGCTGCGTTACAATGCCAATCTTTATCGCCAACATAAATAAGAACTCGAATGTTCTGCAATGTATGAAGTTAGTTGCAGTCAGACCAAGTTCATACCATGTGAAACTTACTGCTTCTAGGACCTCATTGACATAGTGGTCGCTAGATTTCCATAAATCTCCAACCTTTTCCCATTGCTGAAAGACATCGTATGAAATTCCCTGGAAAGACTCTGTGACGTCGACTCCGAGGGCAGCCTTGACGTCCGATCGGTTCATAAACTCATCAATGTGCGTCATTTCGAGATAGCAAAGCGGATCATCGCCACAGGTGCGCCGCCAGTCGTATGGGTTTCGATGTAATGTCCCTATGATGTATTCGCTCATCTCGCTGCACTTCCGTTCTGCGTCCTTGCAAATTGCTGACGTCCACCCTGCCGTCTCACATATGCCTAAATTTCTCTCACACCACATGGCGCGCGGGGCCCACTGTTTGCATTCATGCGAGGTTAGTAAACTGTCTGGCCCTGCACACGCGGCTTCGAATGAGCCTGAATTTTGGATAGACCTTCGAATCAGACCATTTCCGATCATTATTCCTTTGAGACCAATGTGAGACCGGGTCGAAGCGCCGTGTTCTGCGACGTAGTTCAAAGCAACCTGCTGTGTAATGGGTGATGTCGGAAAACCCCGCGTTGTTTGTCTTCTCAAAATGGTGGAAGCGAGAGCTGGTACCCATGACCCTCCATATGACTCTCCAGCAATGTAAAAGTCTACTTCGGCCAACTCTGGAAACGCAATGAAGAGCTGGCGCAAAAATGTGTCCATAAGCTCAGAGGCTTCCTGAAGACCGCTCGGGATAGCCTTTCCCCGTGAGAAACCGACCGAAGCAGGTTGGCTAGACTGCCCGTCAACAAAAGTTGCTGTATATCATTTGGCTTACTTACTCAACAAAAATGACCGAAGCGTTTGTGTTCCAACCAAAAGGGTTTTCTACAGTGGACCCTCCTTCCGATGCTATGCGGCAGGGTCCGAGTTCCATCAGGTTACCATAGCCTGTTGACGAGGCTCCGGGTCCACTGTAATAGGTGTTTCCTGGTTAGCCGCAGAGTAAATGAAGTGAGAATAGAATTAGACTTACCCACTCATCCAGAGAATGAGCGGATCGGTTTTGGGGTCATTTTTGCTCTCAAATAACCAGAAAAATATACTTCCATCAGACTCATCATTGGTGTGAATGAAGCCCGATGTTCCTGGCGAAGAGCTGTTGCATGCGAAGGCAGTATCGTTGCCCAAGCTAACGGAAAATGGGGGAATTGCGCCATGGGAAGGGAATTGGAGGGCCGTAGGCAACAACCGATAGCCGCTGACTACTCGGAAGGTGTGCATCCAAACAATAGCCTTGAACAAGCGATCAGAGAGCATGGTGGAGCTTGATTTGGAGTTGTTGATGTTCCAGCCTTTTCTCCCAACGATAAATCTTGATGGTTAGTTCACCTGTTACATAAACAAGAATGAGTTTCCTTGACTAGAGCGTTAAAGTTGGAACATTGAGTGGAAGCCAGGGCATCGGAACTTCGCAAATGACAGGGTTGTATTTGTTGCAGTCGCTGGCGCTTTCACGCACCATATTAGGAATAGCGCCACCACATGTCCCAAACAGGGATACGATAACAGCCAAAGGCCGCTGTGCACGATGTGTGTGCCCTAGGAAATCAGGCTACCCCATTTCAACGGGAAGATTACCTATCAGAAAGAATTATGCCCAATTCCGGCTTGTTGATAAATCCATGTCCGGGTGTGGGATGACAGCTCAGCACTTCTTTACCCTGACCGGAGGAGTCATTTGGAGGGTTCGCGGCACTTTGCTCTTGCGTGTTAGGTAGAGTCTGCCTGGGCAGGCAACCTCTTGAACGAGGAACTTCATAAGCAGTCTATTGCGTGGCATCACAAAATTCCAGCGTCTTGGCGTATTCACAGGATGCAGCTGGGCTTGTTTTGATCGCACTGCGACAAGCTATTAGCATCGAGGCACTAAAGTACATCTACACTAAATGGGCGGCCACAACATCTTTCCATTTGGGGATTTAACCACGACACCGCCCTTCCACACATACTTTATACTATCAGGCCTGGCAAGCAATTCAATATTCTCAAGCGGATTCTCATCAAGCGCAATGAGATCGGCGTCCCACCCTGCAGCAACCAACCCCTTCTTGGGCGTCTGTGGACCGAGCGTTTCTGCGGAATTGATAGTTGCAGCTTCGATGGCTTGCAGCGGCGACAGCCCAGCCTCAACGGCATACCCTAGCTCGTGACCATTTTTTCCATGGCATGTATCGGCCTTGGGGTCGGAGCTGGCAATGTCAGTACCGAGGGCAATCTTGACACCTTTTCGTACAGCCGTAGCATACGCTTGTGCATGCCTCGACGCGACCGCCTTCATTTTGCGTGCGGTGGGCGGGTTGAGCTTTTTCAGATTATGCAAACCGGCTTCGATGACATGACGGGTCGCCACCAACGTGACACCATGCTCAACCATGAGATCAGCCACTTCTTCGTCAAGATAACTGCCGTGCTCAATTGTGTGGGCGCCAGCACGAATCGCAGCCACGATGCCAGATTTTCCATGAGCATGGACAGCCACAGCACGACCTTGTAGTTTGGCTTCATCCATCAAAGCTGACAGCTCTGTGTCGCTGTATTGGCGATGCTCCGGGTCGTCTGTGGTGCTGAGTACTCCGCCCGTTGCTATCACCTTGATACATCGAGCGCCGCGGCGAATTTGTTGCCTCACAGCAACACGGCACTCGTCAACGCCGTCGGCGACAACGAGGGTCGACACTCCAGGCCACTGGTGGTTTCGAGAAACGCCTTGGCGAGATTCGACAAAATCGCCTGGAAGAGTGCATGCGTCACAGCTACCTCCAGTGATTCCGATCGCACCACCAGCACCAAAGACATTGGGGCCCAAAATCACTCCCTTGCCAACCAGAGGGGCCACCTCAGTCGCGAAGGATCCCATATCTCTCACAGATGTGAAGCCAGCCATGAGCGTCTCATGAAAGCCACGAGCAATGGCTGCGCCGATGGTTGCTGGGTGTGTCTGGATAAAATCCGGGAAGTCCACTACCTGAGTGCCCGCAAAGTGCGTGTGGCAATCCCAGAGTCCTGGAAGCAAGTAACCGACCCGAGTAATTGGTGTGGTTCTGAATTCGTCCGGTAGATGCGCTTGAGGGCCTACGAAGAGAATGGATCCCTCCAGAGTGGAGATGACAACGGCGGCCTTCGGCACTGGCTCTCCTCGGCCCGGAATGAGAAGGTTGGTGAAAATACATGTGTTGGCAGAGTTGATAACCTGGTCGTGACAGTACCCCTCTTGTTGTTGTGAACACTCGAGGATAAGGTGCGGGGATAAACCCAGGGAGGAATCCGAAACGTGGGAAAGAGATTTTGCTTCTTCGTTTGAAATAATAGTATATCCCAATGTGTCTTCAGTCTCATTTTGTTGGCATTTGCACGCTGCCATGTTGAAGGTCTAGGTTGGCTACTAAATAACTAATGTTGGGGGGGGGGGAACTTAGACTCTGTCATATCCATTCTTCTGTGAAAACGAATGTTCATCCCTTCAAGAAATAAAAAATTAAGGATCCGGACTTTTCAAAGACCTGACCAGTTATACATCCAAGTGCGCTAGGTAAAAGAAATGGACGATTTGGTGAAGACCCACCCTTGAGCGGTCCCCATGTCCTGATTAGGCAAGCACAGTAAGTTTACCAATTCAGGCAGTCTGATGAGCACTTTCAATCCTATCTAGGGCAAATCCAATGTGGTAAATAGCCATTACGGTGGAACTTGGATTCCCCGCGAAAATAAGCCGGAAGAAACCTGAGCAATCAGCGCCCGCAAACTAGGCACTTATCAACGCTTGATGCTGCCACATCGCGTCGTGGATCCTACCTCTCCCGCGTTCAAGAACACACCGTGATCTATGAGCCGCTGACAAAATTGGAATCCTCGGCTGAGGATGCGTGTACTTTCCTGCGCCGTGGTCATGCCTGGTCTCTTGAAGAAGCGCACTCGCGCGCCGAGGTCGGTTAAAATGAAGAGCCCGTCCGACGTCAAAGACCAACATGGCGTAAATTTCATCCACGACTAAGTGCATATTGCGCCAAGCGAAGCGTCTCGCGCCAGTAGCACCGGCCCTGCGGGTTGGATACATTGCACAGAAACAAGACGCAGCAGCGAAGCCTGCGGTCGCCCTCGGCCCGATCCACGGCGGCATCAAACAGGGCAATCAGATCGGGTGTTCCTTAGGTGCTGAAAGGGTCCTTGGGGGAAGCGGTGGAAACAAGTACGGCAGCATTTGGCCTCACGGGCAATAAATAATCATTTGCGCCGAGTTTTGTTCACCTAGACATGCGTAATCAGGCCTCACTTCGCGCTGTTGTCAGTCGATGAACCTTGAAAAGGCTTGGCATCGACAAAGCCTGACAGGTCAACATTCAGCCCAGTGATTCACGGGCAGCCGAATTATGACTGAGCTCTTGCTACTTTGATTGGGCACTCGTCTATTTCTCTTATTTATCATTTAGCTTTAGAAATTTCTATGTTTGAACCCCAAAGTCACACAGGGTAGAATTAGTCAAAAGATCATTGCGACTGGTCATAATGACAAAACTTTCACCTAGAGGTGTGATGTCTTGTTGTAGTGAGCTGTCATGTCATATCTCACGCCCAATGCTTGCTGTTAACCTGATTAGTAACGTCCAATTTATCGGAGAGGCTGTGACACACATCGCGGAGGTCCTGGGACAGCTTTTCGTCTTTGGCTGCCTTTCTAAGGACTTCAAAAAACTCATCTTCACGAATTGTCGTTTCGGGATCCTTTAGCCACAGGCGCTTAAAGTTCTCGGTCGAGACGGTGTTGATGATCTCGCGCCATATGTTAGCGCGAACCTCGGCGTATTTGTCCAGGATGGTGTCGTCGGCGAGTCCTTTGTGAATGCCAACCAGAGCATCTTGAAGGCTGCCAACGTCGGCAAGTCCTCCGGTTAGCCCGAGACCTCCGCTGGTTTTTACCTGTTAGCAAGCTTCTAAACAATTACTTGAGGTGGGTGCTCACAATGGGTTACAGAGGTGTCCAGAATCGCCAGCCAGGAGGAATCTCCCAGAACGTAGGCTCCTGGCCAGCCTCTGGTGCATGCGGTAAGGACCAACGTTTGTAACCTTATAGTCGGAGGGCTCCGGTTGCCCAGGAAGTATCTGCTTGTAGCGCATGGGGACACGTTCAGCATATTGCTCCTTTGTAAGCCCGGGCACGTCTCCGTATGTGACACGCCACAGACCCTCCTTGGAGATCTTGGCAGCCATGTACCAATCTGTGGGGTGTACGATAAAGTTGGCATCGTCATAGCCGAATTTTTCAAAGGGATAATAAACCTATAGACTGTTAGCAAATATTGTGCGAGTCCTCCCATGTCTAGACCGAATGAGACTGCTTACATTGGTCGCAATAATCTGCTCATCCCACGTAAAACCAGGATATTCCGTATCGCCATACAAGGCCTTTCGAATCTGACTATTTGCTCCATCGCAGCCAACGACGTAATCTGCCTCGAATCTCTTAATTTCGCCAGAAGGCACCTCGACGTCGACCCACGCCTTGTCGGCCGTCTGTCCGATTGAGGACGTCACCTTGTGCTTCATCAAAACCTCGCATCCATGCGCGACCGCTTCATCATACATGATGCGAAGTACGCGATCCAATTCGAGGCACACGATTCGGTGCACGCTTGATTCTGGTACTTTGCTGTGGTCATGCTTGACAATGAGCGATCCATCCATCTTTCGCCAACAGTGGGAGTCTGGGTGAAAGCCAAGAGCAGAAATGGTGTCAAGAATCCCCGCACGTCCAAATTCGTACTTGCCAGCGCTGCCGTAGTGGCAGGCGCGAGGTTGGTCATCGAGCTTGTCCGAGGCTTCGAGAACGCGAGTTTGGATGCCCTGCTTTTGAAGAAAGACGGCTAGAAGCAGCCCACATGGACCTGCGCCAACAATGAGGACCTGACAGATGAAAGAAGTCAGTCGATGATTCGGTGACGTACATGGAGAGACGAATGTGGAGCCCGTGTCGTATGATTTCTGAGACCGACTGGAGCCACATACCTGCATTCTATTATTTTATATTTATTCTATCGCAATCAAGTTGTCTCACAGCAGTAGATGCGAGTAAAATTTGGAACAATGAGGGTAAGTGTATGCTTGTTAGTCTTTCGGCAAGTGGGGTACATAAATGATGGAATCTCGTTGACGATGCGGGGATAAGCTCATGGCATCTCGAGGGTCCCCAACTGAAACACGTCCATGTGGGATCGAATCCTATATCATGTGGGACCATGTGGGTGGCTAGTGTCATTGACCAACAACGTGTGGCCAAAATGCACCGCATTGAGAAAGTCGAAGCAAACAAGGCCGAGGTAAGATGAATTTGGAGAAGATGGGCGGCTTTTCACCCCACAGCCCAGGGTCTCATTCTCCGACAAGTGGAGATTGGCACTCTACAATATCACCTGCCGCTTTTCTAAACCCGAGCGAGACCGATGAGTATTCCCGCATCGTGATTGACCCTCTTTGCTGGGTCGTGGAAGTTTTATCTGGTTTGTGTATGCTCTGGGTCTGGCTCTGGTTGGCACAGCCAGAGACAAACGCAACGCCGCCTTGTAAAGGTTAAACACGACAAACCAATTAACCAAGCAAGCGAGCTGATTCCGACCGCGGCGATATCTTCATCCAACATACTTCCCTCTGGCTGTGGAGCTTTCCCACACGTCTCCACATGGTCCCTACGATACCCGCCACACCCTCCATACTTTATTTTCCGGCCCCACATGAATTGTTGATGTCTTCGTTGCCGTTATCAATGATGTTATTTCCGCCAATGGTGACGATCGGCGACATCGGGTAGGGCTATCTATCCCACCTATCGAGGAATACTGGGATCCCGAATACCACCTGCCAAGGAAGTCAGCACAGCCCTCTTCGGTACCGTTCCGAGAGGCTGTCGTATTCGCTTGCACTCCGACAGGGACTGAATCCACAGCACGTAAATTTGACGTACTTGGGTTTGAAACGAACTTTGGCTTTTGCATCGCAGCTTAGTGGAGTGCTAAGGTCCGTGACGAGACTGACCACTGGTACACAATTTCCTCGCCTCGCTCAACCACCCGCCGATGTTTGTTTCGCATGCTTCCCAATAAGATGCATCCGTCAATTCTCAGACGACTCGACGTACAAAGAAGCTGAAAGCAAGAGTCAAACCTTGAATCAGACGAGTCCGCATATGACTAACTACAAAAAACAGAAATGGCTGAAAAAATGAGTTCGACCTGCATTCCAGGTGAAGCGTATAAATGGATGGCCTCGACTCTTGTAATCGATTATTCGTCCTTGGTTTCTGCTTTTATTCAAATATTTCTATAACTACTCGACGAATCCAAGTCCTTCTGCCATCATGAAGCTATTCAGCGTGGCGCTGTTCATACCACTCGCAATCGCGGCCGCCATTGGCCGCAATCCCCAAGGTGTAGACGTCAGCCGCTACCAAATCAACATTAACTGGAAGTCTTACGCGGCGAAGGGATCCCGGTTTGCCTATATAAAAGCGACAGAGGGCATCAAAGGTGTCGATTCAGCCTTCAAGTCGAGCTATGCAGCTGCGGCGAAGGCAGGCCTGATCCGCGGTGCGTACCACGTCGCAAAACCAGGAGCATCGACTGGGGCCGCCCAGGCCAAATTCTTCCTCTCGCAAGGCGGCGGCTGGAAAGCCGATGGCAAGTCGCTGGTTGGTGCAGTCAAGCTTGACGGTGACTGCGGCGGGCTATCGAAGCCTGGAGTGGTTCTCTGGATCGAAGACTTTAATGTCGCCTATTACAGCAAAACCAAGCGCAACCCCGTCATTTACACTTCAACAACTTGGTGGAAAAAATGCACCGGCAACAGTCCCGTGTTTGGGCTCCAAAACCCGCTGTGGCTCAAGTCGTGGAGCGCTAAACCGAGCCCTGTGCCGGTAGGCTGGTCAACCTACACGTTTTGGCAGTACGCGGGCACTGGTCCGAATGCAGGAAATCAGGATAGTTTCAATGGAAACATCGACGCCCTCAAGAAATTTGCTTTGAGTCAAGGCTAGCGTTTGGGGTTGGATAATGGCGCATTTCCGGCTTAGATTTAGCGCATGCGGATCAGACAAGAGGATCCATAATCGGAGTCATTCTGACCTTTCGTCAAGGTCAGCAGCATTTAATATAATAGCATAATCGAAGACACAACAGTGTCTTAACATAATGAATAACTTTAATTCGAAAAGATCTTTTTTATTATGTGTGGGTGATTTTGTTTCTCAATCAAGGTCCGGCACGAGAAAGAAAGGATCTCTATGCTCTTCCTTCTGTTCGGTAGTTCACATTAATTGTCCTCAATAGAATATCTTTGGCTTCCATCGATAGATAATTGCACACGCCTGTAAATTATGCGTTAAATTTCTCATCAAGTGGCCTTGCCCAAATTTCCGTGGTTCAGGAAACTTGATGTCAAACAAGATGACGATGCATTCAACCCAGGATGATCGATGACGTAATCAGATGTCAAACGACGAATCTGAGGGGTTGCCGTCATTCGATCCTCTACGTTCGGAGTGTTTCTCATAGCCTAGCTTAACCCTCTGCTCCATATGCTATCTTGTGCATAATTTTGATAATATTGACTCAACTCATACTCTTAGTTCGGGGTGCCAGATTCTGCTTTCAGGTCCGCCAGCAAGCTCCTCAACATGTCAGTCCGCAACATGTCGATTCACGAGCAGATAAAGATTCTTTCGCAGTTTTCAGCAGTTGATGTAGGTCTATCGTATTTTGTTGTTGTGGGGATGAAATATTGACAATTATCCAGATGTCTGATGCACTTATACGCCTACAGCTGGGCTAAGGTTCCCCGTTTGGAGGCCATCTTGCAGGGCTAAATAGACAACCCCATCGAATGGACAATCTTGAGTGCATCTAACTACTACTCTACGCATAATTAAAGGCTGGTTCTTCTGATGATCCAGGCAAAATTGTGGGACAAGCTGTGACCGTCAAATGCGTTTCTCTTGCGTCTGACACGGCGCTGCCCAAATGCACAAAGTCTGCTGACATTGCGCCGCCCGATTACAGCCCTGCTCCTCTTGGAGGGGAGTGCGTGGACATAGTTAAGCCTGTGAGTGTCGTTGTGATAGATCAGGAGGAAGGAATAAGCCTAAATACATGACGCGTGGATATTCAACTCAAGCCATCTCCGCGGTGGCATATCACACTGCTAAATGGAATCACAATGAGGACAAATAGAGCCTCTTCCGCTGACTGGATAGTGGATATCTCTATCCTATCATCTCTCCAACTTGACTCATCTCCTTTCCTCTCAATCAATCACCACATCCCACACCAACTGAAGCATCCAAAGAGCACAGCTGCAATCATGACACAGTAGGAATACGCTACTGTTTCTCTGCCGAACCGTGCGGTCAAGGAAATCCTCGACTAATGGGGCGGAGACGTCTGGGAGCTGGTGACCATCCTGCATGGCCAACATTCTGACCAGTTGGTTGCATACCTAAAACGCCCCAAGGCGGAGTAGGCTGGGATCATTTGGACCATCCGAGAACCGGCCCAGGCGCCCGAGAAGCAGCTCACCTGCGTCGAGCACCAGATCAGTGCCATTCAATGCCGAAAGCTCTATTGCAGTGGCTAGCTTTGGAGGATGAAGGGCATATGTAGTCGAATTTCATAGGAAAATGTATCATTACTTGTTCACCGAAGTTGGCTGAATTGGTTCTTATGTTACAAGCCCGAACGCCTGATGTGTTGGTCGAAGGCTATGTGCTGTTGGCAATAGGAGTCGGTACATGACAGATGGAAGGTTATATCGAACCTGCGGCGAGATTTATACATGGGAGTCGAATCTAACTAGGCTAGTCATCTCTATGTTATCTTCCCTCCAGCATTTATCCAGTCCTACCTGTGAATCTGTCTCCTGTGCATAAATCACCCAATCAATACACTCAACAGTTCCTGTGTTGTTTCCATATTGCCTCTGATTCATCCCCAGCATGCCCCAATACTCAGCAACGATGCTATAAAACCCGCAAACTAGACATGAATCAAAAAGGGCATGGCGCTCAAAATATAATTCAATTACCGCGGTATATGCAGGAATGGCAG
Source organism: Calonectria pteridis (assembly GCA_022837005.1). NCBI lineage: Eukaryota > Fungi > Ascomycota > Sordariomycetes > Hypocreales > Nectriaceae > Calonectria > Calonectria pteridis. The sequence continues at coordinate 127,600 of JAKZGU010000091.1, read as the reverse complement.
AATAAGGCAATATTGTGTCTGCTTACACACACCTATTCATCACCCAAAATCTTCGAAACCGTGATGAGAGACGGCGGGTTCTGAATGAAGCACTAACCAAGATCGTGATAAACTTGGACAATCTCAGTTGAGCTCCATACGCTAAACCCTTTTTGTCTTTTTGTACTTTAATGCGGATAGCACAAAATGAGTTATGATTGCAGCCAACACAGTGGAGCTAAGCTGCGGGGCAAACTGTTAGAGCCCTTGTTCATGCCCAACCGCGATCGAACGGTCCAACTTCCTTTAGTCAAATCCTCGTTGAATACCCTAAAAGTGCAGCTTGCCTGTTATGGCTGCTCCGACCAACCCTTATGAAACTGACCCGGCCAAAATCCCGCCGACTGACCGATATGCCGATATCCCACAGTTTGGGCGCTATCATCCACAGCCGACCGACTTTGTCCCTGCTGAGCAGCACATAAACTCTACCACTCCCGAATCAATCAAGTATTGGCTTTCGGTGCTATCTCGATGCACGGACGAGTACCGCATCTACGAGAATGAGCCCGGTCGCCGTGATATTTTTGCCTTTGGGAGTACCATCATAAAATCCGCCCATTTGAAGCAAGAGCCTTTGCAGGATTACACCCTTGTTGATCAGAATGAAGTGGCAGCCTTGACGCTGGCAGAGGAGGCTCTAGGAGACGTTATCGTTCCCCTTGTTTACTTTGCCGGAAAGGTACAGTCATCAACCATTCACCAGTTGCATCGGATACTGATTAGTCCAGCTCAACGGCCAACATGTTCTTATTCAAGAAAGAATACCTGGAGTCACCTTGGATGTAGCCTGGCAATATCTATCTCTGGAAGATAAAGCGTCCTTCAAAGAGCAGGCTCGCGATGTTGTGCGTAAGCTTTACGCCATCGAGCCTCCAGAGGCGGTCAGCGGCGCAACCTATATCATCCCAGATCCTGATCCTATTGCACATCGTGGCCTGATGAATGGAGAGTATGAAATGATCTTCTCCAAGCATGCGAACGATTCAGACCCAAGATTCACCCATAACGATATTAAGCGCGATAACATAATTGTGAATGAGGGCAAGATTGTTGCCGTGATTGATTGGGAGATGGCCGGTTATTTCAGCTGGGATGCTGCACGCAATGTCCATGTCGAATTTCGGTGTCCAAAAAGAGAGCACTATGCGAACGCCAATGTTCCGGAAGAAAAGATGATAAATGACATCTTCGCCTGGAATGATCTGTATTTAGATGCACTTTAAAAATTTTGAGCACTGCCCTGCTCGTGATCCTGTCTTAAAGGTCAGCCTCAGGAAAATACAATCAACTTCTCGGCTTCTTCCCCAATTACACGCGAACGTACTAAAGGTAGTACCTTAGTTCCATCGTCTACCCAATTTATGACCATCACACAGGCTTGACACTATAATCCTACTAAAAAATTCAAAACACCCTTACGAATTTATTTATAGAAAACCATGGCAAAGTGATTTGCGCAGTCGCACCCGCCATAGACGCAAGGACCCTTCCAGCATCAAGTCATCACTCATGACATTCCAGTGACCGTTAGAGGCATCAGTTGTGGTGGATAATCAAACAGAGTGTTATTAGTTTTCTTAGAATAAACTATTTCAATCTTCTTCCGTTCGATCCTATAGGATGACTATGGTTTGGACCATTCTCAGGACTTTAGGGTAGTGCTGGCTGAGTTGTGGGGTGGAGGTCGTATTCCTTAGGCCAGACAAGATTCACCAATTCCGCTTAGCTGAAATCATGTGGAGTTTCAGGTTCAAGGTAAAAGAATTGTCAATCTTTTTATTCCGCTGAATAAATAAACGTTCAAGCTTGGTCTTAAATTCCCGACCGTTTGAATGCTTCCATATTCCCCGCAGTCGCATCATCCCGCTTCTTTTTCGTTCCATCCGGCGAAGGCAGGAATCCTACCTCAATCAAGAATTGAGCACTCTTGACGATTGTCTTCTTCAAACGGGGAAAATCTCTGAGGCTGGGCTTGTTGCTCGTCGCTCGCTCTGCATTGTTTGCACTCTCCTGCCGGAAAACATGGACGACCGGCCACAGGGGATGATTTTCTTTCCTCACCTCCATGTCTTGGTTGATGGCAGCCAGCCATTGGGCCTTACTCACACTATCCAACTGGTATCCCATTTCCTGGACAATCGCCCACAACTCCTTTCTCGTCATGCCATCCTCGATTTGCTGCACTGCCGTGGACACTGTCCGTGAGCCGAGCCCCGCCTCGACTGTGATGGAAGCGATTGTGGCCACATCCGATACGCTAACCCACTGGTCAGCGGAATCGGTGTCGTGTAAACCCACTTCGATGCTTGCTGCAACCAGCCGCCACAGATAATCGTCTGCATTTGCCACGCCCTCTGTCGGTGTGCCGACGACGAGGCCGGGTCGAACGATGGAAATATCACCCATGCCCTTCGGCCGGCGATCTGATGCACGCTTGACTACAGCTTCCGCGACAAACTTGCTTTGGCTGTACCCAAGCGCGTCAGGCGAAGATAGTTTCTGGATAATGTCTTCCTCTCTGTCGTAAGGAGAGAGTCCTTCAACACCGCCGCTGACATATACGAATTTCGTGGATGGGCGCGTCACTGCGACGCGTAACAGGTCCAGTGTTGATTTCACGTTGACGCCTTCAAGGGCTTCGTAGCTTTTGACCCAATGGACGGCTGCTCCATTGTGAATAATGGCATCAAACAAGACGACGCCATCTGCAAGATCGTTCCAGTTCGTCTGGTCGAGACCCAGCTGGGGCAAAGACAAGTCGCCCTTCCAAACCTGCAACTTGTCTCCAAAAGGATCCGACCACCAGAGGGCTTTCTTTGCTGCGTCAATCGTACGAGCCCTGGCTGCTTCTGCGGTCTCACCACGCACAATGGCAACCACTTGCTTTACCTGGTCGTGTGCAAGCAACTGTCGTAGTATCTGGGTTCCGATAAAACCGTTGGCACCGGTAAGAAGAATTGTCAGACCATTTGCCGAACGGGAATCGGATTTTTCAAAGGCCGACTCCGAGTTTGCATTTGCATATTGTTCTGCAGCCACGATCTCAGAATCATAAAAAGTGATCTTGGATCTGAGATCAAGGGCAGTCGGCTCATAATCGACTCCATTTCGAGTGGAACCCATGGATAATGCAGCTTGCTGTGATGCGATTACATTTGCAAGTTTCCGAATGGTGGTTGCTTTATCGATCAATAGCTGCAAGCTCACTCTGACTTGGAACTGTTGAGAGATGAAATGCATTAGAGACATCATGTTGATTGAGTCAAGACCACATGAGTACAACATGACATCGCCATATTCAGTCTTGATCCCGTTCGTGCCGTTGCTGGTTTCTTCGCTACCGCCCAAACTCCAAGAAGGGCGGAGTGAGTGTATCTTCTGAGCTAGCGCATACGCTGGGTGCTCGGTTTCCAAGATGGGACTATCACCAAGTGTATCATTCAACGTAGAATTTGGCCCGTCGTTAGATGGGGGGACGTCATCATTTCGGGACCATGTCCGCTCAAGGTCTCGTGGCGTCGTGATGTGAATTTCAGACAAGGCAGTGGCAGAATCTGTTTCAGTAAATTGCTGGAGGACATGTTCAAGCTGTTCAAGCAATCTTTCCACAACTGAGGGTTCAATGATACGAGAATCGAAACTGGCTTGTGCCGTCAAAAATTCTGGGCCAAGTTGAATCTCGAGCATAAGACCGTACGGATTGAAGGACTCCAGATAGTTCTCCTGAACAAGCGGCTTTCCAAGTATTCCATTTGCCATGACGGCGGTTTCTTGAGGCTGAATTATGAGAATAGTTTGTATCTTGCATGCTTTTTGGCTGTTTGAGGATATCTTGGCGATATTTTGCAGCCCTATCTGCTCAAAAGGTATCATATCAGTAGCCTGCTTCTGAACCGACTTGAGATAGGCTCTGACAGTGAGACCGGTATCAAGTTTGATACGGATGGGTACGGTTGCAAACACAGGCCCAATTATAGCTTCGATGTTTGGAATTGGGGCATTTCTTCCAGAGACGGTCGCTCCATACACGATATCGTTGGAGTTGGTCATTTTCCCGACGACCAATGCCCACGCGGCTCGAAGCAATGCAGGCGTGGTAACGTCATTAACGGGGTCTTGTGGGTACTCGAATTTCCGTTTGACAAAGCTGTCCGCCGAAGGCTGACCAACAAATGCCGGGAGAGCTGGAAATGGGACATTATCGTAGTCAGCAAAGGTCTGTTGCCAGTACGCAGACACCTCCTTCTCATCTAGAGATTTGATGTACTGGATCATAGCTTGGAACTGAGGAACCGTCCGGATCGCTTTGCCCCGGTATACCTGGTCCACCATGTCCACAATGAAAGGAAGAGCCCAGCCATCGTAGAGTGCATGATGCAATGTGAGTATGAACCATCTGGCGGCTCCTGTTTCGTCCTTGACAAGCGCATACCGCGAGAGGCTTTGGCCCAGCTCCATTGGCTGGTTAGCGTTGTCATTCATGCATTCATCAACACCAGTCGCTTCACTCCAGTGGATTTCCTCGTCTAATAAGACCTGCAACAGGCCAAGGGTATCATGCTGGACGATCCTAGTACGAAGAATCGGTGTCTCGAGAGCTACCCTCTCCCACGCCTTCTTAAAGTTGGCGATGTTGGTGTCGGGAGGTAGTTCGAAGGGGACTTGGAGCATGTAACCTCCTTGATGCGTTGTTGATAGAGATATGAGACCTTCCTGGAGCGGAGTACAGGGATAAGCATCTTGAATTGAATCCGAAATTTGATACTGCGTCGAGATTTGCTGACAGAATGCGGCCGTGTCGATGCCATTGCCAAGCAAGGAAAAAGGCGAAATTGGCTTGGAGGTAATCCTCGTCAAATGACGGGTATTAGAAGCAACTTGGTGAAGCTTGGGGTGTCTGAAGATATCGGCTACAGTGACCTCCAGGCCAACTGCACGAGCCTCTCCGACAAGCTTAATAGCGCCAATGGAGTTTCCGCCGAGTTGTAAAAAACTGTCGTCCAGGCCAATTGAGCTGGACTCGATGCCAAGTACCCGTGCCCATATTTGCTGCATCTTTATTTGCAAATCTGATACTGGCCGTCTTTTCGTCTTCCGCCCATCTTCTCCCATGTTGGTTAGCCATTGAACGGAAAGACTTGAGCCCATCTGGCGCAGAAGCTTCCGGTCCAGTTTTCCAGTCGGCCCAATGGGTAACTTGCTGAGAGCGAAGAAGACTGTTGGCACCATGTATCTGGGGAGGTGGGACCGCAAGCCATCTTCAACATGTGACGGGACCTCGAGGACCGTGGGCTTGTCGCCTTCAGGGAATTCAGAGTTCATCTGGAGGAATGCTGCCAGGATAGGGCTTGAATTTTCCCCGTGTGGAATAATCACTTCGGCAGCAACTTTGGTTGCTTCTGGAATAAACTGCTCGATGTAATGTTCGACCTCTCCAAGCTCCACCCGCTGGCCACGGATTTTCACTTGAGCATCCTTCCTCCCGTGAAAGCGCAATGATCCATCACTCAACTGCTGGACCAGGTCACCAGTCTTATACATTCGACCGCGGCGGCCCGGTTGAGTGGAGCTACCCAACATCAACCAGTCTGGGGTATCGATGAAGGAATTGGTGGTTTTATCTGGGCTGTTTAGGTAGCCCTGACCAACGAGCGGTCCCTCGAGAAGAAGCTCACCAATTGAGCCTGGTAGAAGTAGGCGGTTATGATTCTCGGGGTCCACAACCCAAGTCGATAATCCAGCACCCTTTCCAATATTGACCGCTGCTTCTGGGCTGGCAGCATCCGCATTGACTGTGCTAATGTTGCACTCAGCAGGACCATACGCATTCACAACGCGTGTCTTGCCCCACCACCGTTGTACATCGTCAACGGAGACGGCTTCGCCAGCCAAAATTAATGTTTCAAGATCTGGAAGATTTTCTGGGTTAATCAACCTGGATACCGCAGGTGTCAGATCGGCGACCGTGACTCTCATGGCTGCCATGGTCTGTTCGATGTTGCCCAAGCGATCTTGATCAGATGGGATGCATAAACATCCTCCAATGGTAAGTGCAGCAAAAACATTGTGGACCGCAATATCAAATGCATAGGATGCGAAATCAAAGACTTTGGAGCTGGCTTTGAACCCCAGAAGGTCCGCTTGATATTTCAGTCCAGTGATCAGATTTGTGTGCGTAAGAACGACACCCTTGGGAACACCAGTACTCCCAGAAGTAAAAACGGCAAACATTGGAGAGTTAGGTGAATGCTTTCGCTTTATTTGGGTTGTAAAAGGTGCCAAATCGCGGATAGAATCAGCACTGATTTGCACCACCTTTTCGCACAGCCGAGAGCTGAGGGCCATGTTTGCCGTCGAGGAAAGAATGAAGTCGGATTGTAATTCCTCAGTTATAGCCTTCAGCCGGTGTTCAGGGAGAGATGGCTCAAGCAGGGCAAAGGCCGCTCCGGCTTTAAGCACGCTGGCCATAGCGACTGGCGTCCACATTGATTTCTCAAAGCAAAGTGGTACAAACTTTCCGGGCCCAATTCCAATGGATATTAAATGATTAGAAAGCTTATCGGAAAGCTCCGATAACTCGTGATATGTCATCTCACCGTCCCAAGCTGACACCGCGGGCGCATTGGGCTGGACCCTAGTTTGTTCATCGATGAGCTCGTGAGCACATTTCTCAAAAGCCACGGGAGCATCCTTGTTCCATTCCCAAAGCTGAGCCAAGTCATTTGGCGTTAAAGCATCAATACCCGCCAAGATGTCATTGGGATTGCTTTGGTCTAGCTTCTGCATGACATATTCAAATCGCTGCAGTATTTGGTTCACTGTCCACGAATCGATGACCCGTGAGTCAAACGTAGCTCTGAAGACGATTTTTTCAGCTCCAAGCCAGGCCTCGAGCATCACAGCATAGGTGTTGAACCACTGCTCCTGGTTCTCATATCGCAACTTCCCGACGACTCCAGGTGCATCGCCAGTCTCTTGGGGCTGGACAATCAACAACGTTTGGAAGTTCGTAGCTTGCTTAGCACCAGCGCTCAGTTTAGCGATTTGCTGAAGTCCAATTTGCTCGTACGGGATCATCTCGATTGCCTGACTCTGAACTGAATTGGTGTAACTGGAGATTGTTTGTCCACCATCCAATTTTATACGTAACGGGACTGTGGCAATGGTTGGTCCGACCATTTTATCCATGTTGGCAATCGGTGCATTTCTTCCTGAGACTGTGACTCCGAACACGACGTCTTCTGTGTTGGTCATCCGTCCTTGGATTAGAGTCCAAGCCGCCCGAATGAGTGTAGATTCTGTGACATCCAGGTGCTCCCTTCGGGGCCGTGGCAGGGACAGCTCCAATACTTTATCCGCCACCGGCTTATCAATTCCTCGTGGCAGAGCTGGGAATGCTTCAGATTGACATCCGTCAAGAGCCTGCCGCCAGTAATCGGTCGCATTTTCAATGTCTTGTCCGTTGACATATGCGATGAATTTCTGGAAATCAGGCCCCTTTTCGACCGGTTCGCCTTTATATAGGCGATTGACGGCATGCAGAATCAGGTATATTACCCAGCCATCATAAATAGAATGGTTGATGGTCCATACCAACCACCGAGATACACCCTGGTCATCCTTGACAATTGCATACCGGACAAGTGGCTGGCCTAGGTCCATCGGTTTCTGTCGATCTGCCTGGATATATTCGTCAAGCCCGGTTGCCGTTTTCCACTGGATTCCTTCCTCCAGAACTACCTGCAAGAGACCAAGAATATTATGCTGAATGATTCGAGTGCGAAGAATAGAGAAGATTGAAGAGGCACTCTCCCATGCTGCTTGGAGCTCCTCAACAATGATATCGGCGGGGATTTCTATCACAGCTTGCATGTTGTAGTCTCCAGGGGTTTTTGAACTTAGTGATACAATACCCTCTTGAAGTGGCGTGCAAGGATAGATATCTTTGATGGCTGAAGCTTGCAATTGATACAAATCTGAAACCTGCTGAAAGGCCGACGTAACATCCACCTCAATTCCTAGTAACGAAAAAGGCGAGATCTCATCCGAAAGATTATCAATAGTGCGCGAATGTTCTGCTATGACATGCAGGGCAGGGTAGCGAAACAGCTCAGACACTGTCAAGGCCAGTCCAATCTTGCGAGCTTCGCCAACAACCCTCATAGCAGTTATCGAGTCGCCGCCGACACTTATAAAAGTGCTATTGCGTCCAATGCTGGTAGGTTCAAGTTTAAGGACTCGAGACCAGATGTCCTGTAGCTGGCGCTCGATTTCCGATTCAGGCTGCGAGTTGACCTGTTCAGAAGGTTGCAAGCTGAGAAGCTCCTCAATAGAGAACGAAGCGCCGATCTCACGCAGCTGTTTCCTGTTTGCCTTACCGGTTGGAGTCATGGGTATCTCATGTGCGGAAAAGAAGACAATGGGTACCATGTAACTCGGTAAGCATTTAGCGAGATCGATCCTGATATCTTCTGTGACTGGGACAATTTCGATCTTGTTTGCGTCCTCGTTGGCTTCATTTACCACCCTATCTTGGAACAACAGAAACGTTGCAAGAATAGGAGTTGAATTCGTGCCCTTCGGGACTATCACTTCGGCCACCACCCGAGATACGCCTGGTACGCATTTTTGAACCCAGTGCTCTACATCTCCAAGCTCGACTCGCTGCCCGCGAATCTTGACTTGAACGTCCTTTCGGCCGAAAACCTCCACGTTCCCATCGTCGTGGTGCATGACCAAATCACCGGTCTTGTAGACCCTACCGCGGCGTCCCGCGTGGCCTGCACCGCCCTTCAATAGCCAAGATGGATTTTCAATGAATACAGCGGCGGTCTTTTCTGGGCTATTCAAATAGCCGCGGCTCACAAGCGGGCCTTCCAGAACAAGCTCCCCTATACAGCCAGGTGGCAAGAGGTAGTTATGATTTTCGGCATCCACAACCCAGGTTCGTAGCCCTACTCCTTTTCCTGGAAGGGCTGCCCGTTCTAGACTAGATTGGTTCGAGTTAAGGACGTTGAGTGCAGTGCACTCGCTGGACCCATAGCCTAAAAGCACGTCAACCTGCCCCCACCAGCGCATGATATCTTTGTGTCGGACCTTTTCCCCTCCGAAGCCAATCTTTATAAGACCTGGCAATTTCTGCGGGGAGAGAATCTCAGCGATGGATGGAGTCAGAATCACCGTGTTCGATTTGAAAGCGGCAAAGCTTCCCACAAAATCGGTCTTCCGATCTTGGTCGCTTGGGACACAGAAGCATCCACCAGCCGCCAAGGTCGTGAAAAAGTTCATACTCGACATTATAAAGTTATACGAGACGAAATCGTAAAATCGGGTAACGGGAGAAAATCCGAGGCCAGCTCTATGCCAGGTAAGAGCTGATGCCATGTTGGAATGGGTGATGGTCGCACCTTTCGGAACTCCCGTGCTGCCCGACGTGAAAACGATGTATGCAGCAGAAGATGGCGATACCTGAGGCAGAGAGGCACCATCTTCGTCGACCGAATCGACACGTGCAAAGAAATCCGAATCGATAACAACGACACTTTGCGCCAACGTCGAGCCAAGGGTTTCGAGGGAGGCCGATGTCAAGATGAAAGTAGCCTGAGTCTGTTCCATTATGGATTCCAGCCGTTCTTGTGGAAGGGAAGAATCGAACAAGACAAATGCACCGCCTGCCTTGAGCACTCCGAGAATCGCGACCGATGTCCACATGGACTTGTCGAAACACAAAGCCACGAACATTTCTGGACGAACGCCGAGTTTTACCAGTTGGATGGCCAATTGAGATGCCAGTCGATCAAGCTCAGCATAGGTCAAATCGCCATCCCAGGCGCATATGGCAGGGGCATCAGGCTGGGCCCGTACCTGATCGCCAAGCACATCCTGGATACATCGCTCAATCGTTTCCGGAACTGTATCATTCCACTCCCATAGTTGTTTCAGATCCTGATCCGTGGCTGTTTGAATATTCGCAACTTTTGATTCTGGATCCGCATGGCTGAGTTGATACATGACGAACTCAAGGCGCTGTAGCGACTTTTCCACAATCCAGTGTTGAACCACTCTGGAGTCAAATCTGGCGCTAAGTTTGGCCTGGTCCGTGGACTCATCCATCTCGATATTCAGGGCATACCCTCGGTAGGTTCCATTTCCTTGCACGGGCCCAGTGTATGTCGCTCCATATTGTGACGATCTGATTGTCAAGACAGTGTTGAGCTTTTCTGGTTCATTTGCGTCGCTCTGTGGCTCGTTCTCACTTGCTCTTGACTCCTGGCCCTGAACTTCTGTCATATAGTCCGACACCTTCTGGCTGCCAAGCAACCTCACACGCAGTGGGGCCGGTGTTTCTGATGGACCAGATGCAGTGATACCAAAGACAACACCGTCGGAATTGACCATTCGGCCCACAACCAAGGCCCATGCAGCATGAAATAATGTAGACAGCTTCTGAGAAGACTTCGGTTGGAAGGTGGTGAGCTCATGCTCCAGGGTTCTGTCTGTCACTTGCTGTTCCACAGACAAAGGCAAAAATGGGAACGAGGTGCATTCCCACTCTGCCGTCTGCAGATGGGACTTGCGGCCTGTAGAAGTCCCAACGAGCTGAGTATCGGGGCTATTGATAGCCGCGGTCACTCCACCGGGCTCAGTCGCCACAAAGCCATCCTTTGGGGTCCCAGTAGATGACTGATTACTTGATTCAAGGCTTGCTTTCTTGGAGCCGGATCTGTCAAATTTGTCATCATCGTTGATAGTCATGTTGTATGGTGAATCCTTTGCATCGAGGAACTTCCTGATTTGGCCTCGATGGCTAGTTCGGTGAGCTTCCTGATGTGAATGTTCGCTTTCCATTTCGTCTCCTTTTGGGGACCTGCAAAAAAAAAAAAAGTCAAACCAAGGGACAGAAGTTCCGTTGCCACAGGATTTTGTACAAATGCCTAGGAAAAGCCAGTTTGTGCTTAGAAAGCAAGCTAGGTGGCAAGGGATGACATACAAGAACGATTATTATGTGCTGACGGGTTTCACAACATGCCGCTGAGGTCAGATGTGGGCGATGCTTTTTTCATAGTCGGAGATATTATAAATTGCCTCGATTTCGCAAGTAATTGCACTCGGTTAATCGGCCTGGACGCCGAGCCTTCCCGGTTTGGGAGGGCGTTATTTACTCGCCAAGGCACAGCCCGTAACGCCACCATGCATAGGAAACCCACCACGCGAGATGGTGCACAAAAGATCCAAATGACACGACAACTAACGTTTAGCGCTCATGTACGAGCGCTCATGCTGCTGATGTAAGACTTGAGCAAGCGAACACGTTTCAAAGAGGCTTGTACTTTTTGGTTGGTGACTATGGAAAGTTTTTTTTTCGCGCAGCCACGACATACACTGGCATCTTGGTTTGGAATGCGGCTAGCACGGGTGCTTCCACCAGGACAGTGGCCCCGTTTCTGTTCACTTCATTTGACTGTACGACAAAAACAAAGAAAATATACGCGTACAGCTCTACAAAAGACAAGCGATGTAAAGGTAGGTATCAAGTCGCACATTCATTGGGCAGTTCATGTCGCTGGGGATTCAAAAGAAATTTGCCTAGAATAGGCAAATCCTCCAAGCGCAAACGGCAGAACATGCGATTGCCCCAACATGACCTAAACTCTCATTGGTGGTCAGAAGAAAAAATTATTCCCCAGGTAGAGTTTGTGGGGTGTGTGACGAGGCATTCATTGCATTGACCACACTGAGATGCACTATGCCAATCAAAACGATGTGATTGACTTTCGGTCCTCTTAAGGTTTTTTCCATGTTTGATCTATCCTGAATTAGATATACTCCGAATGCTACGTTGCGGGCTATTCGGAAGCCCGCAAGCTAACGAGGCATGCAAATGCGATCATGTGCCAAGAAGTAAGTTATATATGCTTACAGGGTAGTATCGGCGATGTAAATTGAACTTAATTCCCCTTTCAAACTCTGTATATTTATTGATCAGCATCCGCACCTGGTTATTACGATGGAGGTATCTTCTCGCACTGGACATCTTCATCATTTCGTCATACCACGCCATTTCTCAAGTACTATGTGAGATGGTGTTCAGCCTACTAACGTAATGGAGAAGGGATAGACAAGGAAATTCTCTGTCAGACCGATGGAAAAAATGTCAGTGTCCAAGAGACGACTGACAGCGGCGCAATGCGGGGTAGAGCACTTCAACATCTGACATGTATGAGATATACTAGATGTATTCCATTTACCCGATTTGCCATGATCTAGGCCAAGCTTTCCGATCCCATACCCTTGCCCTTGCGTACTCGGCTATGTCACCGCTTACTCGATGCTATCGATATCCATCTCCACCTCTGGTCGCTTTCTCACCATGATCTTGGCGGCTGGGTTTGTACTCAGAGAAAATTCATACTCCAGCGGCGCGGTTGACGCGCCTGGGCTGAGCTTGAAGTCGTACTTCATAATCAAATGGCACAGCACGACCTTAATCTCGTTGGCGGCAAAGAAGCGCCCGGGGCAGGCATGTTCGCCATGACCGAAGCCGAGGTGGGCGGGTCCCGTGGAAACAAGATGTGCGCCTGTTTCCTTCTCGGTGCCGCGCCAGTCAGCAAAACGATGGCCGTTGAAATCGAGCGGGTTATGAGATCCATGGAGCAGACGGTTCGTGCACCCTTCGGGATGGTTTGACCGGTGGTGAGTTTCACGTCAGATGTGGCCTTCTTTTGCATAGATACTATTGGCTACAGGTTAGCTTACGACATGTAAGATGGATCGGAGCTGGGGACTTGCTCGATGTGATGGGCTTCAGTCTCTGCGTCTCTTTGATCACGCTATCAAGCAGCTTCATATTGAACAGCGATGTCTTTTTCCATCCATCGGCGCGGAGAACAGTTGTTATTTCTTTTCGTAGCTCCGTCACGAGGTCAGGATTCTGGGATAATCTCAGAAGCGTCTCGGTGGTAAGATCAGCAGTGGTGTGGATGGCTGCCATGGACAGGTTGAGCTGAGTAATGGCCGCGTCATAAGGTCTGCCTTGACTCTCCATCTCGTACCACTGGACCGCATCGTCGAAAACGGGTATGGGCTGACCGTTGTCCTTGGCCTTTTGGTACATCGCCCTCCTGTTGTCAATGATGGGCTGGAGAATTTCACGAGCGCGGGCCACCTGCGCTCGGGTTTGCTTGCACATGGGAAGAAACCAGTGCACAATGTTTCGCAGCCAGTTGGGGTACAGTTGTAGTTGATCAGCAGCTGCCAATGCTGTGCCTGTGTATGACTTGGTGATCGTGAGCCACTCTTCGTCTCGGCAAATCTCTGCCCCAAGGAAAACTCGCGACGACAGCCGAGCGACCACGTCCAAAACTGGGGTGTAAGGGACGATTTCCTTCCATTCTGACTTGCCAGCTCATTACACCCTGTACAAAGTATTCTCATTTACCTTTTTCTATTCCAAAAGCAAGCTTGGTCGCAAAGTCTGCCTCCTCCGACAACGGCTTGGTCACCTTGTCTGGAAACATGAGTCTGTCAGTGCAATATTCTAATGCGACCACTCAATCAACACACTTAGAAAATTGGTCAGATATTTTCGGATAACCGATTGGGTTAGATTATCGGAGCGAGTGCCGGCAGCGAAGGACTCAAAACCAGGAATGTGGGCGTGGAAATCCTCGGCGACGGCGGCCATAAAGCTCAGACCCTTTTCGCTGCGGATTTCATTGATCATGCTAGGTGGTAGCACAGTCACCTCGCAGGTTGAATGGCTTTCCAGTCGCAAGGGCTCTTCCCTTGTTGAGTAATTCCCTCGAGTGTTGAGCAAAATGGCTTCTTCTTGCTTTGTCGATGAGTTCGATCCCATTGGCAGGGTTCACCAAGGGGAAATTGGCCACCTTCTTTTTCCTGAAGAGGCGAATACAAATTGCTGATCCCAGTATCAGACTCAAAAGAATGCGAAAAGCCATTTTCTCATCCAGGCCAAGCCTCGCCAACCCGTAGGCGAAGAACGTGGGCCTTGACGATGCTTCAAATATGGACGCCATGGCTAACTAGTGACGGATGAAGAAATATCCGAAAGAATGGTAAAAGATCTTTCAAGCTGAGCTGACTATAGAAGACATGAATAACACATGGTCACTTATATGCTGTCACCGGGGCTTTGCGACATCCCTTTTTCCCGTCTTTTCGGACTCTCAATAGAGCCTGTAGACCGCTGCTTGACAGCCAGCAGGACGAGTTGCAGATGATGTAACGTCCAGCGTCAGAGGTTGCATTTCTTGGCCGTCCATTGAAGGCTCGCATTGTTCTCAAGGGTCTGTTGTGGATTCTCTGCGGAGCGAAAACCCTCGCGACGAATGAGAAAGCGTGGCTCGGATTGTAGGGATCGGCAGCGCTGCCATTGCCGATTGGACGCATCGCATTCATGACTTGGAACAATTTGCGAGGTGGAGATTGGTAAAGGCATATTTTTGACTCATCCTCTATTCGAGTGATGATGGTTGGCTGCTTCTCGGTGTCTGTTGTTGTACGACGTCGTCTTGTACGAATGCCAAGGATCTAGCCTCTGCATCATCCAATCAGCGAGTAGCGGGTGCATCTGCGCCTGGTCCCGAAAACAGTATTCGCTCGTTGTTCCCTGTTTCGTAGCCCGCGGGGACAGTGCACGGGCAGGCTCAATTAAGCACCATGACAATGGATCCCGATGAAAAAAAGTGTACCCCGAAGACTCGGGGAGCTAAAGAATCCGCAGCAGACGAAATAATCTGTCTGAATGACCGTGAAGCTTAATAGATCTAATAACAGGATTTAACCTTGTCGATCTTGTAAAAACCTGCAATTCAAGCCTCCCACAATGGATAACGCTGCTTTCTCCTTCTCATCCCAATTTATAATTTGTGGGTATTGTTTCCCAATACAAGCAAATTCGCCCATTACTTTTAGTTCCATCATGACTTTAATTTATCAAGCTCGTTCCGCAGGCAATCACAACGAAATTACAGTTGATAACTCGAGTTTGACCAACCAAAATGAATGAATTAGTGTATTAAAACCCCTAACGCCCATACAATTTGTCGTGTGTCTGTTTCTACGGGGCATGGCCACTATCCAACCTGTCCCTAGTTTTTTCTCGGACCGAGTGGTGTTCAACTCCGCTTACAGCTGGGTCACACTCTACATCCGGCTCACTAGATTCTCCTCCTAAATGAACGTTGCTGTCGCATGTGGAATTATCAATGAAGAATGCTATCAACCTCTTGGCTAGGGGTTTCATGAATGGAAGACAAGCACATGAAATGGCTGACGTGATTTCAGCAACAGACCACAGAGCTGGAGTTACGTTCGACCATGTCAGGTCTGGCTTTGGTTTTAGCCATTGTAATCGAACAATGGAGACGATGACAGTGCTAGTAGATTCTCGTGTTAGCAAGCTTTCTCGGCGCCGGATCATTCACTGTCACTCACAAGAAGCCCAGCCCAAAAATACCCATGAGATAGATTTTCTGGCCCCGCGGAAGCCCAAGACGCCACAGATCTGGCAGTGGCAGAATTATCACAACGACGTCGCTAACCAGGTTGAAAATCCCATTGAAGTACCACCAGTTCGAGGCCTTTTGAATGCACTTGCCCTTGATTCTCATATCCCAGGCAGCTTCCAAAGGAATACATTCCAATACAGTTTCAAGCAGTTGCGAAACACCCCACAGGACAATGATAACAATGGCCGCGATGCAGCTGCCTCTCATCCCAGAAACAGACAGTAACCGACGATAATGCAGTAGAAATGTCAATTTTATAAAAATAAGGGCAACGCTGTATGTCAACATGGATAGCCAGAAAGCCTGCATGAGAGGTCAGAAATTATGTTTGCATGAATAAGCGGGGCTGGCTTGCCCCGAGATAGAGTACTAGATCATCTAGTGACACTGTTGATTCGTGTCTTCCAAGACCATATCGGGTCACTTTCAAGTATTAGCATTCAGTAGAAATGATAGAAATACTTCAATGCCGAAATAGGTACGCACTCGAAATTACTGTCACACCACAGGCTATTATGCACGCCTTGGTGCGAAAGTCAGCGCATGTCCCAAGCTCAGCCGTTTCGCACAGCAATTCAACATACCCATGATATGATTGCGAAAATATCGTCAAGTGTAAACTGTCGCACAAGCATCCGGCTCGTAAGGCGCAGCCCCACCATACATGTGGATATGAACAGCAGCATGACGACGATACCGATAAGCACTGGTGCTCGCGACTGCGAAGAGTCGGATAGCGGCTCGGCTGAAGTCGTCATCTCTTCAAATCACTCAACCGGAGATATAAATTCTAGGTCAGCACCCTATGACGGCTAAAATTGACACGGCAACGGTTGCTGTGAAGGGTGAGCTTTGGTAAGACTCATCGAAGCACGGGGATCAGCGAGCTTTGGAGGTGAGGTTGGCTGGATGGAGAGCCCACTCTAACCGAACTACAAAGAAGGTCAGCTCAGCCATATGCCATGGTCCGCAAATATCCTGCCAAGAACAGTGAGCGACCAGGCCAACCCCTTTTATTCGTGAGTATTTCGCTAGTCAGCTAGGTCAGCCACATACAGCAGGGGTATCAGCTGACGTGGCACTTGATGAATGATGCAACTGGCCGTAAAAGGCTGAGAAAAGCTCTTGCAGGGTCAATTGAGACATGTCTTCTCTTCCGTTTGTCATGGCTTTGCGTGTCGGGAGTCGAGTTAAAATCTCGATGCAAGTGGGAAAGTCCGTAACTTTGTGCCATGACGGCGTGAAGCTCAATCAAAAGTGGGTCTGGCGGCTCGAGACCAGTCCAGGTTAAGTCTAGATGGCGCGTTACTGGAATGTCCTACTCGAAAAAGCAGACAAGCAGTCCATTCCGAGTTTGGCAACATCATCTCGCCTGTTCCTTGGTGCCGATATTCCCGACCTTGGTCGGTCCCAATTCGAAGTTGCCGTGCCTGACTAATTCTGATCCCCCAATCAAGAACGAAGTTCTCTTTTTATCATGCCGTGGCAAGTGAGACATGTCGCTCCTTTGCACCAACCACATCATTGGGTGTGATACGAATAATGCGCATTGACATCTGAGCACGGATATTATTGAGTCATGACAGTGTCGCAACCTATCAATCTCTCCGTACAGATCAGTATTGCCAATCGTTCCAAGGATGTACGATAAGTGAATGTCATTCAAGTCATATTCTGCTAGTCTGGTTCGCGATCCAAAACCATACACTGTCAGCATTATCGATTTGATCAATAAACAATCGTCGCCCGCGCGCCCTCCCTAATTGTGGCTATGTTGACCTTGATTTATTTAATTTTACTGGCGATTCATGATGTGACCTGTCATTTTTCAATAACATGCAACGATTGTATCGTCCTTCAACCAACCACAGAGTTCTCACTGTGAGAGGGGCGACGGGACTTGGTTTAGCACCGTCCACAATGAGTTACCCTACACTAAATTGCAAAACACATGCGCCTCCCTCTGGGGCAAAAGATATTGACATCAATTGTAAAAAGGCCATGCGGAGAGATGAAAAGACGAGAAATATTCATAATTATCGTGACCTTTTTAGTCAATCGTCAAAAAGCACAAATTCGTGCGTGATCGACTCTCTGCGCAATGACAATACTACCTGGCTTCCCAGCATCAAATCACGTATTAGACATTTATTTGACTCTAGTTATTTTGGGTTCAAGTCAGGAATATCTCATAGAGCTGTTCATCTTGCATGTTTTTAATATGTAGAAGTCGCCTCGCTCTCTCTGACACCTTTCCTCAGCATATTCTCCGCACAATAATACTCCTCCAGCCACTACTGCAGTGCTTTCATCAATGGTAGCAAGTACCAGATACGGCTGACCGCATGACTTTGTAATCCAAACCATTATGTGTCATAGTACTAGCGTCAGACCTCTGTATTCTAAATATAAAAGACTTTGCCACGTCCTGGCTAGCTCAATGCAACGTGTGCGACGAATACCCCGTTTGCAAAGCAAAAAGAATCATATCAGTCTATAGCTCGCTTTACTAACAAAGACTATTGGAGCGTGCAGAGCCTAGGCGTAGGTGGCACTTTGTACCCCCGGGACCATCCCATATCAGCCACTTTGTTTACACACGGCCGTGAAAGATTACTGCATGTTAATACAGCCACCAGAATGAATATACTGTGCCCACTAATCTTGCAGGATTATTGTGGTTACTCTTTGTGGAGAGAACCAGACTTCTCGACACCCCATCATTCCTGTGCTTCTCCTTACTTGCCCTCGTCAATTGCTTGGCTAATGGCCGATGACAAAGTATTGAGCTTACCCGTGGTTCCCTGACCGCAACTATTACGCGATTGACCCCCTCATGAGAGCCCCCTGTTCGAACCCTGAAATTCCTCTTGCCCGGCTTGATGTGCGGCTTTTCCTCTGTGTTTCAACTCTCCACTCTAAGGCTTTCGTGAACTAGTTCTCTGGACAGCTGGGCAGGGATATTGACATGATAGATGGACTTTGAAAAAGAAACAATGCCTGGCAGCGAAAGCTCGCACTTACCGAGTTGATTATTTCTATCAATCTTGACAATAAAATTCAATGTAGAGCATCGATGAGAGCAATAGAGAAGGTAATCCCTGTGCCTTGAGATACAGTAATTGAACGTAACTTTGACAGTACGAATACCGTGTGGCGAAGCAAATGCACAACCGACTTTGGAAAAGATTTGTCATGGAAGGTCGCATTTACAAAACCTTATGTTCATGGTTTGTTGCTTCTTCTAATATGAAGCTGTCCGCACCCGCAGGAATCAATTTCTGCAATAAGCAGCTCTAGTAACACGAAATAAACTTACTCAATTTCCCACCGCGAAGCCAAGGTACCAATACAGTGTAGAGTCATTAATTTTAGTGTAGAAGCCACAATAAGACGTTGCATCAATTCTGATGGCCTATTTGTATAATCTATGGAGGCATTCATTTTTTAATTTTACTTGTCTATTCTTCTTACCTGGAATTGCGTATGAGAAACATGGTGTAATATTTATTCGGCACAGTTCGTTACGACGTCTTAATGAACTCTTTATGGTTTGTTTACCTCTGAAAAAACAACCCATCCATTGAGAATCAATTAAAGGAACAATGCGTATTTGAAGATGCAGATTTAGCGCTTTCTAAATGACTGGTGCCAATAGCCCATGGCCGATGCCCAGGGTAGGCTCTCATAAAAGTCGCGCACTTGGGTGAACCGTGCGGCTGAAGGGTCAATAATCAAGGCCAAGCCATGGCCTTGAATGTGCATGAGAGTTGGATCCGTCACGAGAGCGCTGGCATCCAGTCAGATGAATTGATTTCAGAGATATTATCGCTCCCTAAGTTTTACTCTTGAACAATCTTTTCGGGATACATGGCCTATCTACCATTTGCTCTGGTCGGACTTGTACCCAGTGGTCCGGAGGTGTGGGGAAGGCACAGATCATCTCTGCACATACAAATAGACACTGGTTTAGTGCTTACCCAACCCCGCCCGGCGCGCTCCGTTGGAGCCGAAGCAGTTGGAGTGGTTGGTAAGTCAGGCTCGAGGAAATTCCTTCGGGAAGAATCGAGGCACGTTGGATTCTAAAGTATGCAATGATATAACAAGGCAAGTGAGGTCAAAACTTGCGAATTTTGGATAAATCGATTGTATGGACAGCCAAAGACTGCGTCTTCTTGCGCACCAAGCATGGCTGGCATGGGATCTCAATTTTTTAAGGGCTGCATGTTGGGCTTATGCAAGATGACGACAGTCGTTGGTGTGATTCTGTCGTGTCTCGATGCATCCCCGGATCTTGGCACTCACACCACCACCTAGTGCAAAAGAAAAATGCGTCAGGGGAGAGTTTTCCAGGGTTGATTCTAGCTGAACGTTATTGCTGCCCCGATTTACGCCTTTTTTCGGAAAACCCGGAACGAATTCAATCCCAAAAGCAAAGGGAGAAAGACATGAGAAAAAAAAGAAACACTCGCTCAAGCCCGTTCGCGCCCCTTTGTTCCACTTTTCATTTTTTTCCATTGGTCAACCGTAAGACACGTCTGGGAGCGATGCTCAGGGACATGGCAATTCTAGAACGGGCTGGCCACAGGGCTAGAAGGAAAAAAACCACGACGCCACTCGGCAATTCGGCTAGCATTCGTGTGCCTAGTCCGTTTCGGACACGATGCCACGAATTGTGGCATTTTCTCGACTCAATTTAGTTTGGCTGCACAGCCCCCCACATTGCATGACTTGTCAGTTGTGGAGCGCGCCGTCGCGACACTAAAGGGCGGCTGTAACAATAGTCTTTCCTGATGTTATAAGAAGCACCTGAAGGACGAACTGCCAAGACTCGCTAGGCTTTGTCTGCATCCCTTCCCCCAAGAGCATTCATCCTTCGACATGAGGTCTACTTGGGTCGTCTCTCTTTTAGTGGGCTTCTCGCCCTTTACCCAAGGTGTGCAAGTTGCCAACCTGCAAGTGTCCGAGAGCGTCGCTGCCAAATATAGCTGTGACGCCAAATGCTACAAAGCGTTTGAAGCGGGGCTGGCCTCTGACGCAGCCTACTACGGCTCCCTGTACGACGAAGACTTTTACAAAACCGCCGCCAACTTCTCCACCTCCAAGCCAGGCGACGTTCTCAAGTTCAAGCCTATCAAGCCCAGTTCTTTGACTGGCATTCCAGCGGGAACCGCAGCTTACAGGTTCCAATATGTTTCCAAGGACATCCACGGAAAGCAGGTGCCTGTGACCGGCTTTATTGCATTCCCCTACGCCAGCCGAACCAACGGCCACAAGTTTCGCACCATCGCCTTGGCCCATGGAACATCGGGCGTGTTTAAGGGATGTGCACCGTCCGTCATGCCCAACCTCTACGAGTATGGCAGCTGGGCCTATCTGGTGAATCGTGGGTACGCTGTTGTCGCCACCGATTACGCCGGCCTCGGAAACAACTACATTTTCCACGAGTACATGGCCTCTGCTGCGCAGGCCAACGATCTCTACTACTCGGTCGCTGCTGCCCAGAAGCTGTTTGGCCATTATCTTACTTCCGAGTGGATGAGTGTCGGCCATTCTCAGGGAGGTGGCGCTGTCTGGGCACTCGCCGAGAGCTCCTTGCTGAAGTCGAACCCTCTCTACCTCGGAGACTATCTGGGAACCGTTGCACTGGCACCTGCAACCCGTCTGAAGGAAATGGCGCTGTATGCCATCCAGACATCGTCTAGCTCCTCTTCATCCAGTGCCAATTCAGCCCACGGTATTCTTTCCGAGGTTGGATGGGTGGTGCTTGGTCTTCAGAGCACTCTACCCAACGACAAGCTTACCTGGATTAAGCCTATCTTCAAGAAGCGTCTGGAGCTCGCTACTCTTGCGCAGGCATGCTACGGATCCATCGAGGCGCTGGTGGCTGACCTCACCTTTGCTGATGTGATTGATATCACCGACCCAACCTTGTTGAAGACGCTCAACGCTATTGATAGCTTGACAGCTCGGGGCGATGCCAAGAGCAAGGGGCCTATCCTGGTATTGCAGGGTCTTGATGATGACTCGGTGATTCCCGAGGTAACCGAGCTCTCGGCAAAGGCTGGCTGCTCTATTAGCGACGAAATTCACCTGCAGCTTTACCCTGGCATAAGCCATGACCCCGTCATCCCAGCCTCGGCACCATACTTCCTCCAGTGGGTCGATGACCGGTTCAATGGAGTCAAGACAAGTGGCAAGTGTAGCAACGAGACGGTTATCCCGTTTGACCTGACGAATACGTACGTACCGGCCGATGATTAGAGCGAAAGTGTTCCAGTGATAGGAATAATGAGACAGAAGAAGTTTGCATCTGAAGTGGCAGGAGAATATAATCATTAATCATTGAAATCTTGATAATTCGTGTCTCCAATGGAATTTCGATTCAGATGCTATGGTGACTCGATGTTTCGTATTCGTACGTGGTACAACTATATAGAACTTGGTAAGGGTCATTATCGTTTATCATCACTAAGCTTGAAGTCCAGCATTCAAATCATGGTAGCCATCTTTACCTTGCTTAAAAGAATCAACTTTGGTTCTGATCAATATCATGCCCCGAATCAATGGACGTATTTCTAGCCGATTGCGCTCGTCTTTCCTTTCGAGCTATCATATTATCCGCGTGCATTATCTCAAGGGAATCTTCCACGCTATATGTCGGTGGATCAGGCAGCTTCTCCCCTCGGGCCATTTTACCGTCTGCCTCTTGCACCAAGATCTCGAACTCTGGTCGGCCTGCATCCTGCTGTCTCTTGAAATGGTTTATTACCTTTTTTGGGTATCAGACATAGTCCTAAAATATGCTATGATTTGCTTACCATCAACGGGGTTTTCGTGCCCATGTGTGTTGCAATCGCTGTCCAGTTCGATCCAAATGCTCGCAAAAGGTGTAGGAAATCATTTGACTCCCTTACACTCCAGTAACTCGAAGCTTGGGGTTTATTCATAGAGATGGTATCATCTACATTGAAATCAGTACCATCTCATGAAGATTCAATGCAATAACAGACGCCAGCGCGCATTTCTCCGCATTCGCAAGATTTGAAGGAGCGGTTTCATGCTTGTTGTGGGGTTTGTATTCCATGTTTATGGCATACCTTGCTTGGACGCTAGATTCGTTCGAGTCTAAGCTGCTATCCAGGCTCAAGCCCGAGGCTTCAGGTTCTACGTCTGGATCTGGACTGGCAGGGAGAGCGGAGAGGGATATTTCTTCAAGGT
Source organism: Calonectria pteridis (assembly GCA_022837005.1). NCBI lineage: Eukaryota > Fungi > Ascomycota > Sordariomycetes > Hypocreales > Nectriaceae > Calonectria > Calonectria pteridis. Next base: position 104,807 of record JAKZGU010000091.1, on the reverse strand, counting down.
ATTGTCCCAGATGATTTATGACAACAAGCTGACCGGGGCCGATTTCCTCTCTGCACAGCAAGCACTCGATCTGCTTCAAGTTTGACCCCATGGCATGATTTGAAGCCAAGTGTCGTATCCAATCGTCACGGTTCGGAAAGGGGGAGGCATTATGTTGAGAGGTTGTGTATAGGCACATATAAGGTTGAAGGTCAAGATATAGGTGTCGCCTATCAAAATTAGCTAAACCTCCAAGTTCAAGTTCAATATACTCACTTCCACATTGAATGGTTTACAACGACGATAGACCATCCGCAAGCAATGCAGGCGAGGGCTGGCGCTTCTTCGCCTGATCTGATAAGAGGGGAACCCGGACGGACCGAGTACCATCGCGGTAGCTCATTAATGTCTCTGCATATGAACTCATAGCAGGTGTTGAGGAACTAAGACCAGAGTCATGGGACTTAGAACCGGCAGTGGTCCCTGCATGTTCCACAACTTGATCCCCGTCGTCTTCATTTCCATCATGGCTCTCTAGTTCGGCCTGGCATCTTAAGTAGCGCTCGAAATTAGCTTTGCCAAGGCGTGACAGAAGCTGTCTATTTGCACGAGGTAATCGAACCGATGACTTTCAGGAGACAAGAGTGAGTCCCCACTCGACGATATAACCTTACTCCTCTACCTTATGCTTATAAATATCTACAACAAGCAAGCGACACACAGCTACACAAGGTACATTTCAATTTGTTCTGTCTGATGTATTGTCTCTACCCGCCTGAGGAACTCTCTCTTTTCAATTGATGCATTGCGAATGACTGGGAATGTACAGGACCCTCTCAATGAATAGGTTTCCTCCCTCGTGGCACGCACGGCATACTTAGAAAAAAAAAACCATAATTAACTAGCGTGGCTGATTTGACATTCCTCAAGTCCACAGCCAGTAATTCACTCATGCTAGCATACGAATTGCGGCTCTCTCTATTTCGGGAAATTCAGTGCATGCCAAGCCAAGAGCAGGCAGCAGCGGATAATAGGCAGTTCATTTTTGGTCTGGACCGAAATTGGGGGCCGTTTGCCCCGCCCCTCACATGGCCAAGCGCCTATTTAAACCAACAAGACTTGCATCGCGGCCATGTCTAAGCCCATCTTTTCATCACAATGTCGCTTCATTCTATGCCCAATGAACTGTTGGGTGGCGTGCTCGGCCTTGTTTCCAGACATGACCTTGCACAATTGGCCAGGACGTGCAAACGCTTTCGCGACGCCATTGAGCCGCTGCTCTGGACCGACATTGAGTTTCACGAGGCTGGCTATCACGAGTCAAGCGCCGAGCTCAAAGACCCTCCGCCATTTATTTTGCCGTCCCAGCGGCGCTACCCTGAATCGAGCAAGCGCACGAGTGCGATATGGGCACGCGGGAAGACGGCAGAGGCTTTTTTCAACTTGCTGCAGTATTACCAAGTCGAGGATGAAAGCCGATTGAGACAGCTCGCTTCCCGCGTGCGCAGCCTCTGCACAGTCATAGATTCCAGATGGCAACCACGGAATTATTTTGAAAGAGCACAGCCAGACCAATATCTACAGGTCTGGACTCTGCTGCCATACTTTGTCAACCTCGAGGTGCTGGAACTTCACGGAGACTCCATGCATTCCCCTCTGGCCGCCGAAGAGGAAGAGCCATACACGCTGGATCCTGTTGGCAACCTTCGCTTTGTCAAGCTGTTTGCCTATATCCCACGAACCGTGGCGTCTTGGGTTATCCGATCCGGCTCCAAGCTCGAGCGCCTGGAGCTTGGGATGTTGGACCGCCCAATCTCGTCTAATCTAGAAAACGATCCAAGATTCCCGCCTCTACCCAGCGATAAAATCGAAGTTGATGACGGGGATGACGACGATGAGTCGGACTACGGCAGTCTCGACGGTGGGATTGTCATCCCAAGACCGCTAGGCCGATTCCTGAGCGGTCGCGACCACGCCGAAATCATGCTGCCGCGACTGCGACACTTGTACTTGTGCCAACCCTGCGACGGACAGTACACCGAAAGCGTGCAAGAGTACAACTGGTCGACCCGCGCTGCCGAACAGACACTGGATGACTGGCGTAAGCTGCTGATGGCCTCGGGCAAGACAATCGAGACACTCGTACTGGAGCAGAGGGTAGCTGCCGACTACCTAGAGAACGACGGTCTGACCGAGGAGGAATTCATTGCTCAGAACGTTTACCCCGATGCGAGCAAGAATTTAATTGGCAGCCTCGACTCCATGGTTAAGAAGAACAAGTTCCCAGCCCTGAAGCGTGTCTACTTGTACGGCATCGCAGTCGGCGAAACGGGTGCAGGGGAGCCTTCGACGGATGTCCCAGGTGGCCGGTTCATGCTCTTATTGAAAAGCCGCGACATCAAGTGTGAAGCTAGGTTTGGAACATGGTGCTTCTTTGATAAAGAACCGGGTGAAACGTATTGGGCCCAGTGGTATCATATGAAAGAGGAGGACGAGGAAGACGCCGAGTTCAAAAGGGATACTGTGCTAGCGAGCGTCTAGTTGTGCCTGGAGAAGAGGGGTTAGTTGCAAGGGCCAAAGAGGAAATTTAGGCTATGATTGAGCGGATTAGAGACATGTTTCGTGATGAATGAGCATTTGACAGTGCAAATATAAAAGTGGCAACCCGAAGCATGTGTGACCTGGTGTTGCATCGCAGGCTAAGGTACCAATGAAGTGAACACGCCGCGCCGCGAATGGGCAGCACACTATTGGACTGTAAGCGCCAATTAAAATTTCAATATCAAGTTGCCCTCTTTTTCAGCGTTTACTGTACTATCTGCCAAGAAGATCGCCAAGAGGGCTACGATGATCAAGGAACAGACCACTTTAGGTCTTAGTCAGCTGACTCAGACAAGACGCAACTAAGAAACCGGCTTTGATCGCGTTTTAGCCAAAAACCTCCGCCATGGCTTCCCCTTCCTACTCAAATTCGACGCTGCGACCATGCGCCGGTTCCATAAAAAGTCAAGACTGGGTTGCAAACAGTGCAAGTTGCGCCGCAGCAAATGCGATGAGGCGCGACCGTCTTGCGGCCGGTGCTCGCAAGCACACCAGCCATGCTCCTTTCTCACCGAGGCACCAAAGCTGCCGTCTCACACTCTGCCTCCACCAGACCTGCAGCTGGATGAGCAGAGCTACGGCTCAACCCATCTCCGTCTACTCTACCACTTTCAGAATGATATGTACCACGATACAAAATCCCTGCACCCGGGATTGAAAGACGTGCTGGGTCTTTTTATCCAAGCGGGGTTTGCGGCGCCGTATCTCATGGACGAGTTGCTCGCCTACTCGGCGGCGCACAAGAGCACGCTCAACAAAAGAAATAGCAAGGTCTACCTTTTAGAGGCCACTAAACTCCAGACCCGCGCCCTTGCCTGCTACAATGTCGCCAATACAGAAATTTCCGAGTCCACCTGTCTGCCCATGTTCATCTTCTCCTCGCTGCTAAGCCACCATACCATCTTTTGTATGGGCTCCAGCGCCAAAAATGGCCTCGACGACCTCATCGGCTATTTGATCCACTCCATCGTTATACATCGCGGGCTCATTGCCATAGCCAGGGCATCATGGCCCATGTTTTCAGAGCAGACACAGCAGCGGTTAATCCGCAGCTGCAAGCGCGACTGCATGCCGATCCCGAGCGCTCCCGACTCTCAGGGAGAATTCAGTGCTCTTCTATGCAGACTCCGCGCTGCTTCCGTGAAGCCCGAATTGATTGAAACACTATGCCGCACCGTCGAGACGCTGCAGGATCGCTTTGACACCATACACACGGACAATTCACACGCCATGTGGGCTGCCGTTCAAGATTGGTTGGCAGCTATTCCGGGGGAGTACATTCAGCTGCTTAGCCAAAGGGAGCCGCTGGCACTTGTTATTCTGGCACACTTTGGAGTTCTGCTGTACTATGTCTCTGAGCACTGGTTTGTCGGTGATCTTGGTGTACGTCTGATACGCCTTGTTACGAACCACCTGGGGCCTGGCTGGGAAGAGTGGCTGGAATGGCCGAGCCGTACAATGATGGGTCACGTTGGGAACTGGACAGAATGTACTAATATCACGCCATGAGAGGTGATGAGATGGCATTCTAATGATGCATTTAGAGCTCTAGCATATTCTAAAGAAACAATTTGTGAAGAATACCGTTGCGACACGTTCTAGACTAGCGATGCTCTCTCACTCTCCATCCACCGCGCTCAGCTCGGCCTTTATGTTTCAATCGCTGTTGAAACTTGCAGGTCTAATTTTGAGAATGCTTCTTCGCCTCATGGTAAGCCTTGATAGTGAGGCGAAAGTTCTTCCCCTCCTCCGTGTCATTGTGCTGGTAGACCTTGACAATCTTGGTCCCGTCCTCGTTAAAGTCGAGGAACCAGACAAAGGTGCGAGAGAGATGCTTTCCATCGATGAATGTACCAGTAATCTCCGACCTGGCTGCCGCCTTGAGATTTTGCGCGTCGACAGCCAAGTCGTAAATCTCATGGCGTTCAAACGTGTAGAACTCCATGGTGCCGAATTCGGCCTCGTACTCGGCATTGGACATGGAGAAGTCGGCCGGTATGCCCATCGCCGAAAGGAAGGAGGCAGGGCCGATATAGCGAGCGCAGTTCTCGGCGACGTGGGTGGATAAGAGTTTGGGATTCTTCGCCTGGCAGGCGTCGACGTAGTTCTGGAGGAACCCCTTGGTGGTTTTGTGGATGGTCTGAGCGAGAACTGACATGTTTGCAATGATAAGAAGATGGGGTTTCTGCTGGATTGTGAGTGGTATTTGGAAATTAAGTCGAGAGAAACCATTCTTAAATACTCGAGCGCACCATGCCAGAGTTCATGCGCTTGAGCCGACGAGACTTGGTGTGGTTCTCTTAGTGCGACTCCGCCATCCTTCTTCGAAAGCCCCACAAATCGGAACCCTCCGATCCAATCACAATCGTCTGTGTACGATTATACGATCTTACAGTGGGTCGATTCAGCTGTCATTAATCGCACAAATGCTTGCACATGTTTCATCCGCCGCGTGTCTTGGTCAATACTGGTACTTGTGGAATATTCATGCTCCATCTCATTGCAGAATGCCAGGCTTTGGCGGTGTGACTTCGTTGCTCACGACGGTCACAGACCGCAGCCGCCAGGTCCCCGTCTTTCTCCCACGATGCCATGTAGCAAGGTCCGTCCCCGTGATCCTGGTTGGAGCAAACGACAATACTGAAAATTATTCTTCATCATAAATTTACGACGACATTGCTATTATTTTCTCTTCCCATCTTAATATTTGCTAATTTCACTGTCTCTCAAGCTGCACTAAGCAGACCCTTAGTACGATTCCTCTACTGCTGCATTTCGTGCCGTCCCTTCGAGGGCTTGAGGTGGCATAATCTAAAAAAAAAAACGAAGAGGAAGCAGAAAATTGAAACACGTTTAATTTTATCAAATCAATGACCTTGTATTTGTTATTGCAGGCTATCTAGTGAACGAGATATTAGATGACTGTCTCCGACTCCAACCACGGAGGTCCAGGGTAACTCATCACATCGGCGACTATTTGGCACGAAAATGCTATCCCTTTGAGGACTGCATCGAGGTACCACCCATATTGCAAGGCGAGCCATAGCATTCTAACCTAAGGAATTATTATTCTTAAGTTGAAATTCTATAGCTTATAGGTATTCATAATCATGTTATTATTTTTAAGCTCGATTTTGATTTGATAACGTCTTTTTTTTTTTGAGGGAATAGAGAGGTACCTAAATACACTCTTACGGCACTCAAAGGGACAGAGCTTCAAGAAGAGATACAGTTTGAACCAAAGAGAGTTTTTTATTGAATTTGTTAATCTCTAATGTTCTCTATCTAACTGGATGCATCCGCATACGTTTGGGCCCAGTTGGCCCGCCATGCTCTTTACCAGCACCTGGGTGAAATCGTTGCGCAATTTGTCTAACCAATCGTCGTACTTGAAGTCAGATGGGTTTTTGTAGCCCCAGGAATCAAGAAAGCTTGTACCAATGGCGCAAAGAACCCGAGTCAAGTCGTCATCAACTTCAAATAGCTTTTCAAAATCCTTTGTTGCCGAGTACTGATACTGGCCCTCAGGGTCTCTGATACCACATGCATCATCTCTCTGGAGTGGAATAAAGGCTAGGAGCCCACGGTGAGAACCACATACCATATGGAGCAAGTCCCCACGATGCTTGATTTTGCTATAGCGGCTTTTTCTCCCCTCTCCAACCTATTGGTTGACCACTGACGAGGATGTTCGTATAGCAGTAGGGCTCTTGCTGGCTTCTATCGCTTCAGCGAAATGCCAGGTGGAAAGGCGTCGGAGCAGGTTGAATTGTTGATTGGCGCCGTTGCAAATGATGATCCCTTTATCTAGAGCTGCCTGTTGAGCTTCACCGTTCAAACTTTTATCGATGAGTGCTGCTCCGAAATCTGCACAGTTTCCGTCTCGGCTTGACTGCCGCAGCTTCCATACTTGTGCGATTGCACTACGTCCTCTCATGGCCATGGATAACCGGAGAATTTTAGCAGCTGGTGGATTTGACTCCTTGTAAGAGGGTAAGAGACAGCACGCCGGCTTCGCCTGCAGCTTCTGTATCATTGTCAAGCGCCGAGAATCTTCCTCTTGTACTATGGTATCATCGCTGCTGGACCCATGTTGCGGTGAGTGGCGTTTCCGGGAGCCACCTGATTTCTGGTAAATTGAGTGAGTCTTTGGACATCTCCCTGGGTCTTGGGCGGCAGTCGCGGAGAGGTTCGGTATATGATCCACCAAGGAATACATATCACAATCCTTGCATAATATGGTCTCCTGCTGTGCTATCGTCTCTCGTGGTAAAAGGAACTTGATGTCAATGGTAAGGTTGGTGGTCATATTGACAGCGTAGTGATATTGGTTTGGAGATATAATGACCATGGTACCTGGCGCTGCACAGATGAGCCGGAATTCGATGCCGGCTGCTTTCAACATGGAAGGCGGTAGAACTAAATTGAGGTGCCCAAGCCACTGATCATCATTCAAGGACTTTTTGCCCCAGATGCTTTTCACCCATGTCTCAAATCTCTCCCTGCTATGATCCTCGACTATTAACCACAGCTTAAAGCCGTAGGTAACAAGGCTCATAGATCGAAGACCGCAAGGCTCTTTCCGAAAGGGTGTACCCGAGAATCGTTCGCCGAGGTGCCATTGTGGACTCGATATCCCGGCTATGTCATACGGAAGCTGTGATTTGAGTTCTTGTCCACAGTCGACGAGTTTATTCCAGTCATGATCAGCAGGTGGCCCTACCAAGTAGTGGGATGATGTTTCTTGAAAGGCTTCAACGGTAAGATACTCGAGGAATCCTGTACAAGCCCCGTGAGAGGGCTGCAGACTCGGGACATCGTCTGGTGGTTGTTGGAATGGATAGTTTGCATCGGCCCCAGACAGACATGCGTAACCACCTAAACCTTTGGCAAACTTTGGTTGGTAGCTTATGCCAAGATGACGATATTCAGAGAGACTTTCCTCAGGTACTCTAATAGAATCCCACGATACGTGTGGTAGATCATCGATTTGGACACAGTTCTTGAAGGAACCCTTGGGAACTATTTCTAACAAATATGATATCAGCCCGCCTCTGGCCTCTGCAGCTTCCAGAGTGATAGATAATTTACTGCCAGGAGGCTTTTCCACTTGCTGTATGGACGGATGTGGACTAAGTGGCATGCTTTGGCGGATTATGCCCTGTCCACGTTCAGGTAGCCGCTTTTGTGGGTTTCCATTTGCCTGGTGCGGGGAGTGAGCAGATTTTGGGGAGGATGGCTCATACGTCCAAATTCCAGTCTCTTCATGCTGCGTGCCTTCATCTGTGTCAACGAGAGCTCGCTCAAAAGCACTAGCCTGTGAAAAATTACAGGATTCACGAGACAGTGTTTCGGACGAGATCCAAGAGGATGGCAAGTCTGGCAGTACTAAGGACCGGCTTTGGACCAACGGAGACACTGGGTGGCTGCTGGCCCAGCGCTCGAGCTGCGACTGAACCTCTCGTAGTGAATAAAGAAGAGAAATTGCGGCCGTATCATCGTCGTAGGTAATATGATGAGCAAATTCTTCTAAGTTCTGAATTGCACTGATGGACTGCCAGAGGTGAAATGCATTGTCAACAAGGCGTGCTGAATGTGTATCCATGGTTACTCAAGAAAGGCCAAAGGCCCAATTGGTGAGTGAGGGTGAACAAGTATGATACAATTAGTTTCCTGAGTCATAGTTTTCCAATTGGCAAACTATTACTAAGAATCAACTAGGGATGGGCAGGTATATGTGGCTGGGAATTGACGCTAATGCGAACCACTGGATCGCGCATCTGCGGGCCGAACCGGAAGCGACATTACCATGCGAATTCTCCCTAGAAACTCGGCTATGGAAAAAAGACGGTTCAAAATGCTTATGAAGGCCTCAAATTTCCTGTTCATAGGGAAAATAGTGGAGTGAATAAACGACTTCCCCGCGATTGTGGCTGGCTGATTGTTTCAAAATCGAGCAGGCTGCAGGCGGACAGTCCGAAATGCGGCAAACACAGACCAATAGATTGCTTGAATACTCTCATGGCGTTGTCTAGAGCATTTAGCTTTAATGGCCTCCAGAGGCTGGCTCGGCTGTACATGCGACAAGGAAACAATAGTCAAAGATCAGGTGGAGTGCTAGCTGCGGGTCTGAGGTTATTCGACCAATATATCACAAGGAGTTGGCCAAGCAGGGCTGCAAAGATGCCAGCCGGGCTTTGCGGTGGAGCATTTGCCAAGAAAAAAGGCTTGCGTTACCTGTGTGACTAGCTACCTTTGGCATCATTTCGGTGTGCCACGCATAGGCGGTTCAACCCCCGCTACGGCTTGGTATAAATTTGTCCCAAAGGAGAAATTCAGCTGGGGATTCGTGCGCCACATCGGACTACCGTACGCCATCAAGGGAACTGCAGATCTGAAACCTCTTGGCATAGGAGAATATGTTCGTTTCTCTGTGCATTCCAATCCCTCGGGCAATACCTTGTCCCCGCAATTAAACAAAACATTACCTAGACTCATCACGTCCTTATTATAGATGATGGATAATATTTGAAAAGATAGCGTTATGAGATGCAGTAGGTTCCTCTTCAGAAATGGGGCCTGCTGCACTATGAATTTTACTATTGCTGGAGTGTTGCCTGCGCTAGCCGGTTGCGACTGCTTATGCTCCTCGCCAATGAATACAGATGGCTGTTTATGCAATGTTGGAGCGCCGTTTGTGGCTGGCTGAGAGATGCAATACGCTAGCTGGTTTGCAGCTTTCATTTGACGATGATTGAGAGAATATGCATGTCTTGGGTTGGAATGAGATGAGCAGAATTGTGGCTAGATGTTAGGTAAAAGAAACGGAGCGACTAATTTCATTGGATGAGAAGAGTCCGCTCGCAAACTGAAGCAGCGGAGCTTTGTGTCCGGAACCTGCAGCCACCGTTTTGTCACCTACAATGGCAACCCAGGCAGATCACGAGATCGGTGTCCATGAAAGGGCATAAAGTATCGTGATGCCCGCGACATTTGAGTCGAGAACAATCATACAGACATCCTATATACACAGAACTACACAATCCTACTAAAGGTCCCTTCCTACATTTCAAAATGTCTTCCACATCCGAAAACACCACCTAAAACGCCCTCCTCACCATCCACAATGGCCTTGCCACCAACTTGACCAACGGCAAGGCCGAGATCAGCAAGGACTCTGGTAAACTCGTGGGCAAGCTCCCTGACGTTATTCAAGCCGGCACAGTCAGTGTCCAGATTACCGTGAACGGCAACGGAGGTACGTCAACCTAATCCTGTGAAATTTTCCTTTTGCGTTTCTTTGGTAGACTGACACATCGGGCAGCTGATAACGGCGCCGAGGGCAAGCTTACTTACAACTATGTTTTGGGCGCAAAGAACAGAGAAGTCTCCTTTTACTTCAAGTGCGCCAACTCTGGTGACAAGGCAGACGTCAAGGTGGAAGACCCGGATTCTATCCAGACCAAAATCAGTGCATTCAGCGAGAATGACCATCCTTTGATTAGTACGTCCTCCCAGAGTTGATTAACGAATCCGATAGCTAATGGGAGAAATAGTCACATACAGCATCACAGCTGCCAACATCACAGCTGCTTCCGCTGTTTAGACAGGCTTGTCGCGGACAAACATTTAGTGGGGTCGATTCTCGAATAAGAATTGATGGCCCGTGGGGACCAGAGGTGTTAATCTTGGCCATGATGCGACATTCAACATGCTCCATCGGCCTGTACAATCGCTTAAATGAAATTACAACAGTTGCTGCTATTCCAACCTATGAAAGACGCGTGTTGCCCCATCAATGTGATGAGATATTTGAAATTTCACGTAATCCTGCGTTGCGGTCCTGGCCGAGGACGAGACTTGAATTCGAATATTCATATTCGTAATTTGCTAGCTTATTTATGATTACGTTTGTCTCGTAACTCACAACTACACCGGCTGCTGTTTGTCAGGAAGGGAGTAGTCTGTATTGGGATTACGAAAAGGATTTCTGATATTATTAGCATCATGTAGATATAGCATTTATTTCCCCTTGTCATTGCAATTGAAGCTCTTCACCCCCTGAATGATTCGACTTTTGAACACGCATTGGTGTTAACGTTCTGCTCGGCGTTATCGGCTTCTCTGCTGACTCCAACAAGTGTAGGTACGATGGTGCTGATCTAGCACAAGAGTATATCTGTGAGGGGTAAACTGCTTGACTCGCCGCCATCATCAATATCACATGAAAACGACGAAAGAATTCCGTCTACGATAACAGAAACATTGAGAACTGGTGAGCGGCACAGGCTATTGAAGACTTTGCCCTCTTTGATATCGGTGTAGTTCTGCGAGGAATCACCGATATGGCATACAGTGATGACTAATATTTCACTCCCGAGACTGCGCTTGTGCATCAGGCTATGCCTCCTAAGGATGCTTGATGAGATGGTCCGGAAAGTGTGCACATTTATGCATGGCTTATGCGAGTGCTTGGTTAACAGTAACAGCGTCATCAAGGATCTTCTGAGCTTGGGAGGCAACCATTTGCCTTGCTGCCTAACACGACTCAACCAAAGTGCTACAATCACATCTCATTCAGGCGCCTGCATGTTTCAGCCCTTATCTGGCCATTGGCCAAACGTGCGTCCCGCTTGGTGATGCCATTCGCCACGAGTCTTTTGCATAACGCCAGCCTCTGTCAGCGTAACATTGTCCAATTGCAAGCCGTCTTGGGGTTGACCAAAAGGACACACCCACCAGAGGCTGTGAACAAAAGAACAGTTTTTCTATTGGTCCATGCCAAAAAAGCACTTGGGTCCACTCATTCCGGAGCCGCAGCCTATTGACTATAAACAGGGCCAGCATTCCCATCAAAGGCCATCAGAAATGGGTTTTATTCTCATGACAGATGCGTACACGATTCTAGCTTACAAATCTTTTTCCTTCATGCATCCAGAAAACATTGATATCCCAACAACTACACTCCACCATGGGCATTCACTGGGAAGACCACATGCAAGATGTTCACAGGCTGTACATCCAGGGCAGCAAAACAGCTGAAGAAACTGTCGAGTTTCTCAATACAAAGCCCGGAACCAAAATCACGTAAGTTTTCTTGACAGGACAGGCAAGTATTTCATCTCTCACAGCTGGGAAGCGTTCGGCAGTTCAAATTCAAGTTTGGCGGTATGAAGAAGATCCAAAAGGTCGAGTGGCAGACCATTGCGCAGAGGATTTCCGCATTGGAAGCAGAAGGTAAAAAATGGGACGTGTATTTGCATGGCCGGCATGTACCAGAATCTCGTGTCAGAAGAGCCATAAAACGATACCCATTCAATCGCGGGCCGAGTAATGCTAGTGCAAATGGTGTGTTGCTTTGCCTCAATTACCTTTCCCGACGTGGCTAACCGTGCTCATCAGCACACCATCTGGGTCCAAAAAGCTATGTCGAGGTTCGATCAAAAGATACAGCCGAAGGGACCAGCGAAGTCGATTTGATGGCTTCTTCGACATCGCATACTGGCGATGCATCTGACAACCAACCTATGGATCATTTTACTATCCCAAACCCAACAACCAGTGGCCTGGGGTCATTGGGGGCGGTTGAGGGAGCCTCAACTGACCAAGGCTATGGCTTGGATCTGCCCATTGACTTTCTAAACGAGACGCTGACAGGGGATAGAACGCTTCCAAATATTAATACCGATTTTGATTCACTTCTTGAGAATGGGGAACTATCGGGTGGCCTAGACTATTTATGGCCGACAAGCAGTCAGAATGAAATCAACCTCAGCCTCAGTCGACCACAGGCTCTTCCGCAAAGTCCCCTACGCGGTATGACGCCAATGGATTGCATCTCCAATGATGTGTCTACATTTGACAATTTTGATTTTTACGTAAACCACTTTTCCCCAGTTTCATCAAGGTCCCCAGTAACCAGTTCTGAAAATCTGAAATTTACTTCTTTCTGGCAATCAAAAGGTATTCATCATTTCAACTGTCCAAAGCGTTTATTTTGGCTAACAACGGAGAAATAGCTGTGCGAAAACTGTTCCCACAACTCCAAATCTTCGATATCGTTTCTACGAGTCCCACTTCACCTTTAGAACTCCAGTCCAACTTCAACAAGGGCATCCTATCCATCTTGGTTTCTATCCACCCGGCACTCATTGTGTTGAAGGACCTTGCACAAATACTGGATCACCTCACGTCCCCCCAAACCTTCCTGCAACCTGATGCACTCGCTATGTATCTCCATGGGACCGAGGGCAAAAATCATATGATTCAGGCTTGGTTCACTATGGCACATCTAGTCATCAATCGACTTGTGGATAATGAGCAAGTGTGTGAGTTTATGGAGAATTTGATCTCTGGTGTCTACCAGATTGACCTCTCTGTATTCTGGACCACATCATCAGCTATAATCCATGGACAAGCGTTGATTTGCAGAATTCTTGAATCATATTGTGGATATGTGCGGAAAAATTACAGACATGAGGGGATGCTTTTTCTTCGAAGCTACCCAAAAGAGCATTATGAACTTCTCTCGAAGGCGAACAAAAGAAGTTTGTCAGGTGCTCTAGGATTGGAGCTTCTCCGCGTAGCAATTCGACAAAATCACTTGGAGGCAGTCGAATTTCTACTAAATCAAGGAGTCAAAATATCCAAAACTAGTGGGCCGGATACGCATGAAACAGATTCGTCTCCATTAGAACTTGCTATCGAGGAAGGCTCTGAAGATGTGATTAGGATGATCCTGAGACTCGAGCCAAATATCAAAGAGGCAAGAGTGTTGAAAAAAGGAGAAAGGTCATTGCTTGGCCGAGCACTATCTAAAAGAAGGGTCGAGGCTTGCAGGGCACTTCTAGAAGCGAGAGTGCCAGTTACCCCAGGCCAGATGCTGAGGTTGCGGAGTTTGTCCCCGGAGCTCTACCAAACGAGTCGAGAAAATGCGGATAGAAAAGCTAGAGATATTTGCGACATTATTGAGGCAGCAGAGGGAGGTCTGGGATACCTCTCGGAACTCCTCTTGGATCATGATGACTTCCGAAGCGATGAAATACTAGAGGAAGCTCTGTATGTTTCCATCGAGCAATATCGCCAGACAGCAACGAGAAACCTGTTGCGCAGTGGAGTTGATGCCAATTTGAACAAGTATCTGAAGCGAGGCGATGGTGGCCTTGGCAATGCTAAATGTCCACAAACTGAAGATGAGGGCCACTTGCATCCTAATTGCAAAGGCACTAGCCTCTTGATTCTTGCTATCCAAGCTGACGCTGACGCGCATCAATCTGTATACCTTCTCGCGAAATCTGGGGCGGTCTTAGATGCGACTGAATGGCAACAACTTATCCCATATGGCAGAGTCAAACCGGACTCATGGATAATTTTACACGGCGCAGGGTACAATGTGGCTGCATTTGGAGCAGATGCGCTGCAAATGTGGAGTGGGCCTGACGATGGAATTCTACTCCTGCTTCAGCTCTTTCTGGGGGCAGGAATGTCTGTTGATGCGTGCTCACAGAATGGGTGGAGCATTTTGCAGATCATGGCAAGAAAACAAAAGCTCTGTGGGGTGCAGTATTTGCTGGATCAAGGCGCAAAAGTCAACCAACCAGCGGCTGAGAAAGGTGGTCGCACAGCACTTCAGGCAGCAGCTGGGAACGCTAATGAAGAGATGATCGAGCTGCTGCTGGACGCGGGCGCAGACATCACCGCACCGCCTGCCAAGGAACAAGGTCTGACCGTGCTGGAGGCAGTGGCAATCGGTTATCCCAACGAGGAACAGACCAGACTGTTTGAAAAGCTGCTGAAAAAGGGAGCTCCGATCAATCGCCCCAACGGCCGGCTGTTACATTACCTGATTGACCGTAGCAACTTGGAGCTGCTTGCCGTGGCACTGCGAGCAGGTGCTAGGATCGAGGACCGCTTTTGCGCCGCAGAAATACGCACAACCACGTACCCAACAGCGCTGTCCAACGCTCTGTGCACACCACTGCAGCTTGCTGCATATCTTGGCAACGAGGATGCGATCAAGCTGCTCGTGAAGCATGGAGCTGATACGAATGCAGTTGCTTCTGGCCATGAAGGTGCCACTGCTCTTCAAGCTGCAATACTCTCTGTCCATTTTGTCAAACATGCCCTCTACGTCCGCGAACCTAACCATCCCAGACTGCACCGTATTGTCTCTTTTCTTCTGGATGCGCACGCCGACAGCAACGCCCCCCCAAGCTCCGATTTTGGACGAACGGCTCTGCAAGCAGCTGCATCCCTCGACCCCCCAAGCCTCCATCTGGTCCAGCTTCTCATCAACCGTGGAGCAGACGTGAACGCCAAACCAGCCGCGAAGGGGGGCATCACTGCTCTTCAAGGCGCAGCAATTGCAGGCCGCATGCAGGTGGTCCTCTTGCTATTGAACCACCATGCCGATGTCAATGCAGACGCAGCTCCAGAAGACGGCCGCACGGCTATAGAAGGGGCAGCGGAGCACGGTCGCCTAGAAACAGTGCGACTGCTGCTGACCAAGGCTCAGTTTCCTCTCCCGGATGGATTCAAAAAGGCAATTGGCTTGGCCAAGGACAATGGACACTGGGCTATTGTCGATCTTCTCGAAAACGCTCAGAATTGTTTTAATCCATGCACTTTGTCATATGACGAGAATGTCATCATCTAAGAAGCGTTGAGGCATCAATAATTTGGTTTGAAGAGAATCATCGCCTCGTATGAAAGGATACCACATGGCGTAAACGCACCGATGTGATGTCATCAACGACTTTCTAAACCATGGCTTTGGTGGTTCCGCCTACGGCTACGAGAGCGGGATATTTCCCGAAAAAAAAAAAAAGCAGAGAAAGAGTGTTCCCCAGCGTCCACCAACAGTCCCGAAATAGTATAGCGAGAATGTAGCCAACTGACCATCGCAGCCCATCCAATCTTTTGGCACGGAACAGGTGCTGCGGTGCTGCTATCATATATAGCGGCAGAGATGCCCCTTCTTCAATTCAATTATCACATCATACCTTTGGCACATTGGTGGAGGCTGTGATTCAAAGGATAGTTGCCAAAATCGACGACTGGGGTTAGAATGCCTCCTTTGAAGAGCCAGTAGAAGCAGCCAAAATCTTGGCCACCGTTCTTGTGGGCAGCTCCGTTCCTTCGAGGACTTCAATAAATTCCTGGCTTAACTGGCAAACTGGGTTCCCACGGAAAGCTTACATGCAACCACTGTAGAGGAGAGACTTCAAACCCTCTATTTGGTCTTGAACCAAGATGCTCTGAGCAGCCTGCGCGGCCCCCTCAAGCTTGACGTCCCTCCACCCCATCGCCCATGGACCTACCACCCTACATGGAGATGCACGAGGACCTGGATTTGCCACCGGGACCCTCGGAGCACTCTTGGCTTTCAGAGTGGCTGGTGGAATCTCCCACAGCCATGGAGTCCTGGTTTGGAGATTCCCGCTCCGTTACCTCTGACTCGGTCGCAGCTTTCAATGCGGTGGTAGCCGACTACAAGGCAAAGAAAGGACTATGTCATGCCAACGGGCGGTTGAACGTCCTTGATATCTACCAAACAGTCTATGCAATTAATATCCAAGCTAAGCCCAAAGCCTGTTTGGTTTAATTGATACACCATGACTGCTATGGAAAGATCTTTATCACATGATTGAACACATCACACTTTGTAATATACCTACCATCTACGTTCAGAATGCCCAAGCGAGACTTGATAATTTCAATCATTAATAATACTTCTCCCAATTCAGCAGCATGCGGCGTTGAATGCACGTCATCAACCTTGCATGAGATATACTATGCAATGCCACATTGGGGTCACCTGTTGTAGGTCTTCATCACTCGCTTCTTCATTCACCGGTACGATTGGCTTTCGAGACCTTGCTAAGATATAGGGACTTAATTACCCACTCTTAGTTCATAAGGATAAACTTCTCCTGGCGTGGTATTTAACTTTTGTCAGATTATAATTTGCAGTCTTCCAGATTAACAAAGATCTTGACCATACGGCTAGGCGAGCATTGCTTCTTCATTACCTCCGATGCAAACACGATTCTCTTATGACCGCATGGAACCCAGTCTCTAAAGGGATTTTAATTCCCTCGTGTCTCTCTTAAAGCTTATCGTAAAAAGGGCTTTGAGACCAATAATCCTCCTTCGAGTAAGACAGTTATTGTGGTAGCAACTACGACGAACAGATATTTTTGTCACTTGTTACTCAAAGTCCGTACCACGCGATTCCGGGTGTGCAACGCACGTATTCTCACTTGTGGAATATGACAGTCCAGGTGATCTCCAAACACGGAAGGACCGAGATCGGCTATATCGGCGACAATTGCAGTAGTGCTGATTGAATGACGCTGCCCATCCAATCATCTCTCATGGCTGTCAGAGCGAGATGTAAGCGCTATAGGTAGTGCCAAAACATGTCTCCACCTTGTGGATGAATGGAAGTAATCAGAACGCGTCTACAGTGTTAGCCTGTACACTCCGAAACATCCGTAATACCAAGTACAAACAAGCACGGCGGTTATAACCTCTCGGGGCTCATTTATCCTAGGCAACTAAATTCTCACAAATATTTCAGCCTCGCCCTCTCTTCATTCCGTCCCCCGGAAACATAAATAGAGTTTTATATTCGGTTCTAAATTGATCCTGGTTCTTCTCACTGTTCCATTGATCAAAGACAACAATGGCAGCCTCCGCTTCTACTACTCTGAAACGCTACCAGGCTCCTGGCCTCGAGCCCAAGCAGCCGCCTGGGTCCAAGGGAATTTTCAACTCTGATAGCCGGGCAGATATCCTCGCAGCCCTAGATACGTGGGGATCGCAACGTATTCTCCTCGTCTACAGTCGCAGCCTCGCAGCCTCAAGTCGACATATTGACGATTTGAAAGCGTCGCTTGGTGCCCGTGTGGTTGCATCGAAAGCAGATGTGGGTCCCCATTCGCCCTACCGCGACGTCATCGACATTGCGCATCTGATTACCTCGCACGATGTGGACTGTCTCGTCTGCGTCGGCAGCGGCTCCTACTCTGACGCATGCAAATCGGCGCGATTACTGGCTGCCACTCTGCCGCCCGGGTTCGGGGAGAAAGATGTAGAGCAGCTGATTGATCAAAGAGTCGGAATCGCGCCCGAAAGTGCCATGAAGAAGCCTAGCGTGAAATTAATCCTCGTCCCCACGAGCTTGTCTGCTGGTGAATGGAACTCGGCGGCAAGCTGCACGAACAGCGCCGGGAAAAAGCAGCACTTTGCGCTTCGAGATGGAGGCGCAGCGGACCTGGTCTTGATGGATCCTTGGCTGGCCAAATTGTCCCCGGAGCATCTCTGGCTGAGCTCTGGCATGCGCGCAGTGGACCACGCGGTTGAGACGCTATGCAACCCTAAGTCGGCAGAGCATCCAGACGCGCAGCAGTGGTGCGAAGAGGCTCTGTGGGGCTTGCCTAAAGGTCTTATCGAGTACAAGAAGGGCCTCGGAGGGGATGAGGACGAGTTGCTTCATGGAGTCAGTAAATGCCAAGCTGGCAGCCGCATGGCATTAATGGGCTTCCTCGTATATCGCATCCCAATGGGCGCCAGCCATGCCATCGGCCATCAGCTCGGGAGTGTGGCAGGCGTCATGCACGGTATCACCAGCTGCATCATGTTGCCCTCAGTGCTGCGCTTCACCAAGCCCAAGACTGTGGAATTGCAGTCCCGAGTTGTCAAAGCGTTCAATGAAAGTTTGGGGTGGCAGGAAACCGAGGCAGCAGACTGTGTAGCACGGCTAGTCAAGTACTTGGGTCTGCCAGGCACATTGGGTGATGTCGGCGTAACGTCCAAGGACCAGATTGAAAGTATAATCGACAAAACCATGACAGACGTGTTGGTCGCATTTGGATTAGCTTTGACAAGGGAGGATATTTCTCACATTGTCTATTCGGCAAAGTAAAGTCATTGGTATCTAGAATTATTTTACATGTTCAACGTAGATCAATATCCAATCAATCTGTTTGAACCACACTTCAATCATCTATCAGGTGTGGGGATACACTTTTTAAACGCTTCTAGGTGTGCTCTCGAAGCCAGAGAAGCCTTGACAACTGCCAAAAAGAACCTAGATTGCCCACAGACACATACAGCACTCGCCTAAATTCTCCCCTAGATCAAGAAAGAATCCGCTATTTTACATCGCCATCCTGCAATAAGAAGGGCTTCAAGTCATTACCAGGTTGCTATTCGCCAACACATCTCGAGACCTCTTACTCAAAATAAATTCCGTTGCATACGACGGCCTTCAGCTTCCGTGAGCAGTTTCCGTAAGTGGTTGACTCTTATTTATAGCGTGAGAACTAGAGACAATAGTCAGGAAGTGCTGAAGTGTAGCAATGTTGGAAATTACGGCTAGACCTCATGCATCCGGGCTCAGACATCGGTTGGTTCAGCCCAACCTACTAGTCTGTACTAGTTGGAGTTTTTTCGGATAACTCGGCAACAGGTGCCATGATTTGCCGTTCATGTCTTATTTTGTACTTGATTAAGGAATTAAGCCTATTTTCCATCCAATTTTGAGTCCTTGTGCTTGTTTTCATTAGAATCAAAATAGATTGAACTTAGAATCAGGTCGATGAATTTCCATTGATCTAGCTATGTGCTAACTATTGCTTGCCCGCCAACGCTGTGAGGTAGTGCGTGCTGTGGGCATCTCCAAGGTTCCGCCATCTGGAGCCGAGGTCATGTGAATCTATTTCCATCGTTCCCAACAAATTTTTTAAGCATGTTCGCTAACCGTAAAGCATTCCATGTCCAGATCCCTTTACACAGCCTATGCACGCGCAATAGCCAGGTCATCAAACACATAGTGACCCTGGGTGCAGTCCTTGCCGCGAATATAGAAGGTCGCGCCCTTGGCAATCTGGACTGCAGTCCAGGTGCAAGTCGTCTTGAGCTGCTTCCATTTGTTTACGACTCCCGTGCCAGGAAGATCGGTGACAATCTTGCCGGAGCCATTGCAGCTGAGGTAGATGTCAACGCAGCCGTGCGTAGCGTCGTGTGCGACGTCTTGCTGACCCCAGCCGGTCAGGACATACTCAACTCCAGCGACAAGTGTCTTCCCATCAAGCTTCTGGGTGATGGTGAATAGCCCATGCTGGACGGCAAACTGTGGGGCTGTGACAACGGCGAGGTTTTTCCCGCTGTGAGGATCGTTGAGCGGCCAGGGGCCCAGGGAGCATAGGAGGAGGACGACTGCTCGAAGCCGCCGTTGACCAAGATTGGGCTCACCATCTTTGTTGGTTTGGATGTTGGTGTCTTGGTGGTCTTGGTGGCTTTGATAGCCACAGCAGTCGAGGAGCTGCAAGGCGGCTTTGCGGGCATCGCCGGGCTGAGGGTCCACTTCTTGGCGGACAGCCATTCGCCAAGCTCGAACATGTCAGGGGCGACATTTTCAATGGAAACTACGGGCTCGACTTTGACACTATACAGGAGTTCATTGCCCTCCCTACAGTGCGTTGGCTCGAAACGCCAAGAAATCAAGAAGAAGGGTTTGATTGGTCTGCTCACCTTCCGCGGTCCAATGTACGCGAGATTCTGCTAAATGGATGCTCAGTCGAAGAGCCGGCCATCAGACGATTTGCTTCACAGGCATTGCGGGGCCCGTGCCTCATATGCCAGAGCTGGGCAGAGAGGAGACACGACTCAACGCCCGAGGCAACCTGGACCAGCTTGGAGGTGCCCTTTAAAGATGCCAAGGAGGAAGATTTCATAATTCATTTCGATGAAAGTGCGGCGGATTACTATGACAAGGACATGCCCTGGCTGATCAAACCTAGCAAGTGACAATAGCAGGGAATTGGGCAGGAAAACATGAAAAAACGAGACATCTCCCTTTCATTTCTTCATTATACTTTCTAACGGCTAGGGTCTCGAGCGGATGCATTAAGACTGGCCCCCAGAGATGCGTTTTAAGTGGGTTGCATTTGTGTGTCAAGAAAAGGGGTATAGGGTGGCGGTGTCACATCATTGTCCACACCTCGACACATACTCTGGATCAGACAGTCAATTAGATTTAAAGTTTGACAAGAGGTTGAGACATCAAGCGAGTTTTAATTCTCCATCTATGTATCAAGTCTATTCTCTAAGAAAACATGCACACGGGAATTCACAGGTCAGTCTTTCTCTAGGATTCATGTTCCAGTGCAAAGTGTCACCTCGATTCTAGTATTCTCCGACTGAAAGGTTAATCACCGTTCGAGAACTCTACCCGAGAAGAGACTGGAGGAAAAAAGCCAACTGATCTCAACTCTACCATAGGCGGAGGGGGTGGTTGTCGCCAGGAAGTGAAAATTCGCCACGCTCGCGTCACCCATCCAACACCCGGACTTGCACGACGCGAAAGCAGCCACTCCATTGTCATTGCCACCATGGCACTGTTCCAAATAAAAACCAAGGTCGTGCCAAAAGAAAAGGTCAGCGACATGGGAAAATTGATGGAGCAGAGGCCCATGACGACAAGGTCGTCAAAACCGTCAGACACGGCAAAGCTGGACACGAGGAGAAGCAGCTGGCAGGTAACCGTGTCGATGTACCGGATGATCTGAAGCCACTGCATCCCGCGCAGGCTATTTCTTAGATGCGTAATTAAATACGGCTGAAGGTAGTAGATTACTATCCCGATGACGGCCAAGGCGACCGTGACAAGGCCAACAATCTGCGGGGCAAAATTAGACACGGCTTGGCACTGGTGATTTTGCGACCCTTACCCCATGTTCTGTTCTAAAATGATCAGATGACCCCATTGCCAGGATACCAGTCACCATGCCGGCGATAATGAGCGGAACGAAGCAAAAGGTTTCCAGGAACAACTCCCATTTTTTGAACTTGTGTTTCTTAACTGGGTGACCGATAAGGTCGCATAGGACGGTTATAGGTTCCAGCATTAGAATAATAGGATACACTAAAAAGAATGCAAAAGCCATTGTAAATACTGTCGAGCAGGTAAGCGTCTGCGATGATAGGTGTACTCTTGCGATTGGCTGTAGACGAACTGTGAACACATGACAGCACTCTGTATGTCAACTCATCCACGCCGTTAACCTCGAAGTGGCGCGCGGCAATGTCAATCAGGTATGTGTTTCCCGAACTGGATGCATTAAAGGCTTGTTGTGAGATGTTGATGTCAATTCCCGACAGAGAAGCATTGGCCTGCAACATGGCAATGAGACCCTTGACGCCGTCCTGGCGCCAGCAAACGTCTGTCGACTCTAAGTGGTGGATGTTGTGCTCGAAAAATGTCGTGATGTAAGCGACAACCTGGTCCTCGCTCATGGCGCGAGCAGCCAGCTGTGTCCAATCGCGCGTGTCCATCGAATCATCGGGGTGCTCGGTTTGGCTGGTTGGTTCTCTAGCTGAGACTAGCTGGTCGCCTGCGGAAATGGGCCCACGAATTTGGCACATTGTGGGCTACTTGTATTCGACTCGGCGAGCTTCGCAAAATGCGGGAATCTCGGGTTCACAACTGGGCGTCGCAATGCCACGGCGCAGCCAGGAACAACCCGAAAGCTAAAACAGATCAGCAAACAGATGCGAACATCTGCACTACCGGCCGGGCTATGCAGCAGGGCTTACCCCTTGATAATGCTGGCCAAAACGCGTATTGAATGCTTCTAATTTGAGGCCCAGACGTGGACGGTCTCGAAGGTTTACGCTTTGTCCATGAGTCGTGACCAATGATGGCGGCATTCACACAGCTAGTCGCGACCCACCTCTCCCTAGGCGGATGTTCGGCAACCCTGGATCAGGGATTGTGGGTTTCTTCCTTTTGTGGGACTGGGCAGTTTTCCAAAAAATCCGAGTATGCGAAAAGATCGAACCAATCGATGTCTATTCGCAGTCCGCGGAGGGGTTCCAACCCGAAGGTTGCGAATCGCTCCGCGCTGTCAGGATGTCGCCAAGTCATCGGGGGTTTTACCTCGAAGGCCGTAACAAAGGGATGCCAAGATGTATAAAATGGCAATGGAACCATGTAGACAATCATGCAATCACCTCTCAGCCTCATTTGTTTTCGTTGCTATATACCCAGGCAGCATAGCCTTATACCCGTTCCTTTAGGTCGACATCTTTCGCAATAATGTCTCGCACAGAAACGGTAAAAACACGCACCTCGACCAAGTCGGGCGGCCGTCTCCGCCAGCTTGGTAACATGTACGCATATCCTAACCATTTGCCCGAAACTGTATCCTAACAGCATGTAGGGAACTGTACCACTCAGGTTTGCACAGCATTCGACACTACTGCGGCACCATAGTGACCTGTCGCTATGTCCTTCCGCCTGCTCTACGAGGATTCCAGATGCACAAGGACGTTGTGCGAACATTTGAACGTGCGGTCGCGCAAACCGTGATTCGATTTCCGATGCTGCAAGTTGGACTTGTTGGCGAGAATTCCAGAAAACCCTACTGGGTGTCTTTGCCTACCGTCAACTTGGCTCACCATATGGTGTGGAAAGTCCTCGATGATGACGACGACTACGACGAAAAGTTCTCGACGTGGTTGCAGCACCAACTTGACACGAAGTTTGACAACCTGGAAACTCGACCCGGCTGGCGACTACTCTTGATGAGGACCAAGACAGGCGACTTTGTTGAGATGATGTTTGCGTGGAATCATGCCATCTGCGATGGAATGAGCGCGAAAATCTTTCACCAGACCATGCTTCAATGCCTCAACCGCCCAGACAATACCGTTTCTTTCCAGCCCAACTCGACAACATTTGCCACAGCTGTGACACGGGAAAGATTTCCTCCGTCCCAAGACAAAGTTGCGAAATATCCCATAACGCTGGGCTTTGCCCTTTCCGAAACCTGGCACGCTATTGGCCCCGCCTCACTATCTTCCAAGGTAGACGCCAAAGCAAGCTGGGCGCCCATTCACCTGGAGCCCTATATCACAAACACACGCCCCATCACCATCGCCAACGATACGCTCAAGAGAATCCTGGCCTTGTGCCGAAAGCATGACACTACACTGACGGGGTTAATTCATGGCATTGCGCTTGTGTCTCTGGCCGCCTATCTCCCAAAGCAGCAGGCGCCCGCTTTTGGCAGCACAACTGCAATGGACCAGCGGAGGTTCATGACTGGAAAGGGTACGGATTCCAAATACGACTGGTACAAGCCTCACGAAAGCATCCAGAATTGCGTGTCGTCCGTCCACCACACGTTTGGACACGGGCTCGTGGAGGAAATCCGAGCCCAAGCGCGCGTCAACAACTGGAAGCCACAGCCGATCCACGAACTGGAAAAGTTCATCTGGTCAGCAGCGAAAACGACGCGCGACGACATTGAGCAGAGGCTGGAGCTCGGGACAACGAATAGCATTGTCGGCATGATGAAGCTGGTTCGGGACTGGCAAGAATATCACCGGGAGAACGAGAAGAAGCCCCGCGCTGTTTCTTGGGAAGTCACCAACATTGGCGTGATTGATGGTGCACCAAAGGAGCAAGCTGAAAGTGGCCAGGGTTGGTCTATTGACGACGCCAAGTTCACGCTCAGTGCCGAGGTTGCGGGACCGTTCCTGCAAATAAGCGCCGTGTCTGTGAAAGGAGGCAATCTCACGATTCACATTAGCTGGCAGGATTCCATCAATGGCAACCGGGTTGCAACACAGGTCGCCAAAGATATGGAAGCTTGGCTCAATAGTTTGGGGGCGCCGGATTATGGTTTTCCCTGAAACGGCTCGATGGGCGGAGGACAAAATAATGGATTGTTCATATGTAATACTTCATAGATTAGAATTGGTTCAAATCGTGCGCTTAGATAAAAATATGATGCTTTTATTGTCACTTTCACCGACTTGGCTGGTTTGCTTCTACCGGCGTAGCCCCAACTCAAAAACAGCCCCCGTTCCAAGAGGAAGAAATGGATCCTCAACTATCGAGAAGGTTTCCTGGGATGTGCCACTCATTCAATGACAACCACTGTCCACGAATCTTCAGAAAATTCTCATAAGCGAGTCGTCTTTGGGAGCAGTCAGATGGCGAGGATTCTTAATGCCTCGGCTCGCCCTCTGGTCACAACAAAGCGTGATTGGTTTAGTGGTAAAATTCTCCGTTGCCATTCGTGCAGCGTCGGGGAGCCCTGGGTTCGATTCCCAGATCACGCATCGATCCATTCTATTTTTGCTTTCTTTTTGCCCGGAAAACCCTACAGTTCGACCCCTGTTTGTGTGTGAACCTGGGACTTCGCCACCAGAACCCCCCCCCCCCCCCCCTCTGCAAGAATCTTCAATAAGGTATTTCATATTTTAACTAGAAAAAAGAAGAAAAAACTACAGGAAATTCAGCAAGCTAGTAATCTATGGATTTAAATAAGAACAATTTATCTTTCTATGGCAAACACCAGATGCAGTAGATTCTTTTTAGAGAGTACTTCTATCACCAGTTACCACCAGACGAACTTACAGGGGTTGTATTGTGATTAACCTCGTATCTAAAGTGGGGTGCCATCGATTTATGTAGGCTGTTCAGATGGGTGAAATGGAAAAGTTCTCAAGCCCATCATATTCACTCAGCAAATTAGCATGGCAAAATGGGGTTAGATGGATCACACAGAAGGTTTGCACTATGAAATAGCCACAAAATCCGCTGAACCATGTCAAAACGAAATTATGAACTCGGGGACTGAGCATATAATCTACGACTAGGCACTCTAACCAGATTGCCAGATTTCTCGAGGATCCTCTTCATGTCATGTCAACACTCCTTCGTCTCTAGAAACGCTTATTTGGTTTCGGAAAAAATTAGCCCCTGTACATGCTGCATTTTATCAAGGAAATGGCCTTGTAGAGAGATTTTCCCTTCATTGGGACGCGCCATCGGCTCGTCCACATTCCGTAGTGTCGACTTATTGGGATAGTTTATGGGCCGTTGAAAAAGAAATGAAATAACCCCAGACATTGAGATGACAAAGGATTGGAAAGGAAAGGAGCAGCACCATTTTCTAGTTTTGCCCAGCGGCAAGAACGGGGATATTTTGGATTCAAAGAGGACAAGGCGGAGCAGGCAGTCCTGAAAGCTGAGGCACGATCAATGATGTGGAGAAGTTCATTGCAGGGTACTTTACATCAATTAGGTTCATGGATTAGATTAATTCTGAACAGCACGTGGTTGTTGGCTAGTGACCAAACGGCAACCATCTTCGGATCTTATAATTCTCCGTCTGCGATTATGTGGATCTTCGAGATCTTGCGGATCATTTCGGTCGAATGATATACCCAAAGCTCCGCTTACATGTCTCAACTTTAAGCTTTATCGCCTGGCAAAAACAGGGGACTCCCTACCAGAGTGTCTATGCTCACAAGCCCTCTTGAATTAGCCACTTATATGGCAAAAAATCTAGTTCTACAATTCTTTCTACTTGAGCGGATATGGAAATATTCAGTCGATTTCATCGCAATATCATAAATACATTTTCCTGCATGCAGCAGGACATGAGATAAATCTGGCAAATGTCTGGGACTCTGATGGCTGAGCAGCGCTCCAACACGTTATTACGAATGAGGTCAGCGAGAACTACAAGCAAGGTTATTAGTGGGCTGGTTGGTCTTGGACTACACCAATGGGAAATAGGCATCCCTCTTGGCGACGATGTTGCGAGATTTCCAATAACACACTGCTCTGTGTCAAGATGACAAACCAGGGCTCTGGGCTTTTAGGTAAAATTAAGAAGACAATGATCACGTTTCATGATACGGCTCTGCGTCCTGAGTTGAATGGGATATGACAATATCCCATGTCGGGATACCGATAATCATTTGTCAGTTTGGAGCATGCTGCAAAAGGCGTCCTGATTCACGTAATCATTAACGGGCGACACATCGGTAAATAATCAGGTGGATTTGCTTGCATTGAATCGTTCATAAATACATACCTCGTCGATGCTACAGAGGTAGGAAATTGAGCATCACCTTCATCCTCACACTTCAAACCCTAAGCCTCGAACCCACTACCAGTCTCATTTCATAAACATGGCCAAGCCCGAGATCCTGGCAGAGGTCGAACAGATCTGGGAGTCGCTCACTGACCAACCTGCTCAAACGCCTCAACAGATTCAGGCCGCCAAGGCCTCGATTGAGTTCTTTCACGCCACATTCAAGTGCCATGATTTTGATCGCACGCGCCAGATCGTGTCTCCGGGCTACATTCAGCATACCCCTGGCGTTGCCACCGGCCCTAAAGCCCTCATAGAATCCGCTCGAAACGAAGCCGCCGGCCCTAATCGAGTTCCGGTGATGACATTTAAGCGAATCTTTGTTGATGGAGACTTTGTCATTATTCATCATCATGTCCATCGCCATGATGGCACCGAGGGAACTCAATTTCTCCATATTTTCGGCTACCAGAATAGATTGTTTGTGGAGCACTGGGATATTCAAGCTCCATCATCCCATGTCTGAGCAAAAGAACAGCAACGGCGCGTTTTAACGAGGTTTAGGAATACTATCACTGTGGATTTCTCGAGTCTATAGGTCATGAATGTAGTGTATCTTTAGGCCATTGTGCCCAGCAAATTATATTAATTGTGCAGCCTTGTGCGGCTATTGTTCACTAACATCGTGCGATACCTCTCAAGGGCAGCGCCAATCATATTGATAAATGGCCACTGCGTGTTGCTCTTAAAAAAGCGGACCCAAATCTTTAAAACCGCGAAACTGAGTCCTTCAGGGTCTGTCCTGTGCCCAGCCACATCTTCATCCTCGTCAAAATCAACAACGGCGTAAGCCTCTTCTACAATGCATCGAACCCAGTGCACGATGCGATCCTCGCTTGCTAATGAGTCTAATATTAGCAACAGCTTTTTGGAAAATGGGAGCCATAATGAGGCTAATAGGATGTAACATACCACTTAATGGGACTGTGGCTAGTGTTGATTGAAGAGATCCCAGCCACTTGCTAAGCAGAACCGCACATTCCAGCGCCGATAGAGAATGGCGAACACTCCAGAAAAAGGCTTGGCTTTTGGCTACACGGTCTACACCCAGTCTCACTGGAATACTCAATGCATGAGTAGCATATAACAAGGCTGATATCACGCCATCACTTCGTTTCACCTCGGGACATTTAGCCAGGGCCTTTGCTATTCGAGTTGTGTCTCGTGTATCAAGTTGCCGATACGGTCCAAGGTTCAGATAAATGCGAACATAGGCAAGCCCAAGTAGGGAGCTCGACGTAAAAGGGACCGGCCCATTTTCATTGTTTGGGTCAAGACTGGATTCGGGCGCCTGTTGCCAGTTTGTTGTCCATGATCGAAGACCTCGCCTGTTATTTGATGTCAGTTAACAAAATATTATTCGAAATTAGACATTGGGCGATTAAAGCCTGAAAACATGAATCTCTTCGCTTACTCTAATTTTTCAACCTCCTCTGGTGGGAGAGATGACGAATTATCCATTATTGGCAAGGACAGATCCCGGACAATGTAAATACGTTGTAGTAACCCATGCAGCAAGACATAATTGCCAATCGGCGAAGGCACGGGTTCGAGGGCAACCGTACAGTTCGTATTGCGCAACAAAACTGCCAACGCATCTTGAAAGTGAAGCTGCTGCTTGCGAACCTCTGAACTGGCTGCTTTCCAATGCATCGCCGTTGGTGCATTCCACTCTTTTGTGGAGCACGGTAATCTCAGGTGGATCTCGTTACTTCGTAGTGCTGGATAGACATCATATGCCACGCTGTGGATATGAATAAATGAAAAGGCAATTAACTTGGCGCGTCTGGTGGATTCTTGGTGAGCCCATGCCAGCCAGGCGGCTTGCAGTGAAGCCGGGTCGATTGTCTCCGCAAGTTCCTCCTCTTCCTCTTCCTCCAATCCCAGGTCTCTAAGGACTTGGACGAGCAGACTCTGAAGCACGAATGCTTCCTGCAAAAGCGCCTCTTTGGGCTCCCATGTTGCAAATCCCATCAGATTAATGAGGGCACGGACCGTGTCAATCGGTTCAAAAATTCCAGGTTCGCTGCCAGATGTCAGATGGCTGGAACGGCCTAAACTTGGTGATGACATCTTTTGTAGGTTGAGAACATTTGCTGTCCTTGGACCGAATCCATTTGGATCCTGGAGTAGCTTTGCTAATAGAACAGTTTTTCCAGCTCGAAATAAGCGCTCCGAGTTTCGGTGCTCAAAACAGTACTGTGCGCCGAGGCACGCAATGGAAAGAATGAGCTCCAGAGAGCAATTGGCGAATCTCCATGTCGGAACGTGCATAAAGACCATGTGCGTGTGAAACCCTTCAAAATACGATGTGATGTATCTAGTGAGAGCGTGCCGAGAGGGTAAGCGGAAGTCCGGGCTGAGCACGCTTCGAAATGGCTCGAGTAAATTTTCGAGATGTGCACGTTGCTCATCTGTGATCTTGAAAAGAGAAGGAGATAGTCCGTGAACTCGGGGGTCTAGTAAAGGTGAGACGAGTCAACACCAAGTGGAGTGCAATCGATTCGAAACTCACCTTCAACCAATCTCGCACCGATGACTTTGTCACGATCTGGTGCGGTGGGCAACCATGAGCTGAAGGGCGTGCCCGGTCTCGTCAGAGGCTGTGATGCTACATGAACGGTAGACGATTCTGTATCTTCGGCTGGAGGGTCAAGATATCGTTCGACATCTTGAAAATACGGGCTCCACTCTGCTGTGAGGCCTACTCCATCGAGGAAGTCGGCAAACTCTCGAAATTGATCAAGTCCATTGGGATCGTTTTCTGAATCATAGTGTAAGTGTTGATCCCGTGGCACTTGAAGGGTGTGAATGCGTTTACCTTGGTCAAGAATTTGCGGAGGGATCAAGGCCTGTACATATCGCTCGGCAGCTATTGCCCTAGGCAACATGGGATGATTGTCAAGATTTGCATCACTAATGGCAGGGGCTGACTGTCGAGACCAGGCAGCGTTCAATTCGGAGACGGAAAGCGACTCTGTCGAATCGTTGGATTCTAACCCAGGCTCAATTCCTCTCTGACACTGGGAGACTACATCTCGCACCGTTTCGCCACCGTGCAGAGTGATGCGTTGATGTCGAGTTAGTAAATCACGCCGAGTGAATGCTGCTCCGCAACTACAAAGAAAAGGCTTCTCCTTGGTATCTACAAAATTTCAGCACCGAAATCGACAAAGACTCGCGTGCAAGCCGTGTCGCGGCCTACTCAACTACACCGAGGCTGGGATCATCTTACGTGTGCGCACATGTCGCTCCAGATGCTCGGAGCGCTTGAATGTTCGTCCGCAATGCTCGCAGACATGTGGTCCTCCATGACGCCTTCTGCGCCTGCGAATGGTTGACGGTTCGGGCTGCGTGTCGTCGGCTTCGGCTTGCAGCATCTTGGAGGCTGCGATGCAGGTTGGGGCGTTGGACGTTGGAGCAAGCGGGTCGCGGAGTAAAAAGACTCCAACAATTGGAGTCGTCTTGGCGCTCGGGGTATCTAAATGACTCAGGCTATCTTATCTGTCACGGAGGTGGGTAAAGTTCGCGACTAGCATCACACTAGCTCCTTAGCCTCTTGGAGATCTCCACATAACGTACCACCGGATGAAGGCCGTCAATCGGGGACATTTGATAGGCAGCGGACTTATCATTTGTCATGAGTCCTTTGCTCTGTTCCAGATCGTGATTGATTTATCTCGAGGACCAAAGAGTGAAGTCGCAGGTACATTGTGGTCATCTAGCCTGATCAATAAGATTCATCACGGTGGCCAAGCCGAAGTAACACGCATTTCACGATGACGTCGATATTTGCCAAATTCCCAGGTGTTGCTGTCATCACTGGTGCCGGCGGGACTGGTAAGAAAACAGCATCACAGTGACATGAATCTTGCTTATAAAACATTTATAGGAATTGGCGCCGCGGTCGCTAGAGCGTTTGCTCGATCTGGATGCCCCAAGCTGGCCATCACCGACATAAACGAGACAACCTTGACGAAAACGAAAAAGGCATTATTGGAAATCAACCCGAATGCGCAGATCCTTGCACTTCAGGGAGACGTTTCTGATGAAAATTTCGTTTCCTCTTTCGCAGACAAAGTCGCCAACAAGTTCTCACGAATCGACTATGCTGTCAATTGTGCCGGAATTCTGGGACAGGATTTACGCTCAACCGAAACCACGACATCAGCATTCGATCTCATTACTCGCGTAAATTACCGCGGGACGTGGCTCATCTCAAGGGCTGCATTGACACAAATGTTGAAGCAAGAGCCTCTCAAGGCTCATCCAAAACAGAGAGGGGCTGTTGTGAACATTGCCAGTCAGCTTGGAATTGTTGCACGACCAGGGGCGGGTGAGTTCGATCTCCGCA
Organism: Calonectria pteridis; assembly: GCA_022837005.1. Classification (NCBI taxonomy): domain Eukaryota; kingdom Fungi; phylum Ascomycota; class Sordariomycetes; order Hypocreales; family Nectriaceae; genus Calonectria; species Calonectria pteridis. Next base: position 73,910 of record JAKZGU010000091.1, on the reverse strand, counting down.
TCAATCACCATTACAATATCATGAATGTATACTAATCTCACTCATATAAAGCACCATATTGTGCCTCAAAAGCTGCGATCATTAACATGACCCGATCCGACGCAATTGATTATTCAAGAGATGCAATCCGTGTGAATTGCGTTTGTCCGGGTGTAATTGAGACGCCTCTGACAACAGGCTCACCCGATGTAATCGAGCGCCTTAAGCCCGCAGTTGATATCGCCCCGATGCAGAGGATGGGTGCTCCGGATGAGGTTGCCGATGCCGTGTTATTCTTATGTTCGAGCCAAGCATCCTTTATTCAAGGACATGCGTTAGTCGTAGATGGAGGGTACACAATCAATTAAATCAGAAGAATAAATAAATCTATAATTCTAGCTTGATCTATCTTTCTATAGCTTCACTGAAGGCCTTCCAATTCCCGCATCTGTTTTCTCGACACATCCATTAGACTTCCAGTCAAACGCCGTCTCCCAAGCATGGCCCACTCTCAGAATCTTCTTTTCCTGCCAAAGGCCTCCAACAATCTGCATGCCGACCGGTAGCTTGACTTTGGCATCTTCCTTGGCAGATACAAACCCAACTGGTAACGACATTGCGGGATGGCCAGTCACGTTGAAGACGGCAGTGTTTGTAGTCAGCCCAATGCTAGGCTCGAAGCACTCCTTTGGCGTCCCGCGTTTCCCGTGCTTGGGCGCAACATAGGGCGTCGTCGGCATCACAAGCGCATCGAATTGTCTAAACGCACGCTCATAGTCGTCGCTAATCTTGCGTCCCAGGTTCACAGCCTTGCCGTAGAGACCGGGGAACTTGTCCATCAGGTAGAGTCCGTTTATGACAGTGTTTTGAGTGGACGGGAAGAGCTTCTTGAAGTTTTCTTCAGTCCAAGGAAGCCTTGCGTGTTCAAACTCGGTAAGATGGAGTCCTCTTCGTCCATGCGATTTTCCAAGAATGGTAAGAGTTCCAGAAATTCGCTGCTGGATCGTCCAAATAGCGGGGCCCTCCAAGTGTGATGGCACGGATACTTCTTCGACCGTCGCTCCCAGCTGAACAAACTGCTTCGCGGCAGCCATTACCTTGTCTCTTACTTCAGGTCGCAAAACCTCTTGATTGAATCCCTCAGTGAGGATTCCAATCTTGATTCCAGCCAAGCTTGGAGGATCAGAAGTTAGACTCGGTAATGAATCAGCAAAACCATGAGATCCATGGCCTCCTGCCCCAAGAGCTCTATCATCGATGCCATCATATCCGGCAATAGCATCGAGACACAGGGCGACATCGCGCACTGATCGTGTCAGGGGACCAGCATGATCATCAACAGCATCGCCACTAGTGATTCCAGTCCAGGGAATCAGTCCATGAGTTGGTTTCAAACCAACACCTAAATTCGCTCCTGTCAGCAATCAAGCACATCTCGTCGCGGGAATGGTCTCTTACATCCACAAAGAGAAGCAGGAACCCGAATGCTTCCTCCTTGGTCTCCCCCGATCGCATAGTCTACGAGACCAGATCCAACCAGGGCCGCCCCACCTGAAGTGCTTCCTCCAGCGGAATAGCCCTGCTGATACGGGTTGTCAACTATGCCTTGGGCGCTCGTAAACGAAGAAGTCGAATTGCAAAAGTTTTCACACGTTGCTGTTCCCACAATATTGGCACCAGCGTCAAGCAGCCGAGTCACAATGGTCGCATCTGTGCTAGGGGTCCAAGCTGGAAAGGCGTCGCTGCCGTAAAACTGAGGCACGCCAGCCACAGCGATGCAATCTTTCAGGCAGACTGACTTCCCTTTTAACACGGCTCCATCTGCGCTCCCTCGAATGAGAAACTTGTGTGCCCAGGCGTTGCCAAAATTTTGCTCATCAGCTGTTGGTCGCCGAATATTCTCACGCGGGTACTTTTCAAGATCAGGAACAGGCTGATAGTCAGGCAGCTTGGAGATTTGTTCCGCACAGTCGTGCACGGCCGCTAGGAGTTGGTCGAATTCGCCAGCATCCCGGTCGTCGATTCCGACGCCAATTTGTTTCAAAACAGTGGTAGCCTCGCCGCTCTTCACCGGGTTGCCGCTGAATTGGCTGTCAGCGAGCGAGCCAGAGAAGGGTTGGGGTGCACGCTTACGGTAAAGGGTCCTTGAAAAAGACCGACATGATGACGTAGTGATTTTAGTCGGTGAAAACTCAGGTTGCAGGCTATCGATCATTCATCGTGTCGGAAATTCACTCTTTCACGAGTTCTAATATTTTGAAATTCCATTTATCCAACGTGGTGCTGTACAACATGGTGGGTATTCTGGCCAAATTGAATCCGTGACAAATCGTTTCTCCAACAAAGACATCCTCCAAACCCATGGGCGCGCGCTCCGATGCTAAACAAAGCAATACGCCATTAATTGTGGGGAGTTGGAGACGCGTTGAGTTGGAGGCTAACTCGTGCAGCAGCTCCACCAAGATAAGATAAGCCGGGCTGGACGAGGTCTAGGGTAAATGCTCCGAATTACATCTGCAGACTGCAGGTCATTGATTCATCAAAATCGTACACGTAATTATCAGGAACAAATAAATAGTAAAAAAACAATAGAAGCAATATTTAGCCTCCATTGTGTGTTTGATGTTGCCCTAGCTTTGCCCATTGATCATCAGTGATCACTTATTAGGAAAGTGCCTATCTTCTTCTGACCAACAAGCGACCTTTAGGTGCCAATGCAGTGACGTTAAACGCATCCACAACTTCATACTTTCCACCATCAAGTCCAATCTTCATGTACTTGACCATGGCTAAAATCCAACATTGGAGCTCTGGAAACGAGTTTAGTTAGCCTACATCATAATTGCAGGATAAGGCCAGCTTTTTGGTCTAGGAATGTTCGAAGCAACAGGGTAAAAATAACACGGAAACAATTACTCACCAACCACAGCAAGATATCGTCCAGGACAAGCCCATCGTCCAAGTCCAAAAGCTAGATAGTCTGGGCCTGTAGTTGCAGCTGTTTTACCACTGCCAACCCATCGCTTCCCGTTGAATACGTCAGGATCGGAATAGTAGTCCTTGGATCGATAAGAGAGGTAGGTGACCGGATATACGGCATAGCCTTGAAAACCAGATCAGCAAAGAACAAGAATAGGCTTTTGGGCTGAAAAACCTTTCGGGATCGTGTAGCCACCCAAAACGACGTCTTTCACCGTCAATCTGATGGTATTAACACTGTCGCCTTTCATCCGTAGGACCTCGCGAATGAAGGAATTTGCTCCAACAGCCTTCTTGACCTTTTCATAATCAAAATCTGAAGAGGGAGAAGCTGATTTACTATCCCCGTTCGCAGTGATGGATTCGAACTCGCCATGAATCATTTCTTGGCATTCTGGGTGCAGCGCAAGAAAGTATGTAACCCAGATAATAATAACAATTCTAGAATGCGGCATTAGCTAGAGTTATGGGAAGAAGGTGCAAATTTGCACCAAAATAATGCATCAATGCTCACGTCTGGTGCACGCTTCCGAAAACAACGGCCAATGCCAAAACAAATATCCACACTCTGGAGGTGAAAGACAAATGGCCATCTTTGGATGTATATCGGCGCACAAGATGATGGAAGATGGTTTCATTCTAACATTGCAGATTATTTAGCATTATTGGTAAAAGCTAAGAAATAGAAACTTACTTTTCCAGTTAATTTTGACTCATCTGCCGAAATCTCCGCCCACAAGCTCCACGCGAATTTTGGGCCCAGATCCAGTGGAATTTGAATCAGGGCAATCCTGACGCTTCAAATTTCTTTTCTTAGTATAATCGACTTCCAAAAACTTAAGTCTGATCGGATCGGCCTTACAGTGTGTAAATTCGCCATATACGAGGGAATCTGCGTCCTAGAATCGATTCGCGACGGGAAAGACCGAAGAGCTCTGCCACATCTTTGGCGACTTTGAGGATGATTTTCTCCGTCTCGGGATTGTTGTACTTCTAGTGGCAGCAAGGATATTAGCCTTGGTATAGTTGGAACAGGTACAGATGCTAGCTGACCTTGCCGAGGAAAATGATAGCTACTGCTTTGGCTATGACTGATTCCACAATGGGCCGTATATCTATGGGCTGCCCGTTTTCTGCAGATTTTGCCAATCGAAAAGCCCCTTGATCGAATATTGCCCATACTTTGATAGTTAGCCAAAGGTTCATCCCAGCATATTAATCATGTAATCGTCTGCACTACTCTTACCTTGAGGTACTGCTTGGTCTATATTTCGGGTGGCAAACTCTCGGATAACGTTATCCAGATCGCGGAAGAAAGTACCCCCGTGGAGGTAGCGGATCCAGTGAATACCTAGAATCTATGCAAATATTATTAGCTGCTAGGGCTAACAGTCGCGTCTCTGGAGACTTACTTCTGCCATGCCGCCTTCGAAGCTGAAAGATGACTCGTCTGTCAAAACCTTGTTGGTATACTTGTCCGACACAAGATACTCTCTCTAGAAATAAGTCAGTATACGCATGTCACATGGTGAATGGCCTTTTGGACCTTTCCATCCCGTTCGATAGCTACGAGCGGGCCATGCTCTCTTAAGGCCTTGGTCATCGGCTCGATTGGTGCGTTGTAGATTTCATTTTGCTTCGTGAACATGAGCGTGGATACTATCAAAGATTAACGTTAAGTGACATATGTACTGACTGTTAGAGGGACAAATGGTGGCTCAGGGGCTCTGGGAGACTATCACCGGATTAGAATTCTGTATACAGCTCATGGGACTGGGCGTCAGTACCTGGGTACGATCCAAACACTTTTGGAGTGCCCAGCAGACGATGAAGAAGATCGAGCCCGAAATGGCCAAGGACGTAAGGCTGAGAGCCATGATGAAGCGATATCTATGCCAAGCAAAACAGAAATGCAAATGTTTGGGATTGGGAAGCGAGAATGCTGGCGAAGTGGAGGTCAATATGAAATGAGGGTACGGGTGAGAGGTTTTCTTTGCATCCCAGGGTTCCAAATGATTCACTCCGCGCGTATTGATGACGCTAAGCAAGCCGACTCGGGTGATCATGGGGTTCCACCAGACGCCATTTTCTACGCCACTATTCTGGGATTCCGTACCTCAGATTATGTCATTTGCCGTATTGATGCCTAATTAAAGAGGAACAAATGGCTCAGCCGTGTGATCCAGCAGCCAAACCACAAGGATGGGGTAAAAGTGGTGTTCAATCACAGCTTTGGTAATGGAAATGTATTTGCGTTCTCGAAAAGAACAACCGACTCCACCACACTTTGTCACGCTATGACAGAGAAGCATGTGCTACTTTATTACAAGTTTTGCTGTGTCACCTTTCGGTGTGCAAAGTATCTCATGATGGAATTCGGTCCAATGCAGATTTCAAAGCTCCACTTATTTGATTTGCGATGATAGTAACGCCGAGACAAAGACAGGTTCACTAACGAACATAAACGGGTCTTGGAACCAGCGAATCGCCGGTGGGATGTATGGTCTGTGATGAACTGAGACATGCATGATGACTTTGAACTAATGCAGACCCCTTGACTCATTTACCAAGTCTACCGACTTTTCGTTTGTGTAGACTCGCGAACGTCAGGTCTAATGGGCCGGCCTCGATGCTACTGTAGGCGAGCGTCACATAGCACTCCTCATAAACATAGAGAGAAAGAAAAGTTCCTTACCTTTAGCCCCTCACCGCCTCCTATATTTCTCGCTCAGTAGTTCAGCCCTTGCTTAATCCCGCCTTCCCTTCGTAGCCTATAGACCTGGGCTACAAACTTAGCCCTATACAAGGTAGGTGATTTTCATGGTATTCGACTCATCTTCATGTTCTATTCTGCTACTTGGACGATCAATCGCCCCTTAAATCTTCCGTCTTTGTATGCCTCGAGTATTCTTGGAACATCCTCCAACTTCAATAATGTGACATGCGACCTGATGCCGCTTTTTTCGACCACCTGCATCATTCGCCTTGTGGAATTTGCATTGGCCACGTAACTCCCCGCTATTGTCAATTCCCGAAACACCATCAACTTGGAGTCGAACCTCCACTTTTCTGGGGGCAGGCCAAGGGCGACCATGGTAGCGCCAAAGCGTAGAATTTTCAGGGTCCACGAATTAACATCAAGCGAGTCCGTGCAGACTACAGCGCCGGCGACCCCTTCTCCATTGGTAAAATCGAATATCTGCTTGGCAGCATCGTCACCCAATGTGGAGTCGAGAACCAAATCGGGCTCTAGGCCTGCAGGGACTTCATTTGCTAGCGTCCTGGCTGCTTCGCGGCTGTCGATGGCAATGACTCGAAATCCCATTGCTTTTGCAAACTGGATACCGAGGTGTCCAAGACCTCCGATTCCCACGACGGCAACCGTCGCATTAGGCTCAAGCTTCTCTGTTGCCTTTTCCAAGGCTCCCCATACAGTTGCCTGATGACTGTTAGCATCTTCTTCCCAAGCTGTTTCTAAGCTGCCACTTTTTATGTACTTACGCCAGCGCACATAAGTGGTGCGGCTTGGTCAAATGACAGAGAGTCTGGCAATAGAACCGAGGTCGAAGGATCCACAGCCATGTACTCGGCGAAACAGCCATCGTCCTTGAATCCAGCCATCTCACGTCTTTCGCAGATCCTGGGATCCAGCTCACCGAACCGGCGCGTGGCCAGTCGACACCCAGTGCATTCGGAACACGAATTTTTGAAGTTTAGTGCGCCTATTCGATCCCCAATCTTCCAGGAGCCCTTCACCTCGGGACCGATCTGTACTACTACTCCAGCAGGTTCGTGTCCTGGAATCAAAGGAAGTTTGCATTCAAATTCTCCATTGAGAACCTGCAAATCCGAGTGGCAGAAACCTGCGGCATGAATTTTGACGAGGAGCTCATGAGGCTTGATTTTGGGTACCTCAGTCGTTACTAGCTCATAAGGTTTGTTGAACTGCCAAAGCGTTAGTGTGCAATTATCCACGACATGAACTGCTCCACAATGGGCTCGCCTGGTGGACTTTTGCCGCTTTCATCTGCTTCGGGATGGTGATGGTTGGCATTGTGGATCTCGGCCAAGTAGGCTTAATCTCAGCCTCCAAATATTTTGAGACAGACAGCAACGAGAGCGTGGAGTATTTCACCGTTAAATGTAACTAATTCACTATCCCGATGCGGGGAAAGGCGTCCGACTAGATAAGATGCCAAATTCTGTCGATCCAGCGTCCTCGGAATGACTCCAATCAAATGCGGATCCGTCAATCTGACCCCAATTGATAGTTTGGCCCTATGATAAGCCCCAACTCTGTGCCCCGCCCACTGGAGGCCATGACCATGTTTTGTGACACCACTAGATAACTTATCACGTCACTTTACAAACCATAATAATGGTAAACCATAATATCGGACTACCATTTGTTGACCATACGCGCAAGCGCCACTACATTAAACTTCCTTGCCCCGCGATTTTAATTGAGTCCGAGTGCTGATTCAGTCACAACAAAATCATTCATAAAACGATTCACAATGGTTAAGAAACGTGTTCTTATTACTTACGGCGTCGACGTTGATGCTGTAGCCGGCTGGCTGGGCTCATATGGTGGCGAAGATTCACCAAACGATATAAGCAGAGGTACACCCGCTCAATAATGTGCGCAGATTTTTGGACTAGAGTAATTGACAAAATGTACTCGTTTAGGCATTTTTGCGGGTACAATTGGCACTCAACGATTGCTCAAGTTGTTTGCGAAGTACGACATCAAAACAACATGGTTTATTCCCGGCCACAGCTTAGAGACATTCCCCGAGGACATGGCTGCCGTTAGAGACGCTGGCCATGAGATCGGATTGCACGGCTACTCACACGAGAATCCCACTGACATGAGCATTGAGCAGCAGCGTCACGTCCTGGACAAGACATATCGTATGCTCACTGACTTTTGTGGAGGCAAACCGCCGCGCGGAAGTGTTGCTCCCTGGTTGGTGCTCACACATGATTGACCCTGGCCATGGAGTTGTAGCTAATTAGCATGTGATGGGGAACAGGTGGGAGACAAGTGCTGAAGGAGCCCAGCTTCTTTTGGACTATGGCATCGAGTATGACCATAGCATGGCTCACCATGACTGCCAAGCGTATTATCTCAATGCCGGAGAGTCATGGACCAAGATTGACTACAAGAAGAAGGCCGAGGAATGGATGAAGCCGCTGAAGAAGGGTGCTGACACTGGGCTGGTGGAGATTCCAACCAATTGGTATCTCGACGATCTCCCACCCATGATGTTCATCAAGGCGGCGCCAAACAGCCACGGCTTTGTCAACGCTCGTGACGTGGAAGATATCTGGCGCGACCACTTTGACTACTTTTATCGCGAATACGACGAATTTATCTTCCCCATCACAATCCATCCTGATGTGTCTGGGCGCCCACATGCGCTGTTGATGCACGAAAGGTATGTATTAGCCATGACACAAAACGATTGCGTATGACGTGAGCTACCTGCTGACGATTGTACCTTGAAAAGACTGATTGAGCATTTCAAGAAGCATGAAGGAGTCGAGTTTGTGACAATGGCAGAGGTGGCGGATGACTTTAAGAGTAGGAATCAGCCAGCTGCAGGAGCATTAATGCCTGCTCCAGTGGGCGCCATGCTTAAAAAATAAACATGTAAAATTATTTTCACATTTTCTATTCAATTAAAGGCGGTAGTCGGCTTGTCAGATTGAATCAAGTAGCTGAAATATACCTGTCAGCCAACAAACTCTTGTCTTCCACACGATGACTTTGACACTGAATAAGCGAACATGATTCAATTGAAGATTGATTTTTCCCCCCAACACTTATACTAGAAAAGTCTAAATTTCAGTCTCATCTGAATTACAAAACCGAGTTCATGAAGTTGTATTCGTCGTAGTAAACATGGTAATCACATTTCTCCAAAGTTCAGCAATGAGATAGAAACATCGCAACTGCATCCCCGACCACTGATTGTCTTAGTTAGCTATCAATCGACTTTCACTATCATTGGCCTAGCGGTTCTCAATATCACACCACTGGGGCTTAGACACATGGTAGCATGAGCTTGCAAGATTTCCGTTCACCCGTAACGCTCCAATGACCCACTCTGTTGGAGGCGTTTGGCTTATCTTACCCCAAATCCGTTCCCGAAACACGCTCCATCCTTACCCCGCTACCGGACCAGCCTAGCAGGACCGCCATGATACGCTAAAGAGCCAGTTCATAGCGTCCAAAAACCCCAGATAGCTTATCTTAGCCCCTGTTCGTGAGGCCTGGGGTAGCGAAACGGTGTTGTACCAAAGTGTTGTGGTGCACTGCTCTTCATCACTGCCAGCCACTGTTTTTGCTGAGCTCGGCTCATTTATATGCGCCTCAGGTTTCCGTGAAATTCAATTGCCCATGTCTTCTTTTTCCAATTGACGCAGGGTTCTCTAGAGTCTATTCGCTCCTTTGGGTACTCACTCAAAAGTACAAACGAAGCCCCCCCACCCAGTTTTTACAATGGCCTCCACCGGGTCTGAGAAGGGCGCTGATGCTATCACGCCTGCGCAAGGGCGGAACAGCAGCAGCAGCAGCATTGATGCAGGAAAGATTGAAAATAACGAAGAACGATTTGAGGTCTTCAAGAGAGGTGAAGGAAATGTGGATTTCCGAACCGTTGGCTGGATTCACACATCCGTCATCTTCCTGAAGCGTATGATCAATCCAACTCCCGCGTTGCCTTTAAGTCTGCAATGGTGACAACGCTAACCTTTCTGTTTTGATAGTTATTTTTGCGACCGGCGTTTTGACAATCCCGTCGTCTATGTACGTGCTGGGTGCCCTTCCCGGTGCCATCAACGTCATTGGATGGCAGCTTCTCAACACCTACGGCGCAATTGTGCAAGGCAACTTTCGCAACTCCCACGAGGGATGCCACTCGATTGCAGATATGGCAGAGGTTGTGGGTGGAAAGTGGCTGCGCGAAGTCGTTGGCATTGTCTTCCTCGTCACCTTTGCCATCGTCGGCGCTTCAGGCATCTCAGGCTCATCGACAGCCCTGAACGCACTCTCTGACCATGCGATTTGCACCAATTACTTTTCCCTGGTGTGCACTGTAGCGGTTTTCATCCTCGCCAGCGTGCGCAAGTTTGAAAAGATTGCATGGTTGACCTGGGCCGGATTTATTTCCGTCTTTGTGGCTGTCTTCATTGTTGTGTAAGTTGTGTCACTTGACGCGTTCCCGGAAGACCAAAGAATCAATTGGCTAACAACTTGAAAAACAGCATTGGAGTCACAACATTGGACCGCCCGGCCGCCGCACCGCAAACGGGAGATTTCGACCTGGGATACCGCGTCATCGGCCACCCGAGCTTTGTCGCGGGCATCACGTCGGTGGCTTCCATCTTCTGCTCCAGCGCCGGAACATCGGCCTTCCTGCCCGTGATTTCCGAGATGCGGAAGCCCAAGGACTACAAAAAGGCCGTATACCTCTGCATGGGATTTGTGGGTGTCAGCTACCTAACCTTTAGCTTGGTTGTGTATCGCTGGTGTGGCATGTGGGTGGCTTCGCCTTCTTTGGGGAGCGCCGGTGGCACCATCAAGAAGGTTGCATATGGCGTGGGCCTGGTTGGACTTCTTGTCAGCGCCTGCTTGTATGTCCATGTTGCGGCCAAGTACTTGTTTGTACGATTGCTGCGAAATTCCCCTCACCTTCAGAAGAACTCCTTTGTTCACTGGGGGGTCTGGTTGGGCTGCACTGCTTCTCTGAGCATCGTTTCCTTTCTGCTTGCCTCGGGAATTCCCATTTTCAACTATCTGCTCGCGCTGGCTGGTAGCTTGACCTTTTCCCCGCTCGCGTTGGGATTGCCAGGGTACCTATGGATTTACGACCACCAGCACTACCGCAAAGGTTCGGTTTTGAACATTTTGATGTACTGGATGCATTGGCTTCTAATCGCCCTTTCCGCGTTTCTGATGATTGGCGGCACATATGGCGTGATTCAGAACGTCATCGATGCGTATGCAAGCGGGGAGATTACCTCTGCCTTTTCTTGCGCTGATAACAGCAACTCTAGCTAGATTCTGTCATCTACTATATCAAATAATAACGAATTTTCATCATCTTCTATCAAATATTATACTAGAAAGACCAGTAACCCCTTATGGCCATTTACGTAGATAAATTGTCCATTGTGTTTCAAGCTTGGATGCAACATCTTTTCGTTCTTTGCACCAAATGTGAGAAATGAAAGCACTATTTATAATATCTAGTAAACCCAACTGCCACCGCTAGGTCCCTACCAGTAGAGGGAAGGTGGCTCTTGCGGGTGTCTCCAATTCCCCTGTTCTCCAATCCTAGACGACCGCCTCCGCACTCACAGTGGCGGTGCGTTCGGATCTTCCATGCACTGGTCAATGCGCATGATTTGCTTACCGGTAGCCTTGGCCTGCCTGATAAACTCTGGGAGGTAGTCGACAGTTGAGCTGTACGAAAAGTGCATCACGACCAAGTTGCCACCCTTTGCCACATCAGACTGGAAGGCCTCGACTTGCTTCTCTGGCGTGCTCGTCTCGGCCCACAACCAATCTTGGACATCGACACTCCAGTTAATCATGTAGGCCTTCTCCGACCCCGATGCAACTGCCCAGCGCTGACGCATACGCGCCCCTTCCACTCCGTACGGCGGGCGGAAATACTCAGACTTCTCGCCAAAGATGTTGTTCATTACTCTGTAGTCCTCGTTGTACTCCCAATCGATTTCATCAGTGGTTTGGAGCCCCTCCATCCTTGGATGTGTGTAGGAGTGCAGAGCAATCTGGTGGCCCTCGCTCTTCAGTTCCTGGTAGAGGTCGGCCATCCCGGTCGAATTGTTTTCGAGCACGGCGCCGACGGCGAAAAAGGTCACCTTGATGTCGGCGTCGCGGATAATCTGCGCGAGTCTGGCGGCGTACTGTGGGTTGCCGTCGTCGATGCCGAATGCAAACGAGTTCGGTCGCGTGCAGGCAAAGACGAGGGTACCCGAGGGCAGCTTTTGGGGAATTGTGACGCCGGAGGGAATCGAGGGCACAATCTCAACCTTGGTCAGGACTAGGGTTTCTGTCGTGTATATGCCCCGGATGGCGACGCTAGTAACGCGCTGCAAGTTGATGTTGAAGTGCGAAATGGGTATGTAGATGTCGTTGCCCTTTGCGTACCGGGCAGCCTCGAGGCTGTCCCTTGTCTCGGGATATGGTGCCACGCTGTCGTCGCACTGCGAGTTGTGCTGCTGCAACGAGATGGAGAATTTGGTGTGACCCGAGTAGGCGATGTGCAAGTACGCGCCGCTGTAGCCGCGCAGGTCTCGGCAGCCGTTGCTGATGAGTGTGGTGAAGGCATAGTCGGGACCCGGAGCAACGATGCTGACGCCGGAGCCCCAGCTAAGGCTCAACTCATCGCCACCATGCCAGAATCCAAGCGAGTTTGTATTTGCGTTGCTAAATGTGTCGATGACAAAGCCTGAAACCGTAGCAGATGGGGCCTCGACGGTCCCTGTCGGCACTCCTGGGTTGGTAGTCGTGGGCAGTTCCCAACCACTTGGGGTGCTCCCGCAGTAGAATGCCAGTGGACCCAAGGTAATCTGGTTGGTGGGAGCGGAGATGACGACGGATCTCAGCTTGGTCAGCTCAAGTCCACTGAATTTCGACCACGGGAAGCTGTATAGCTTCTCGGTTCCATCGAACGTCCAGCCCAATTGAGCCGTTGTCTGGGATGATGACGCTGTCACCTCTCCATCGCACGTGGTCTTGGAAGACAGCTGGATTCTGAACGTGGTCCCGGCTACAGCCTTGATCCGGACCGATACACCGCCATATTTTGTGGCATCTACACATCCGACCTGTGTGAAGAAGTACGACGAAGTCCCTTTTGGGGTAAATATGATGTGGTTGTCGCTGACGACCATGGACTGCATCGTCCCGTCATCACCTGTCGGCAGCAGGAGTGCGTTGTATTGCAGGAAGTTGAGGCGCGACTGCGACGCCCAGTCATCCACCAGGAGAGGCGAGCACGACGGGTTATTGGGCAGGCTGGTGGTGGTTGGCCTTGCGGTGGCTGTGGTGGTGAGAGAGTCTGCGAGACAATGTCAGCTATAGCCAAGCAAAAGTCAAGTAAGACTCACTGGTGGCTGTTGGCCCTTGGGCACAAATAAACGAGACCTTGTCTAATTGCCATTGCTCGGTCGATGAAAAGGACTCAAGCACAATGGAGAGAGCCGCGTCGAGGTTGGCTCCTGCAAAGCCACTCAACGGAATGCGCAGTGTCTGCCAGTTGCCAGTGAGGCTGGTGATGCGGGAAGACGTTTTGGTGCTGGTCATTGCCGAGCAGCTTGTGGCAGAATTGAGCTGGACTGTAAAAGCCGCGCCCGACACGGGTGCCTTGATCTCAAGTTGTATGTGCGTGTATGAGTCACTCTCCAGAGCCTGGCAAGGGAACGTCTCATAGAAGTAAGCCCCGCTCCTAGGCGTGAAGCTGAGAATGCCATTGGACGCCGAGATGCTCGCCATGCTGCCATCATCTATTGAGGTTGGTCAATTGAAGGGCTCAGAACACTTTGGAAACGACACATTGAGTGCTTACCTGAAGTCCACGAACCAAGGTTGTTTTGGCTTGTTGACAGCGAGTTGGACAAGTCATCCACCAGAAGGTCAGATGTGCAGACCGCGGCAGCAGCCAGCGTGCTGTAGGCCGCCGCCAATAGACATTGTGCCTTGAAGTGCACCATTTTCTGCTAAGCTCTGTTCTCAATGATCGACCCAACGAAATTGACAGGAGCAATGGGACAATGGATGGAAAGTGGGCGATGAGCGGAACATCTCCATCCTATATGTGCGTCAGCCCACGACGAATATTTCGTATAACTTGGGGAACCCTCTTGGCATTGAAAGGCCAAGTCGCTTGGCTCGCTCTAAAACAGTCAGCTGAAAGCAATTCTGGCTGGGCACATGCAGCCAAACGGGTCAACAGAGCAAATATTGACCAGACCAGACACAACGTGTCGTAAATGCACCACATATCAGAATGCAAGGTCCGAAAGTCTTGGCGTAAGCATCCAGGATGCTGCCGAGCGGTGACATGGTGGCGCATTTCGGCCGATGCGCATTCGAGGGGATAACCGGGTCACAGCAGCGGTAATTGGATCAACCCCCCTGGCCCCGTGCGCTCTTGGCGTTGCCCAACATCACATATTGCAGAACAAGTGTGCTCCGCAAGCAGCCATCACACCATCATCGGAAGCGGAAGTTTCCCTTTCGGAATTCGATCAACGTGGCACATGGCTCAATCAGTTAAACTTGCGATCGCCCACCTTTAAGCTTAATTCGGTCATATTGGTTAGACTATGCTTATTGGTTTCTGTCGGAGAACGACGCGGGCCTTAAGGTGACGCAACCGCAGCACAAATTACTTGCTCGGCCGGTTCCCCGCACCTCTCCGGTTCTCGCACGAGAATGGAAGTTATTGGCGTCGGGTGCAATGCGATGCAAAACCGGGAACGCATGATTTTTATTGTAGCGATGTAATCTAATCTAGAGATGTGGCATGTTACACGGCTACTATGGAATACCGATATCAGTCCTCTTTTCGTCCTGGTACTCCTCCAGCCAGTGTATAATCCCCATCATTTCTGTTGGGAAGGAATTAACCCTAGTCCACACCGTGGCTACAGCTTTCAAAAACCCCGCGCTCTTCCACTTGGAAGGATTCTGTTCACTCCAACTTTTGAGCTCTTCCGGCCAGGATGTAGACGCTTGAACAACGCGGCTGTGAAAGATCTGTATCCGATATCTTGCAAAGTTCTCCTGAATTTCCTTCGTCTTGTATGACATAAAAGGATTTCCACTGATCCTCTAGCCGGTGGTGCGCGATGAGGCTCCATTGCTAGTACTTTCCGCTCCTCGGGTACAGAATGGCGAGGCGCAGGTCGATGCCTTCATTCGAGGTGCCCCTTCAATCTTCGAAGACGCACCGCGGTGCCATAGCCCTGCCGGAGCTGTTGCCCTCGAAGGAAGCCCCCTGGTTGAGCGGAAGACATTTTGGTTGGGAAAGATTGATTTCAAGAAAATTGGCGGAAACGAGAATTTGTGTTGGCAATTCAACTGGCAGGGAGGTAGCACAAGGGATTACAGGCAATCTTTTAGGTCAGGATTGAATTAAAGGGCGTTTCCATTTCTCTTCGTCAGTCTCCATAATAAGATGGAATGGCGACTTGCGATCAACCGTTCTTTCAGACAGCAGCGACTTGTGTTGTTGTTCATTGCCAAAATTCCGAACCACAGTGACTACAGTCCCAGCGCACAGTGAATTTAATGGCTGTGGCATAGCGGATTGCTTTGTTTCACATGTGAACCATGTAGAAGAAAGACAATTCGAATTATGTAATGCCTTGTGTTACAAACAAAGTCTTGTTCACATGGATACTATGTGGTGACTTGAAGCTAATGAGTCGATGGGAAATTTCCTTGCTTCGCCATCACGTCCCTGCATTTACTCAATAATGCACGCGACATTGCGACTATGCAGCTTAATACCTAGTATGTCTATTCATAAGCAATCATGAAAATATTTCGCGTAATCACGGTCTGGAGTTTTGTAAATCGTGTTCAATTTGGGAGCGGTTATCAGGCCAAGATATTCTATAGCTGACAACAACTTGATGAAAGCGACGTTGACTGAGAGTCGTACGGAGCGCTATGGGAATAATCTATGTCTTTCGCATCTATCACACCTGACCAGCCTCCTCTTTATGCTCACTCAGGACGCCAATCTTGTCAACAGGCAGCGCGGTCGTCAGACCCATTGACGATGCGATCTCGGCAAGTCTCATCTTGTCTTCATGCGCAGCCGTGTCGCCAAACACTTCATCCATATCCTCCAAGCTCTTGCCCCGGGTCTCTGGAACAAAGAAGTAGGTAAAGAACAATGCCAACAAGCAGAATGCAGCGAAGAAGATGTAGGTGCCCCAGGTCAACTTTGTCAGCATATCCGGCGTCACCAAGCCGATAATGAAGTTACACATCCACGTCGCACTTGTTGTGAGGGCCATCGCTTTGGATCGGTTGTTGAGGTTGAAGATTTCCGATGGAAGCACCCAGCCGATGGGCGCAAACGAGTAGGAAAAGTTGACGTCATAAATGTAGACAAAGGCGATGCCGGCCCACCCAGCCGACTTGTTGGACACCAAGGAGGAGCCAAATCCGCCGATAATACCGCCGACAATCGTGAGGGAGATGCATGTTCCGATGGCTCCAGCCATGAGAAGAGGGCGCCTGCCGATGCGATCAATGAGGAAAAGTGCCGGTAAGGTCGAGAGGGTGTTGACGATGCCGTAGACGCCGGTGGCCAGCAGACCAGACGTATTTCCCGACAGGCCCAACTGCTTGAACATGGTCGGTGCGTAGTAAATGATGGCGTTGCAGCCCATGAATTGCTGGAAGAACATGATTGAGCATCCGATGGCCACTCGCTTAAACGAGGACCACTGCGAGAGGAGAGACCAGTACTGCGCGATGAAGAGAGAAACGCCCTTCTTTTCGGGAAACCTTTCTTGTGTGACTGATTGATCAAAGAGGACTTCCGCCTTGATTGCGAGGTATTCTCCGCGCAAGGAATCAGTGTCTGGGTGGACCCGACGGATTTTAGCCAAGGCAGCCAGGGCTTCAGTTTCTTTGCCCACCATGAGAAAGTATCGAGGCGACTCTGGGAAGAAAAATATGCCGATGCCGAGAACAAGAGCCGGGATGATTTGAAATGCCATCGGAAGCCTCCAGGATACGTTTGATTGCCCGGTGCAGCCATTTGGTCCGACGTCGTTGCGGGGATCAAATGTCGGGTCGTCCTTGGTGCCTCCGGTGTACGGAATGTCTGGTGCGCAGCGGTGGCCGCCGATGTACTGAGTGCCATACTCGAGCCAGTAGCTAAACAGGATGCCCAGTGTGATGCTCAGCTGCTGCAAAACCACGAGAGTACCGCGAATGCCCGCTGTCGACACCTCCGACATGTACATGGGTACAATCATGGTGAGCATCCCGACGGCTAGACCAGCGACAGCTCGACCTGTTCAGGATCCTGGTTAGCCGCGGGAATCTAAAGAGGCGATGTGGAAAAGATCTTACCAGCAAAGATTACAGCGACGGAGTTGGCGGCGGTTTGCAAAGCTGCGCCGAGCACAAAGATGACGACAGCTACCAGCATGGAACCTTTTCTCCCGATTGAATCGGCAATCGGGCCGTTGATCAAAGAACCGAGCCATGCGAGAAGCAAAAGCGTCGACACGAACCAGCCCTTGAAATTGGTATCGAGGTAGATGCGGGGGAATTGAGCGCCGAATGACTCCATCGTGAGAACTCCAGAAACCACGCCTTGGTCATATCCAAATAGAAAGCCACCCAGGCTGGCGAACTAGGAATTAATTCCATCAGTCATAGCTCAGCGCAAGCTTATGTCATCGCGACTTACCATAGACAGACCCAAAAGATATGGGTTCTCTCGCAAAAGCCCCATGACGCCCTTATTAGCGTCACCGCCTAGAACTGCACCCTCAGAAGTCATGGTGTATCACGCAATAAGCGACGAGAGGGAAAAGAGCTCGACATGGCTTGGGATCCTGAGCCAACATGGCCGTACTTATAACCCCGCACCAAGATGAGGCCGGAAGCTGTCGCCCATGGGGTTGTTGACAAAACTGTGGGGAGAGTGGAGGCACTCGAGTTACATCAAAGGAGCCCAGATGGGCTGTTGGATATGGAGACGCAGGCCCTGAGCCCACCACAAAGCAACGCTGCCAGATGCAACCTCGCTTCACGTGAGGTGCTAGCGTCGGGCCACGGTCGGCCGGGCCAATTGCAGCCCATCGCATGGGCGTCGTGGGGTGAATGAAAATCCCCAGGATTGTTGGATTTTCGTTGATCGGTGCCGGGTTGGGCGTGGTTCCCCACAATATCTCCGAAGACGCTCGTCAGACGTTGGTGCGAGAAGATGTGGGCAAGCAGAAGGATGTCTTGTGAATTAATTAGGTCTAGCCGTTGGCCCAGTTTAGACATTAGACCGCATCGCCGTAGCGCCTTTGATTGCGTCGGCTGGAGATCCAGGTCCCTATAGCGTCATGCTGCGGGAAGCGAGCATACTTAGGTGATCGAAGGTGGGCCGTTGTGCTGACAGACGACCTGGGTCACTCGCAAAAAACGTCTGTGGGAGTAATTGGCTGCATGAATGACCTGTAGGAACAATAAACGCGCTGCATCTCTCCGACCAAGGGGGGCCACCTTCATGGCCTCGTGGATAGGATAGGTCAGAAATTCGCACAATAGTTACCCAACACTAAATAATTCCAAAAACCCAAGAAATAAGACCCAGATAAATAATCCTTACATAACCATGGTTTACGCCTTACTCTATATTTACTTTAGTTAAAACTGCTAAGGCGCGGCGCCGCCTTTTTACCGTGAATGTCAGGCCCAGACAGGGCCAGCTATCAAACCAAAAACAAAGGAATGACCCGTTTTAGGCCAACTGTTTCTAAGATAGTGATTCACTCGTGAGGTTAATGTTGCTGGACCCTAGTCGCAGGCCTGTTTACCAAATGGTTATGTGCCGTAGGGAGTCATTACAGGGAGTCACTACAGAACAAACGAGGCAGCACCGTGTCATGGGAAAAAATGGGAGAAAGAATTCCCAAACGCATATAAATTCAATACTGCTGGATATCTTCAATCTCATCTACCCCTTGTTCTTACCAGAGTCAACTTGTTTGCTTCGCCTACCTCTGCAGCTGACTTGTGCGCGTCTCTCTAGGCCACGAAAACGCGACATTGCCAGTGACGACCAACTGCTTTCTTCTCTTTCGTCCTTCCCATTCTCCTCAGCCCCTCTTTCCCCTCAAACCTTTGTGTTGGTTTGTCGTTATCATGGCAGACGGCGAGCCTGTCGCTGGCAACACGGAATTTCTTTTGACACTTCTTCGCGAGACCAAAGAAGAGCTTGGCAGGGTCAAGAAGGAACACCATGAAGAGTTTGAAAGGGCTAAAACGAAACACCACGAAGAGCTCGACAGAATCAGGAAAGAACGATCTCAAGAGCAACAGGCCAATGCCGAGTTACAGAAACTGATAAGACAAACATCACTCATAGACTTCCTCAACTCCCATCACAAACTGATTTACTCCAAGCTAGACACGTCCAGCAATGGCGCCAAGACAAAGGGAAATATACTTGTACCAGAAGGCAGATACTGTCCAAAAACGCTGCGACCTTGGACCGGGTTCCTCGAAGAGCGAGACAGAATTTTCGCTTTTCTGAAACAGAATTTTCCGCCTAGCCGATACGATTTCGCCAGGAAAATCCACTTGGAACAAGAAGGCCATAAAGTCTCACTGCGGCCTGTGACAAGCGAATTGGCTCTTCGATCATTCCTGAACCAGGCCATCGAGAATTCGGTAAATGATGTGTTCAGAGTTCTTGCGGCTGATTCAGTTATCAAGAAGAGGTTTTGTCTTGGGAGCGGCCTCACATTTGAGGACCACCTTGGCGGCACGACTAACTCCGCTGATACGACTGTGGACTCAGCCGTTGGTAGTGAGCTCTCATCGCTGGGAACAAAATCAAGTGGAGGCCGCAGAAAGGAATCTGATCAGGTTTGCGTCTACATAACAGACAAAGAACCCGAAGCACCCAAAGACGGCCATTTACTTTATGTCGCCGAGTATAAGCCGCCTCATAAGTTGACGGTAGACCAGCTTCGTCAGGGCCTGGGTCCTATGAACATCCTCGAAGAGCATGTCAACAACTCGACGATCCCATCACGCGAGAACGAAGCAGAGAGTACCCTGCACTCGTCTAAAAATGTAACCGCCTGCGCCGTGTCGCAAGAGTACCACTACATGATCGAAAACAGACTCGAGTACGGCCTCCTCACAACTGGTAAAGCTTTCGTTTTTCTCAAGATCGATTGGAACGACCCGACAACACTGCGATATTATTTGGCCTTGCCGGATGAGCAAGTCCAGGAGAATCCCGAAAACTCTTACGCTTTAACAGCAATTGGCCAATGTCTTGCATTCACTCTGATGGCTCATCTCCGCACTGAGCGTCAACAAGAGGATCGTCAGATATCTCACAAGGGCTTGGTGAAATGGATTCCGGACGACAGGCTCGTATTGGATTCGATTCCCAAGGAAGAACAAACCCCTCCAACGCCACCAGACATCGGATCGGACTCTTGTCCAACCGATGATGATAGCTCAGAGGCAGAGGAAACCCGTCCCAAGAACAAGAAGAAGAAGAGGCCAGTCTCGAATGCGGGTACTGATGAAACGGACGTGACAAACGACGAAGAAGAGCCATCCGACAACGACGCCGATGGGCCAGCCCCACCTCATCCTAAGAAGAAGCCGCGAATCTGCGAGAGGGACATGGACAAGGCGATCTTGAGGGATGATGAGAAGGACCCGACCGACGACGAGCAAAGCTCTTTCCCAATGGCTGCAGCTGCACAAGCTGCAGCCACCACGGGCGGGTCATGCGCAGAGCATGCGACCGGGCAGACGAAAATTGCTGAAACGACTATCGAGACGAGCACTGCTGAGACTGCCGTGACGGAATTCGACCTCCTGTTTCCCGCCCCGATAAGACGAAGACTGCAATTGCGAGCATATTGTACGCAAAAATGCCTCCTGGGATTGGTGACCGGAAGCGAGCTCGATATAGACTGCCCGAACGTGGCCCTCCACGCCAAGGAGCACGCCAACGCCGACGCCCGTTTTAGCCACCCAGTCAGCCAAACCGAATTCGTTGAACTTGTTCGCCGACAGATGAAGAAGTCGCTCGACGACGGCATCATCACTCTGAACCTGTCAGGTGCACGGGGTGCGCTGCTACAGGTCACGCTTCTCCAGTACGGCTACACATTCGTGTGCAAGGGCACCTCGAGAGAATGCATCAAGCATCTTGACCACGGGGCCGCCGTGTACGCGCGCCTCCAGCCGCTCCAAGGCACCCACATTCCCGTGTTCCTTGGCGTGGTCGACCTCCGGCCCATGGACAAGACTTACTTCTACTCCCCGGGCATCCGCCTCGTGCACCTGACGTGCCTGTCCTGGGGAGGCGAGTCGATGCGCGACTCGCTCGACGGAGATGACCCGACCAAGGCCGAGTCTCTAGCCAAGATGGCCGAGACGCCCCTGCAAGCCATCCACCAGCATGGCGTTGTTCACAAGGACGTGCGCCTCGACAACATGCTGCTCAACCCCCGGACCAACACCGTCACCATCATCGACTTTGAGCGCTCGCTGCTCTTGGATCCTCCGCAGCGTCCGCTGGGCCAGTTGGTGCCGAGCAAGCGTAAGCGCGAGAATCGCCGAACAGCTCGAAAACTGAAGCAAGCACCGGAGTTCTCTCGGGACTTTTGGGACCTCGCGGACGCGTTTCGCACAGGATAATGAAGGAAAGGAGTTCGTTGGCTCTAGCTTTGAAGGCGCTTGGTTGACAGTGGATAGTTGAAAATGGTCTGTTAGAGCTCAAATAGAGGCACAAAATGATGACTTTGAAATTGAAGGTTTTGTGTGCTTCTTTTTTTATCATTTTCGTAGATCGGGTAGCGGTCCAATATCCCGAACAGGTGATCAATGACGACGATAAAATTTTCGAATCATTCTCGTAGACTTTTCGCTAAAATAAATAAAATGTAAGGCCTAAATTATACCTAAGTAATGTTAGCTAAAGATTGTTGCTTAGGTTTTGTGCAGAATTGCTACAAGACGAGTCGATAGTCACACTAGTAGCGATCGAGGCGATAGTCGGATGAGCCAAAAGGCATATGGCACCAAAACACCACAGCCAATAACGCACAAGCCTGGGTTATGTTGACTACTGGAGCAGAGAAATCGGAGGTTGTGATTAGGCTGCATCTCCAAGCGGATATCGCTTTGTTACTCCGACACCGGAGGAAGTGTCCAAAGGCCAACAAGAAGACCAGTGATAACCAACCGATCTAAACATACGGGACTTTCAATGACAATATCCTCAACCCAGCTTGTGGTCATTTTGGCACTGCGACTACCGCCACAGAGCTTCGAGGCGAAAAGCGGTGAAGTGGCAAAAAGATCAGTCAACGCAGCCACGTGATTGGTGTAACTACTACCCCTCGCCAAATATGGGAACCATTGTGAATCAAAGGCATCTGGCCAACTTTAGCTTCAATCTGGCTACGATGGACATGGATTACTCTGACGAAAACTCCGACAACGACACGGTGCTATCCGGGTCGCTCTCTCCGCCCGAATGCACTGCTCGTTCGCACACATACCACTCATCGCAGTGTGCTAGCTGCAAGGCAACCCGCGACGCCATCAAACAGACCCGAGAAGCCCTTCAGCGTGCTGAAGCCGAGCTTCGATCCCGATGCGGCCCAGGTAACGTCTTTAGCACAGGGGTGGGGCACTTCTGGGGTCTGTTGGAAACGCGCGACTACATGAGGGCGCGGTTCGCTGCTGCCAACGCAATCCTCAAGCTTGATACGACGGATGCCGCGGAGAAGGCTCTGGGCCACTTCACTGACATGCTTCGGCTATGTCGAAGTGACAACCTGGGTGTGCGTGACATTATACCCCATCTCCTACTACGGCTCGGCCGTGAGCAGGAGTGCTACGACTTTCTAAAATGGTGGGCGATTATTCAACAAAAGGACCGTTACGACTTTGGCGATGTCACACTGCCGTATCTGGACATCCACAACGCCGATGCCTTCGAATCCATCGACATATTTTGCTCAATATCTCCAAGCCTCAGCCACCTGGTTGCTCTCACACTTCTGAAGTTGCGGCTTTTTCTTGATCTCTCAGCATACGAGGATGACATGTTTGGAATCCCGTTCTGCAATGTGGGTAGAGACATTGATCGACCCATCGGAACACTCGTGCGAGAAAGCATGCAAAGCATGGGCCAGCACTGTTATTGGGAAAGGGTCGAAGCTGTCAAAAGCCAATACCGTAAGCTGTGTCGGGCGGTCCATGATGCAAATCCTTACTTCTGGGAGGCTTTGGTCTCCGAAGAGGCTACTTCCCCACCACCCTTCTTCAGCCCCGGTTCCAAAGAAGAGGCGGATCTTATTCTTCATCACTGTCGGCGTGCATGGCATGAATCGGAGGACGCCATCGTAATGGTAGATGCGGACACAGGGGGATTCACAACCGTGTATGAGGGTAATCCATCCGTCACTATTACCAACCACACATCATCCGAAGCCCCCAATGCGAAAGCAGAGATGTGGCAGAGAACTCGGGGCACTGGAACCGCTTTTCCATCAAAGTTGAAGATTCCGCCGGCGAAAAATCCGCCAGCCGAACTCTTCCCACCGACTGTTACAGACCAAAACCTGACCATCCGGTTCATCAGTCGCAGTGACCAAAAAAAAATACTCGTGTACACCGATGGGGCTTGCGCCAACAATGGCCAGGTCGAATCACGCGCAGGCTGGGCAGTGGTTTTTGGGGTGCAGCACAATCGCCAGGGAAAAAAACACCTGCGTCGTCTCTGGGCGACTCGAAAACAAAGGCCCGTTTGGGGAACATAGCGTAGCCACCAGCAACCGAGCCGAATTGCGAGCCGTCATTGCCGCGCTGCGCCTCTGTGATTGGACGGCCCAGGGCTACAGCAGCCTTGTCATTGCAACCGACGCATCATACGTCGTCGACGGCGCTACCGACTGGGTGAAAGGCTGGGTGCGAAACGGGTGGAAGACGCGTATCAGCGAAAATGTCAAGAACAAAGATCTATGGGAACTGTTGCTTGGTGAGGTGGAGAGGTGGAGGGAGAGGGGCCTACGTGTTGATCTTTGGAAAATTCCCAGGGAGTTGAATGGCGAAGCGGATGCAGCGGCAAAAAATGCGGCTCACGATGGGGCGGCTGAGGCTGAGTTCCGAGACGTCGTGATTGGTCCTTCTCAACCTGCGGCATCCAGGGCTCAACCACCGAATCGTATTCTTGCGCTGTGCCTCGAGTACGAGTCTTTCCTGGACGATTGTTACAGTAGTCTCGTATCGCAAATCACGTCGAAAGCTAAAATGGAACGCACCACTACACAAGAGGCTGCCATGGCCATGCTCACGCAACACCCGCCCCCTTCAGTCATCCTCGTCTTCGATGCGGCCATCGGTCACAGGAGAAAGCTGTGGGAGTGTGTCATAGACCGCCTTCGTGAGGGAGCCACGGTCGTGTTGGCTGAAGCTTTCCCCAGCATGATCCACGTCGGCGAGTTTGCTCGCCTCTTTGCCAAAGTTGGTCTTCCCTGGAAGATGGGATCATGTAAAGGGGCGACTGTGAGTCTGTGTCTCAGTGCAGTCGGCGCCCATATGGTCAGCCGCCTTCCCTCCGAATGCAGCCAAAAGGCGGTTTTTGTACGAAACGTCGAGAGATCAATGGCTTGGTACGCTGAGACCAAGACATCCGATGAAGCCGCGGTGGCATTTGCGAAAGTGGGTCGAGGCAGGCTTGGCTACATTGGGCATGTGAACGGAGGGCAGGGTCCCGACCTAGTCGTTTTGGCCATGTGTGGCCTTTTCGACTAGTTCATCATTGCCATCTGCAGGAGGTTGTCAGTCAGCCTAAGAGCGGCCCGGCCCTGCATGCTTTTTCCAGATTCGCCGCAGTCTGCAGAATGATTTTCTTTTTGGATGTAGTCTCCATTTCATCCGGCATATGCGGGCCGCTGCCGATTCGATCTTGCTTACTGTTGCAGATCCTTACTGCACCTAACCTACATCCCACCCAACATATCTCAACCCATGTATTGTTGCTCGCTAAACCTATACACAAGCCAAAAATTGTTCGTTATTTGCGCTATTGATTAGTTTCATTAAGCGGTAAATTCCCTGCGCCACGAAACCGATGACATTTGTGGCGAATGCCCATGCTCGAACCTAACCCTAGAACAAAGCAGAGATGTGTCCACTGTGGCCCCACCAGCCACAATCCCTAGATTCCGGAATGCCGTGTTGACTTGGAGACGAAGGCGGTGATATGGGCGGAAATTGCCACTTCTCGCTCCGTAGCGTATCTCACCGCCACCTCTGGGCTTATCCTCTCCTAATCTTACCAACGCCCAGCTACGCAAGTTCATGAGCCGGCATCATGGATGAATGGGACACTGTCAAGACCCAAGACCCTTACATATTCGTGAGAGCCGAAGAATTCTTCAGCGGGATTGATTGCGGCACCAATGACGTGAAGCACCCATCTTCGATCAAATATCTAAAGGAGGACCAGTACCTAGACGATGGCACGCCAAATGAAGCTTGCAGTCACGGCCGCATCTTTCGGTTCAACGATGACTCGCTTCTTTTGATCCAGTTTCTGCGTCCTAAAGTTTGGCGCCTACGCTTTGATCCTGCAAACACAAAAGGTAGCGATTTCACAAAGTACAATACGTAAGTGGTCATTGCTTGTGATTGAGCTATGGTCGGTGCGGCGACGGCGCCCGGGAAAGTCGCGAAAAAGCCACCCTACAAAACCGACAAAATAACCCCCTTCTTGAAGCCCATCTAACACGGACCAGTCGTGCCATCATTTGCAACACCACCGATCAACTCATTGAGACGCTTGACAGATCTGAGGGCATCAAGTGGAAAATCGAGGTCAGTTGCTACGGTCCAATGCACACCGCTGTTAGGGAATAGGCGCTAACATGTTCTCCAGGTCATCAAAGACCCTCAACACATCATCCTGCAAACAGTAGTCGACCCTGATACTGCCAATCGACGTATCGAGGTCCAATTATGGATCAAGCGCGACCCTTTTCAGTAAGGATTCTCGCCTCATTTGTGTATAGTCACTCATAAGTGGTAGAATCAAGGCCGTCAGGGTCGTGCAGAGCTCTCCACCCGCTGAGAAAATCCCCCAAATGCAGCGTCCAGATACAGCCTCTGCCAACAGTGTTCAGCTCGATACGCAAAATGGTTCCCAGGCCGCTGTCATTTGGAAGACCAAACCTCGGGGTCTCATGTACCAGGGAAATGCCACCGTTCTCGCCGTCGAGAAGTCAGTCACAGCCGACTACATGGGATTTGGTGAACAAGGCGGTAAGGAGTTGTTCAAGAACCATACGTACATGAATTATTTTAGTGAGTTGTGGCGCTGTCCTGACCAGTTCATGCATGGATACGTACTGACTACTATAGACTTTGACAATATGAGGTACCAAAACGTCTATGGTCATGGTCCTAAAGATAACCGAGAACCTCTATATCATTCAGAGCCTTTCTGGATTGAGGTTGATTCCCACCCTGGCTACAGATCGCAAGTCGCTACTTTTATCGATAACTACTCCCACATTTGTGTCGATGTCGGAATGAAGGACCAAAACGCTATCCGCGTTGCTACCCGCTTCAACAGCTTCAATTGCATGGTAGTCGCAGCTGATAATATGTCGGACCTCGTTTGCCAATACACATCTATTGTGGGCAAGCCGCGTCTCAAACCCCGATACGTTCTCGGACACCACCAGGGTTGCTATGGGTATGATACGAAAGAAATGGTCCTCGAGGCCGTCGATGAATACCGGAAAGCGGGCATCCCTCTTGACTGCATGCACATCGACGTCGATATGCAGGATGATTATCGCACCTTCACAATCGACACCAGAGAGGGCCACTTCCCGGATCCTTCGGGCATGTTTGATACTCTACGTAAAAGAGGCGTGAAGTGCTCCACCAACATCACACCCTACATTAACTCAACCCCGAAGGCTGACTACACTACTCTCCAAGAAGGGCTTGACAACGACTACTTTATTGTAGACAGGCGAGACAAAGACCCTGCTGCTCCCGCAGCTTCGCAGGTTCGCTACCAGGGATGGGAGGTTGGCAAACAGACCTTCAAGGCTCCCATTCACGAGAAGCCTCCGTATTATGAGGAGGATACCTATGACTTTGCGCAGGTCTATGACAGCGGCAAGCCATTTCACGGTGGTGTTTTTTACGGTTGGAAAAATGGCCACCCTGGGCACTACCCCAATCTGAATATTAAAAAGGTTCGTGAGTGGTGGGGGAGGCAGTACAAGTATCTATTTGAGTGTGGTTTGGACTTTGTCTGGCAGGATATGACGACTCCTTGCATTGCCGAGCAATACGGAGATATGAAGTCGTGAGTTTACTAAGACGGCGGCCAAGATGGAATTTACTAACAGATCCAGCCTTCCTTTCCGTCTATTGCTTGACTCTGACGGCTATTCTGGCGAACTCAACCAGCCTCAGAAAAAGGCCATCGAGATCTGGGCACTATACAGCTATAACCTACACAAGGCGACCTACCATGGATTAAATCACATTCATGAACTCAGCGATAAGCTCAAGTGGCGTGAGAGCCGCCGCAACTTTATCATCGGCCGTGGCAGTTTTGTAGGCAGCCACCGCTATGCTGGTCTTTGGACCGGTGACAACGCCTCGACGTGGGAATTCTTGAGCATATCAATAGCCCAGGTCCTGGCTCTCGGAATGTCCGGTATTACCATCTCGGGACAGGATGTGGGAGGATTCGAGTTTAAGGAGGATGAGAAGTTCTTTGCGAATCCCGAGCTGCTGATCCGCTGGTACTGCGCTTACTCGATGCTTCCGTGGTTCCGGTGAGTTTTCGGTCGATTCTTGATCTTTTAAAATTCATAAACTCACAGTGAATAGTAACCACTACACTCGAAAGCGTATGTGGAATGATGGCCCTCGAAAGGGCCAGATGCGCAAAGACGGCAAGTTGTTCCAGGAGCCTTACGCCTACAAGAAATACTACGAAGAAAATTCCGGGCGACTTCACGGCAGAGAAGGAATGCTCTACCGCGCCGTCGAGCCTATTTGCAGATATTACATTAGACTCAGGTACAGCTTGATGCAGCTCCTATATGATGCCATGTTTGAAAACATGGTCACTGGTCTACCTATTGCCCGGGCCATGGTGAGTTCTATTCGGGTGATTGCAGCCGTGGTGTTAATATGGAATCCAGGTGATCACCGATGACGTTGATCGAACACTATTCTCGAAAGATGTAAGTTCATCCCTGCAGCACATCGAAACTCAATGCTTACCCATGTCCAGAACAAAAGCTTCACTTCCAGCCAGTACATGGTCCGAAACGACCTTCTCGTCGCGCCCGCCCTGCGCTCAGAAGCAGAGCGGAACACCCGCTTAGTCTATCTCCCGTACCCGAATAAGTGGTATACAATGAATCTGCTCCCTGACGAGGAGCTGGGGAAGGCCTTAACGATGCCTACAGATGGTGGAAGCCGAATCAAATACAATTGTCAGATCACAGATGAGGAGGAGCAGCTTCCGTACATCACTCCAATGTTTATTCGTGAGGGTAAGGCTAAACCCCGACAAACCTTTTTGGGATCTGTTCTGACAATATCCAGGTGCTATTATCCCCAAAATCGAAGTCCGCGACTATGTCCCGGATCCTTCTCTATCCCCGCTTCCAGCAAACCCCATCACTCTCCACATCTACCCTGGCAGGGACAACGTGAGTTACGCCATAGACTGCACACCTATCAGCACACTAACAGAACTCTCGCAGACCTACGAGATGTATATCGACGATGGCATCTCCCGAGACAGCGCCCCGTCCAGTCCAATCGAAGGCCAGAGTGACCCAATGGCCGCTGACAAATACACCCAGGTCTCCATCTCTCAGGTAAGGCTCCTGGTCTCCTCAATCTATACTATGCTGACACATCACAGACCTCGACAATTCATCAAGTCGAGGATCACATCGAATACGACCGCATCGTCACTATCAAATCTCCACACAACGGCTTCACGGACACTTTGAAGATTATCGGTTCAAAATACACGATTGTCTACTGGCATAGCCCCACTGTCAACATCAGATCAGTCATCGTCACGGGAAGCATCAAAAACATACATACGACAACCAATTATGATAAACGTGCCACCATCGTTACGATCCCGGTTGCCGATGCTCACACCGCCTGGGGAGTCACTCTCAGATTATCTCACACCTGTCTGGTATCCGGCCGGCAACAGCCGAGATGAAGTCGTATCTTCTATACAGTACAAAGTTTAGCTTTATGAGTCAACGTACACCAACGCGCATTTCCATGCTTATAGACACTTAGACTACCAAGACACTGAACATAGATTAAATATTCTTCCCACCCGCTCATTCCATAGACACTGCAATTCACATTATTGAAACCCAACAAGTCAAAAACTACACTCGTCCAAGAGAAAAGGGAGAGGGGGTTAAAGAAACACTGAAGCTTTAGCTAGATAGTGTTAATGAATGTGCATAAAACCTTCATAAACTCCCTAAATTGTCCGTCTTTATTGCGAAACTGGACTACCCGTTGTCATAAAATTACCGCTGTTCCTTTAGCACAACAACTAACAACCTAGAGTTATCTGGAGAGAAAGCATTTACTGATGAAAAAATAGATAACAGCTATGCAAGGAGCCGATAGAATGAGCGACCATTAGAGTAGGAGAGAAAATTAATAAATGAGGGTGCTTGCAGAATGAGAGCTAACCTTGCGGGGGCTATCGGTGCCTAAAGGTTCTTCCACCAAGGCCGGAACGACGCCGGCAACTGATTGCATCTGGTAAACCGGCTCCAGTATCTTTTGCTCTTTAGCAAATATGAAGCCATCCAATCTAGACCGGGAGATGCAAAGGACCGCGTACTGTATGCGTTACGGCGCTAACGGCGAGCTGAGTTTGAGGAGGATGCCGGAGGGTGGGATACAGGGAAGAATTGTACAATGTTGGATCGTAAAGCAAAGAGGAAGGCGAGGTAAGAGGCCAAACTGTAGTTCCCAGGAAATGCGCACCTAATCATGAGAGGGAGAATTAGCAAGAATAGATTTTGCGCAAACAGAAATTACACTTGAGGCTTCAGTCAAGTGCCGGACTCCAAGAAGCTGCATCTCGGTGATTTGAGGGGGCAATGTAGAGTAAATAGGCATAAGGATGCCAGCGCCAGCCTCAAATAGAATGTGGATGATTCTGACAACGAGCATTTTGGAATTGACGAATCCACTAAGGTCAAAACGGCCCCTCTTTCCGCTTCCCATGGCGGCATACAGAACATTCTCAAACCAGCCATGGAGCTGTGCGTTCACATCAACCCCATGTTTTGGTCCTAAGAAGACCCTACATGCTTCAGGGTTTCCATAAAATGCCGCGGCCGCCAAAGCACCTCCGGGTCCTTGGGTAAAGTTAAGGGTAGGGTCAGCCCCAATTCCAAGGAGCCTCCCTAGGCCTATTTCATCCACGAATGCTTTCCCTGCTGCCACGCATAGGCAATTTCTGAAACCGTCGTTGCCGTTTAGATCAGCGCCTGCGTAAACTAGAAGCTGCAGAATCGATATTGAGTGATACCTCACGCAAGCTGCCCATGCAAGAAGGGACCCCAAACCATTGGGATCGGTTCCCGCTTCCAGCAGAAACTTGGCTATCTCGATCGCGTCTGGGCTAATACGATGAAGTGCACCACATATTTGAATGCTTTTTTTTCTTGCCACCACAGATGCACGCACATACAGGCCTGCGGCACGGAACAGTGGACCTTTTTCCACTGCCGGGTTTGGGTTAGCACCTTTTTGTAACAAAAGTTTCATGACGCTATGCCATGAATACGAAGCCGCCATAGTGAGCGCATTACTCCCATCTACCATTATCTCGATATTGGCGCCAAGCTTGAGCAGCATTTTGACTGTCCCTATCCCGATATCTGTTATCACCGCCATTAAAGCAGTCGCACCATCTGCTACTCCTTCAATTTATTTCTAGGTTGAAAAACAAGCGGTCGGCTCAACCGGGTGATTCAGGAGCCAGGCCACGGAGGTGGCATACAAATGGTGTTCAACAATATGTTTGGTCGTGAAAATCTGGTCGCCCTGATCAAATAACAATCAACTTAAATCCCCTTTGGGGCCTAAAAGGCCGTACAAACTTTGCCCTTCTGAGTCGGAGATGAATGATCACTTTTGCGGCCGCATCTTTTCATTTCTGCGTGGTTGCGTTGTGTTGATGGAGAAATTGAAAATTAGGTTTTGGGAGGTTACATAGCGTAGGGGATACGCTGATTTTGTGCAGTTAGGGCTGACCAAGTACAATACATTTAGGCCCTCCCCCCTCTTTAGTGTTTTTGCCATATTCTTCTAAGAAACTACTTCATACTTTTACATTCGAGTCGAATCTGTAATATCAAGCGGCAACAAAAGACTCAGGTGGTGAAGATTGTGATCAAGCGTTCTAGGGTAGGACACAAAATGACGTGCCAATCCAACCTAGCTTGTGGGTCAGACATGGGTGGAGTCAATAGGTGGGGTGAAATACGACTTAAGCTGAGTGTTCTTGAGCCTCTGATTGGCTATATTTTGCTTATATAAGCAATATACTATTAATGTCTATCTTTAAGGCATTTTAATATATTACATTTATTATAGTGTATATGTATATATATATAAACTTTAGAATACTAGTTTTTAAGTATATTATATAAATGTAAATATTATATAATTATATAAATATATTATTTATTTTAATTTTTAATATAGATTATATATATATATTTGAAAAATATTCTTTATTTAGCTATTTACTACAGCAAAATGAAGGGCTCCTAGATCAACTAACGGTGTAGTAAGCGGGTCATCTAACAGTGGGGTAAAATAGGTGGGGGGAATGCAAGTTAAGCTAAGGGTGAGCTAAGGCCTCTAATTAGCTAGCTAATAGCTAAATTGTGGACTACCCTTAGCTGATCATAATTCTCAATCAAATGAAATTAATTTATTAACTTTCCTTTCTTTCTAAATATTTCCCAGATTAATCTATTATTAATATATTAATAATAGATAATCTAGGAATTCCATTAGAATAGATTAATTCCTAAGAATCATTAACTACTTTATTTAATATTAAGGACTTTAATGCCTTAGTTGCAGATATCTTAGCTACTAAGAGTGAATTCTAAGTCTGTTTATATATAGGATATTATTAATATATTACTAATACATTAATAGGATAATGATGGTGAGGCTAATATCTTAAAGCTTAATAAGCATATATTAGTCTCAGTAGCTAGCAATAGTAAGGGCCAAGGTTCAATTTATTAAGCAGCGACTTTTATTATAGAACTATATCATGTCCTAATAATACCAGAATATCCTAAGTCATCTATTAAGGGTACTAGATATATTATCTTTACTGAAGGTCTTAGCCAAGAGCAACAGAAAAAGCCTTAGTTAATAATAATAACCCTTAATAAATTAATAATATATTAATAATATATTAATGATATATTAATAGTTTTAATATCAAATAAAACAAATCCGGCCTCCGACTACAAGCATTTCAGCCTTTTTTAAAGGCCTTCTAATACAATATCACAAATATCAATATACTAGGGCAAAGATTTATAAACATTTAAATCCTAGGCTAAAAAACTATAATCATTTTGAAATATCAAAAGATTATTAGGCTAGCTGGCAAGAAATCCAACAAAAAAAAAATAAGAAAAATCTTGTTTGAGAAGCTATTTTGTAAGTAATTCCTATAATATATTAATAATCTATTAATATATTCTAATTGGATTTAGAGTATTTGGTTTGACTTTAAGTAATATTGAGCTTGTAATAAGGCTCCTCTAGGCCAAGATATTTGCTACCCTAAACTAGTTCACTTAAAATACCCTATTAATATTATATTTATTACTAAATATAATAATATATTACTAATATATTAATAGGGTCTTAATGGCTCTTATTAATATTTTATTTGGTGTAAAAACTGGATGCTAGATAATAAGCATTTTTATGCTAGTATCTAATTAAACTATTATGCTTATTTACCTTTTATACGAAAAATCATTTAATAATAGCTACTTGATGCTATATAAGATTATTGTTTAATAATTGATTGACCTATTTGATAGAGAAGCCATTATTGTAAGTTATCCTTAATATATTAAGAATACATTATTAATATATTAAGTATATACTTATATTCTAATTAGCCTAGAAAAAATAGACTAGAAATATTGTAATATTGAATGGAAATTCTTTATTCTTATTGATTATAATATCCCTTATATTCTATTTACTTTATATAGTTATTATAATCATCTACTACTACTATTATTAATAATTCCTAATAATCTTCTTATTTAATTTAAAGAATTATTAAAAAAGGAAAATTAAATTCTAAATAGTCTAAGTAAAGTTTATTATTAATATATTATTAATGTATTACTAATATATTATAGATATTTAGTTATAATTACTAGAAATCCAAGAACTTTATGCTCAGCATAATACAACAAGCCTAGCTAATATTTATCTAAGTCTTAGAAATAATAGTAGGCTTCAATATCTTTTCAAAAAACATTAAGCTATTTATTTCCTACTTAGTATATTAAGGCTTAGTACTTATTATAAATATCTTTTATACTATAAGGATAATAACCAAGGAGTAATATTAACCCTAATAAATCATTAATCTATTACTAATAGATTATAGTATATTTAAATCTTTAAAGATAATGGAACTAATCTCTTTATTGTAATATTTTATTATTAACAAATTTAATTATTTTAATATCTAAATATCAAATCATTTTAAGTTGATATAAACTTTAAATATATCTAAGGCTTATAAGAAAATAAGATTATTTGGGCTATATATAGCCTAGGAGTAAGAATTAGTAAGTTTTAAATTAATATATTATGAACCTATTAATAATAGATTAAAGGTATTCTACTTATCTATATTATTATTAATTTATAATTAACTAAGATATACCAAGCTATATATAACAAGATATTCAACCATATACAAGTAAAATATAGTATTATTATTTATTAGTTCTATCTTTATTAAAAAGGAATCTATAGTATTATAATTAACCAAGACCAAGGAAATTTAAAAGGTAAATAAGCTACTAGATATATTTAGGCCTTAATATATTAATAATATATTAAGGCTTAGAAAATATCTTAGCTAAGAAGTTGATCCTTGCCATGCGGCCTAGGAAAACCAAGTAATATCTTATATTCAGTTTTGTAATATTCACTTTCAAAGGGGCATTAATAAATTTATTTTTAATTTTTATCTATAATATATTATTAATGTATTATAGAATAAGTTTGCAAGTAGCAGCAATACTATAGTTATAATCTTAGCCAAATATACAAATCAATATATTCCCTATCTAAGGCATCCTCAAAAACAATTTTCTACTAAATCTACTAAATATTATATACTAGTAAATTATTATATTAAGTTATTAATATATTACTAATACATTATAGAATACCCAATAATTATAGACTAGATTAACCATAAATCTAGTCCAATAATTGTAGCAGGCTTATGTTTTACTTATTCCCAAATGATATAAGAACAATGGAACTATAGTAAACATTCAATAAACCTAGTTAAGCAAATGCATAAGGCATCATATCAGGCTAATAGTCAATATAATAGCCTAATAAAAGTAATCAAAAGGTATAATATATTTAATAGGTTAATAATAGATTACTAATATATTAATAGTATAGAACTATTTAATTAATAACAGATTTTACATCAAATAGTAAAGGACTATTATAATATAAATTTATAATATAAAGACCTTTCTATAATTAGTCAGTTTAAGGCCAAAAGTTATCAACAAAGTAAGGCCTTCTTTTCATATATAATGCATTATTAATACATTTAGGGTCTATCTAATCTCGCACTAATAATCATAGTTAATCCCTAGTACAAGCATTTGGAAGCCAGAGTCAAGCTAGTATACCTTCCTCTCCTCTTAATCCCTCAGTAGCTCATTTAACCTCTTCATCTAGTATACCAAGGTAATTGATAATTAATACATTACTAATACATTAATTAATATAAAATAGAAGATAATCTAATCAACTCTCTACAGATTAATGGGCTTAAGTTAAGCTTACAAAAGCAAAGGAAGCTCAATTAAAGGAGCTAAGACTAATTAAGGAGGCTAAGATTGAAAGACTTAAGTTAGAAATTAAGTTAGTAAAGATTACTTAATTAAGGAATTAATACATGATTAATATATTAACTTATTTTCTTAAAAACTATTTACATAAAAAAGTTTATTAAATTATAATTCTTGATTTATTTAATCTAATTTCTTCCAAAAATTAATTATAATCTTATTTATTCTTGAAAGTAAGTATTCTAGTATAATATATTAATTATATATTAAGCCTTCTTACCCTTAGCCTTCTCCTTAGCCTTATCTTCCTCTATCTTAGGAGACTTATTATTATTGTTTATAACCAGGGCAGTAGGATTATATTTATTATCCTCTAGGAAATGAATATAATATGCCCATATAATATAATTGCGGGTGAATTACTTAGGAGGGCAGATAGCTTTAATACATTAATTATATATTAATTTCGTTATATTTTTTAACTTATAGTCTAGAGTAGTGTTACATATGTAATACTTCTTATTAGCGCAAAGTTTAATTTGTTACTTCATTTTTTTGTAGAAAGGCTATAATACATTAGTCATATATTAATTATATTAGTAATTAAGACTTATATCTCCTTTCTTATAATCACGACCGCCTAACTTATAGCAAGGGATATCTAGATCCTTAGTAGTATAGGTCGGAAGAGTAGAAGTAGTGGTGGCAGCAGACTAAAAATAAATAAGGATTAATGCATTAATAATCAATGGTATAGACATACTATAAGACTTTTAGCGGGAGCAATACCTATATGCTTATTGCTATTGCCCTTTAGGAATGTAATAATAGCATAATAATATTCTACAAATAAATTAGTATATATATAGTTAATGCGTTATTTATGTATTACCCTTAACCTTATCTAGTTTATACTTAGCACTAGTACCCTTATATATAAGAATAAACTTATATTTATGGCGCATATGCATATAGGCCTTAAGGTTAGAAGTATAAGAAAATGCCATATTCTAAAAAAAAGAAGTTAATTAATACATTAATAATAAATAAACCTAGACTTATATTATCACATAGCTATTTACCTAATATAGGCTATTAATAAAATACTTTGCCTATAGGCACAATTACTTAACCAATATCTAACTAATTAAAAAATAGTAAATACAATTAATCCATAAATAATAGATTATGCCAGACTTACCTCTTGATCGAATGGCTAAGCAAGGGACTAATACTAGCTAGAGATATTTCTATTATTATCCGGCTTGCCGTCGATGTACTCTAGGTATGGGGCGAAAGTATCAAGTCGTCTAGTACGAACATGAGGCATAATGCATTAATAATAAGTTAACTCGGCGGCGGCGGTGGGGGCGGTGGCGGCATGAGGAAGAAAGGAAGGAAGGGAAAAAGCGGTTGCTTATGCATTAGAAATAGTTGAGCTGAGGGTGGGTCCGTGCGTGTAACCTAAGCGAGCCAATCAGAGGCCTCAGCTCACCCTCAGCTCAACTTGCATTACCCCCACTTATTTTACCCCACTGTCAGATGACCCGCTCACCACACCGTCAGTTGATCTACATGCTCCAAAATGAAAGGATTCTTAATATACTAAAACCAGCTTAGCTGATAGTGGAGTGCTCATGTAAGCAGAATATAGCCAATCGGAGACTCAGGAACACCCTTAGCTCAATTCGCGTTTCACCCCACCTTAACTCCACCAACAGCCGCCCCACCGGGTACACCCTCAGTTGATGTATAAACTCGCCCACACCTTCTCCGTCTACACGCCACATGACGAGGCTTCGATTTTGTCGTTGGCCGTTTCTTAGCCATCACCCAGGCTCACGGCCGCCATCCTCTAATCTAAGAGTTGAAACATTACTTAGCATGGTCTCTTTCAAGATTTTTTCTGCGATTCCTTTGGTTCATTTGGCAGCATGCTATCCAGGAATCTCTGCATTGCCCAATGTGGCAATTATCCCGAATGAATATGTCAATGGCAGCGTTGACGCCGAATTTGTCTCCAAGGAACACGGCTTGGACGGGCAGAAGTTATACGGAGCCCCGAACAACACTGCCTATGATTGGCGGGTAGATGCAAACCCATGGAAATTGACTTTCTGACATTTTATAGGTGGTACTTTGATGGCCGATCGCGGTCTACAAATGCCTCTGTCCAGCTCGTTTTCTTCGAGACCGGTTCAAGTGGTTTTCCCAACACTCAAGATAAGCCGCTATTCATTCGCATAGATGCTAGCTTTGACAATGGAACTGTTGCAAGCTTTGAGCTCCCTGCAAATGATAGCGCTGTGATCAAGTACGGAGAACAAGGCGTTTTCGGTCACTGGCCAGGATCAGATGGTAAATTCTGGGGAACCGGTTTGGGCGAGGCCAAACCTGTCTACAAGGTCAAGATTAATTCGTCCCTATACGATGTCTTTGGTACATTTACTCTGACTTCGGTTCGTTCATCTCCACTCTAGTCTAATGTGCCACTAAACTCACGACAAGTTCAGAAAGCACCTGCCCATTACCCCTGCAATGCCAACGAGGCCGGTGTCACGGAGCTGGTCATGCCCAACGTGGGTTGGAGCAATGCGCAGCCAGACGCCAACGTTGAAGCTGATTTCTCCATCGGCGGAAGCAGCGTGTCTTTCCGGGGCATTGGTTACCACGACAAGAACTGGGGGGTGATTGGGATGACCAGCGTCGTCCAATCGTGGTACTGGGGCCACGGCCGTTTCGGACCTTACTCTGTCGTGTGGTTCGACACCAGGGCACGCGATGGAAGCGAGCATCTTGCTGGTTATGTTGCCAAGGACGGCGAGATCCTGACTACCAGCTGCACCGCCGGCGCTGTCAC
The DNA here is from genome assembly GCA_022837005.1 of Calonectria pteridis. NCBI lineage: Eukaryota > Fungi > Ascomycota > Sordariomycetes > Hypocreales > Nectriaceae > Calonectria > Calonectria pteridis. The sequence goes on along the minus strand of JAKZGU010000091.1, from coordinate 36,112 downwards.
TGTGCGACCCTTTGGCGAGAACAGCGAGTACCCTCCCAACCCCGACACTGGTGTCCCAACTGGATTTACAATGGAGTTTGATCTCGGCGACAGCGGAAAGATTTGGGCAAATGTCACTAACGAGTTCAACATTGTAAACACGGACACATACCAAAGAAACCTGGGCATTCTTGAGGGCGGGATTGTTGGGGGCAACCAAACTTTTGAGGGGAAGTCGTTGGATGAGGTTTTCAAGTACTCCCTGTAATCAGCAAAAGCTTGCTTGCGTATGATGTCAGCCATGGCACTAAAGAGTTTCATTTACTTTCGTTCTGGACAGACTGGACCTGATTTGGATTGATTATGAGCCTCGAGAGCTACCATTTTCAGATTGAGACCATTGCAAAATATATGTGCACTCAAGAGTTCGCGTTGGTCGGGCGTAGTGCTAAAAGAAGGCTGGAATCTGTCAGGTGTCAAGGCGTCATGTTGATTAGTGACAGGCCCACTTGAATACCTAAGCGCGTTTCCCTTCAGCTTCTGGAACAAAGCACTTGGCACGCGTTTATTGCCCGTGCGGCATTGTGCGGGACACGACTGGGAGCTCAGGGGACAATTATTCCACCATCGCACCGAAGCTAGCGGTTTCACACAATACGTCATGATGTAGTGCATCAGAGCATATTGCCGTGAACAGAGCGACGAAGATCACCGAATACAACTGATTCTAATAATACCAAGTGTGGATATTTTGATGACCGTAGGGCGGCTGGTCAAGTATAAGCATCCTCTTGCCCACAACCAAGACTGAGACATCATCCACGACAACATTCACAATATCAACATCAACGCCATCGTCTCTAGTTGTCATAAAATTAATCTCAAAACAACGCCAAGTCGGTTTTCTTTTGTCGCAGCTGTATATGGCTCGGCTAACCCATCAATCCCATCCGCCACCATGAAGTTCTTCAGTACCGCCTTCGTGATCCTCACCTTGGCTTTTGCCACTGCCGAAGTGGTTGCAATTAGCGCCCAGTGCATGGCATACGCAAACATGCAGGACAAGAACCAGTCTTACTCATGGGTTGCTCTGCACGGATGTTCTACATCTGACTGCTCTTTGATTCACCCTTGAACGGGAAGGTGACCAGTTAGCGAATCGGATGGTCGGCGGCAATTCTAAAGAAATTAGCGATGGGCAGTATTTGAGTCAGGAACCAAAGAATTCAAACTCAAACTATAATCATGATACTGTGTCAAAATAACGATGATGCGCCTCTTATTTTTCAGTGTCAGCATCCACCTGCAGGGACGATGATCGCAGCATCTGTGTGACTCTTGACATTTTGCCAACTGGCGGGGATTTGGCCAATAGCGTGCACTTCAGTGCTTAGTCACCATCCGAGGTGGACAGATAACATAGCTGAGCACACGTACGAGACTTCATAGCTGCAAAGCTACAAATCTGCGGGGTTGTTTTCACTAGAGCCAACTTAACATCACCCAGAAAAGTCCTTTTGACTTAATTGGAATTGATCACCTGTGACCAGCAGTCTTATGTGGTAAATACCGAAAGTCATGAGCACTTCGCCCCCGCCTACTCCTCCACCATGGGCGCCAAGCGATAACGAACGGAGGTTCAAAACCATCACATTGCCTTGTGAATTGGTTGAGGACTATCGTCCCGGAGGCTATCATCCTGTCAATCTTGGAGATCCTTTTAAAAATGGACAGTACAAGGTCATCAGAAAGCTCGGTGATGGCTCCTACTCAACCGTCTGGTTAGCACATGATCTGAAGTAAGCGATGCATACTTACTCATATTACCTGCTAAATGCCTGCTCATTCCTCTAGAAATAGGAAATATGTCGCCCTCAAAATTCTGGTCTCGGACATTTCCGGTTCGGCCAATGAGTTGAAAATGTTGCAGCACATAGCCCAGCTCAACTCAGCACAAGGAGCTCAGCACATCACCCAGTTGTTAGATGAGTTTCAGCACAGTGGTCCCAACGGCATTCATCAATGTTTAGCGTTTGAGCCAATGGGACCAAGTGTGAATACCATGCTTGAGGAGCTGCCACAGTTCAAACCTCGTCGGTTTGGAATGAAGATTGGCTACCCTCCTCAGATGGCGAAGAGCATCCTCAAACAATCTCTGCAAGCCTTGGCATTTCTTCATGAAAATGAGATTGCACATGGGGATTTTCGGCCTGGAAATATGCTCTTTGCTGTTGATGATATTGACTCAAAGCCTGAGGATATACTTCAGCAAGATATGCAAAAGCGATCGGTTTCGCCTCCAGTGCAGAGGTTGGATGGGAAGCAAGATAAATGGACTCCTGAATATCTCTACCTTGGGCAGCCGCGGTATCTTTCACTCCCTATACCGACAAGTTCAAGATCAAATTATCTGATCTGGGTGGCGGTGAGTATTCCCTACCATAGCTCTTTGTACCTTTTTTCTTTACAATGAATATTTTTACTCATTTCTGTGGATTTCAAATAGCATACTTCCTCAATATTCCACCTAGGGAACCCGTCACTCCATCGGGCCTTCGAGCACCGGAGCTTGTTCTTTGTGGGGATGTTGGTAAAAGTCTTGATATCTGGAGCTTTGGTTGCCTAATTTTCGAGCTTGTTACCGGTCGACCCCTTTTCTGTGTTCCATGGTGCGGTTCACAGTCTGATCAAGACGATGATCATCTCCTCTTGCTTACTGCCACCCTTGGTCCCCTCCCAGATGAGCTCTACAAGCACTGGCAGAGATCTTCACTGTACTTTACAAGCGACAGGGAACTTTTCAATTGTCAGCTTGGAGGAGTTAAAGAGGGCAATGAGCCACTGATGGTAGATCAGACGTCGATGGATGAGATGTTTGACAAGGCTGACCCAGAACTTGGCGAGGACGAAGCGCTGAAAGTGAAGAAGTTTATTAGATAGGTATTACAGTACGATGTAGCGAAGGGACCGTCAGCCGTAGAGATTTTGCAGGACCCGTGGTTTTATGAAGCATAGGTTAGCAGCAGTCTTGAGTTTTACAACTCAAGTGTTCCCATTTCTACATACACTCAGGTCTGGCCTCTATAAAGTGGAGATAAAAAAGGATTCATGGCTTTAGCATTTTTTGCGTTGTGCGAGTCACGGTTGTTGAAATTTCCCTCACTGTGATTTCTCTAAAGGCGAGAATAAAGTTCAGGACTGCTAGATGGGCTTCCGAGTTAAGATTGCTGTATGCTATGCATCATCTTTAATCTGAGAGCTCACCTTTACAGGATTAACTACATTTCTAGCCTAAACCGCTTAGATAAGAAAACAGCAGCCATATTATGCCGCTATCCTGATACTCTTTCGAGGCTCTCGCTAGCACTTCGTCATACCTGGGGAATCAACTTTGCCAGAACACAAATTGTACATACTGCTGTCTTTGGATTTTTTCAAGCTTTCCCTGTGTGCCATTTACAGGCTATTCTGGATTTTGTCTTTCAAACGCATAATAAAAATCTCCCCTGATACACAACCAAAGGCAGTAGGTGATCCCAAAATCTCAGTTTGAGCACGTTGGTACTCTCCTGGCAAGTACAGTACGCTTTTATTACCGTTGAGAATCCACGTTCGCTTATGACTTATGGAATATCCGTCGTATTCAAGTGTTGGCCATCATGCTCCTCCACCACGCTCGTAAAAGGCGTCTGTGATGTCGATCATATACCGTGCCAGATGATTGCAGACCGATGCGACCCAGAGGAAGGTCTTATTCGACTTCTCTTGCAACTCCTTAAAAATTGTGGCTCCTGTCTCGGAGTCATAAGGCTTTTCGATGGCTATGCTTCAGAATGAGAGTTTTTATAGCGCGATCAATCATTTAAGAGAATTATTGGACAATTAATTGGTAAAAAAGTAAATTATCATCCATCTCACTCCTCTTCTTCCTGCTGTGCAAGCTGCCTCTCGGCCTTGGTGCCCTTCCAGCCCACCATGCGGCACACGACCGGAATTATAGCCGCCAAAATCATGCCGCCGCCCAAAAACCCAGCCGTTACCCCAAAACCAATGGGATAACCGGGAGCATCGCTGCTCTTCCAAATGCGGCTGCCGTACACACTTGAAAAGTTGCCAAACGCATTTACCAGCGCGAGGACAATGGCGCGCTTTTCTGGGGGAAGGCTAATGACGCCGCTAGTCCATGAAAGAATAAGGGGACAGGCCGTCCAGATGCCGGCTGCGACAAAGCAAATCATGACATAGCGGACAACAGGGGTCTGTACAGCTGCGCACACTACGCTGCAGGCGAATCCCAGCGCCAGTGCTCCTGTAACGTGCCATCGACGTTCTCCGAGGCGGTCAGAGGACCATGCGACAATGTTGAGGCAAACCGCAGCCACGGCATAAATGGGCACGGTCATGTACTGCGCCGTGGTTGTATCGTAGCCCAAGGAGATGGTGATGGTTGGGATAAAGTAGGAAATGGTTCCGGCGCCGATATCGAGCATGAACAGAACGATAAACAGATACGTGCGCGGGTCAGAAACAGCGGCCACGAAGGCATTCCAGTGGCTGAGTTGCTGCCCATTCCCATTTGTGGCGATCCCGTCGTGAATGATGCGAATGTGGGCTAGGCGTCGTTCGGATTCGCTTAGGCGGCTTGAGGTCACTGGATAATCCAAGAGGATGAAGTACGCGGAAAACGCAACACCAACAGTGGCAACGCCTTCGACGATGAAGAGCCATCTCCAGCCAGTAATGCCATGGGCATCATGGAGGTTAGAGGTGATGGCGCCAGCGAGAATGCCACCAAATGCACCCGAAAGAACCGCGGCAGTGTAGAAAATGGCAAAGCGTTTGCCTAAAATGAGAATGTTAGATGTCATCACTATAGCATTCAGCGAAATTCTTATTACTCACCCAACTCGGCCTTTGTGTACCAACAGCTAAGTAGATACAAAACTCCAGGGAAGAAGCCTGCCTCGATGCATCCGAGAATAAAGCGGAAACCCAGGAGCGCGCTGTATGTCTTGGAGATTGCCATCAAAGCGCTCAAGCCTCCCCAAACGAGCATGATGGAAGGAAGGAAGATGGAAGGTCGGCTGCGGGAGAGGATCATGTTGGATGGGACTTCGCAAATGAGGTATCCGAAAAAGAAGATGGAGAGGACCCAGGCATAGTCGTCGTCGGTCAGGTGAAGCTCGGTTTGCATGCCAGCGATCTTGGCGTTTCCCTGCCACCAGGATTAGTTTCTCAGATATTTCCCATTGATGTAGCAAAGCTCACAATGTTGGTTCGATCAACATAGTTCAAAATGTACATGATCCAGAGAATCGGCATGAGAAAGAAGTCAATCTTTCTCACCAGTTTCTTCTCCGCGTCCGAGTTCGGGACATACTCTCGAAGTGCCTGGAGCGTTTCCGGATCCAGTCCACCCTCTTGATTGCAGTGCTCCTTGAGCTCCACATCGTCCTTCTTTTCGTGATCCATGGTGATTGTGTAAGCCGCCAACAAGACGTTCTTCTCAAATCAAGATGGAGATGAAGGGATTGACACAACCTCCGGAATCAAAGACGGACTGGCCCTTTTAAAGAGGTCTACACGGACACTTCCCGAAGCAAAGGATCAGACCCATTGTCGCGAAAAAGGTCCATTGCGGCACTGAGCAACTCGCATTCCCCACGGGGTTTGCGGGGGGAAGGGGAGCCTGTTGGGGAGCATGTGGAGATAGTTGGAGAGGGAGGCTGGCGCTCCATAGCGGCCATCGCGCCGATTGGTGTATTCCCGCTGCACCAGGTGCGAGCCGGGGTAGTTAGCGCGGAGAAGAGGGCCATGGCACGATAATAGCGCCCCAGTTTGCGGGTCAGAGGGTGGTAGTTTTCGCGAGTCGTGCAGCGGCTGCGTATTGCAGAGTCTCATGACCAGTCCTTATTCATGGTTGCAGTCTACTCTGGCAGTTGTGCTTGGAGAATATCGAGCATGTACAGTGGATCCTGGTCCACACTCGCTTCGACATGACCGTATTGATACATGTCAGTACCGCCAACCCACGCCGTCCAGTCTGTGCTCTGCCATGCGTTGCCTTGATCCTCCGCCCAGGGGACCTCTGTCGTTGTCGCCTGCTGACCATCTGCCGGGGCGACCTGCCGGGCCTCGGCCTCGCGCTCCTTGAGCTTCTGCAGCATGCTGTCGAGTCCGCGTCCAATGTAGTGCGCCAGATGGCGGACGCACTGCCGCGTCTCGTCCAGAAGCGCGACCGTCTTTTCCATCAGGCTAATGACGTCTTCGCCTCTCAAGGCAAAGCCGGCTTGTTCCCAGTGCAGCTGCACCTTGACGAGGAACATGGATGCGTATGCGATTGTGGTTAGCAGGTACAGCGGGACCCCAATCACCGCTTTTCGCAGCTCCGCGTCGTCCAGGATGAGCCTCAGCGCCGACGACGCGCTCTCAATGGCCAGGTTGATAAAGTCCTGCCGCTCTGACGAAATGAGATATTTGGATGACGGATTCATACCGCGAAGGCAGACGGAGAAGAGTTGAAGGCGGGCAAAGTAGTAATGAAGTGTCACTCCTTTGGATGGATAATTGGAGATGTGACGGTCGGGTTCTGTAGTTGGGTGTCAGTTTTGGACTAGATCACTGAAGTTGGTCAATATTGCTTACCAAGGCGGCTCTCCCAGTGTTCTCTCCAACGGGCCAAGTCAATGTCGTACCGTCGGAGCGCTTCAAATTCATCATTTGCCACCAATCTTGACCGATCTGGACCAAATGTGTGAAAGACACGGCTCAGGATGATGAAGACACCAACCTGGCTGTGCAGCCGCTGGTCAGCCTGCGTGATGCCAGAGAGCCGCAATAAGCTCTCGTGGTTCGTGATGGTAGCGTCCTCATGCATGACAGGCGGCCTTCCGTAGGCGATACTGAAGTGGTGATCACACACGTATAGCAAATACCACACCCTTGCCTTTTCCACGTTCTCTCCCGACCCTCCGCCGTCCTGGAGCGCCTTGTAGCACGCTTGGTGCAACTTGAGCTCCGTAGCGATGCGCACTGCCAGCCCGGAGAGCTTCCAACTCACATCAGACAGCCAAAAGGCGCCAATGCACAACCCACGCACATCATCCAAGTTGTAGTAACGCTTGAATACCGACTGGCTGGCAAGGTCCAGAAAAATGGGATAGCACTTGTCAAAGGATTTTCCCTGATCCTGCGCATGCAGTGCCGTTACAGCCAATATGGCCGCTGTCAGCAACGCAGACGAGGCCCGCGTGGTAGCCAGCGTCTTGTGAACCAGCGCAATCCCGCCCCAGAGGTACGCATTGAGGGTTCCGCAAAATGTGGAGAAGAGATCTTCGGCCTCGCGCAAGCTAATCTTGCCCTGGGCGATGAAGTCGGGTTCTCGGTTCTGAGCGGGCCTTTGAGTTGTGGCACCCGGGTCGCTCCGAATGTTGCGCAGCTTGGTCACCTCGAAGAGGCTCGCCATGGGCGCGTTGACGAGAGCCTGCTCGGGCGACTCGTGTGTCTCTGGCTCAGGCGAGTTCTCTCTCGTCATGGCCGTGACGTCGGATGGGTGCAAAGGCGAAGTGCCTGAGGGACTTGTGTGCATCGCAAATGACTGCGTCCGGCCTGATGAGAACTGCAGCGGCGCAATTGGTGGCAAACTGAGCTGTCGTTGCACCTGCGCAACAGCGGTTTGAAGACTGTGTACATGGTGCTCCATCCATTCCCTCCACTCATTTTCGCCTTCTAGCAGCGACTGGAGGCTCTTGTTGACGACGCACTCCAGACCAAGGCGAGTACATCGCGGGCATCGAGCCTGGCCCGGCTCAATACCGCATTTGATCTTGCGGCTCTGGCACTCTTGGCCTACACAGGATGCGTCAGCCATAACTCCACTCTACTCTACGCAGCGCCAGAGTCCCACTTACAAGCCTTAACTTTTCTGGAAATCTTGGGCTGATGCCGGCCCGGGTGACTGGGAGCGGCGTCTATGCCTGCGTCGAATTGGCTTCGCTTCATGTCCTGGCGTGGATCCTTTGGGGCCTCGGCGTTGCGTATCATGAGCAGCGGAGCGAAGACCGCGCTGAGGGCGAAGATGGTGGAGGAGAGCGGCACGATGACCGAGCGAGGTCAGCGACTCGACGAGATGGCTCATGGCCCCGCTGTAAGCCTCCACTAGCCGCTGCTGATTGGCTCTCTGTGGCAGGGTAGCGTTGGTGGGTATTAGTGGGACATCCATCGCATGGATCCGTGTGAGCGAAGCAGAGAGTCAGTTGTTGCCGGTGTTGAGTCTCTTCTTTTCATTCAAATTATCCCTCAAGCCCGGCTCCATGGTACTTTTTTCAGGTTACACTCAAGTCTATTATTTTTGCCATGGCTACCAAGAACGTTGGCTTCATTGGCCTAGGTGCCATGGGCTCCGGCATGGCCAGCCACTTGTCGGCTAGTTCTCGTTACGCCGTCAAAGGCTACGATGTTTACGAGCCAAGCATCCAGAAATTTGCCGACAGGGGAGGCATACCGAGTAAATCTATTAGAGAGGCTGCCGAAAATAGCGAGCTTTTTGTCTGCATGGTAGCCAACGCGGCTCAATTGGACCATGTCCTCTTCGACGAGCAGGAAGGCGCCGTCAAAGGTACCAAGACCTCAATTGACGTAGTTGGATACAATGTACTGACAAAAAAAATAGCCTTGCCAACCAATGCTACAATTTTAGTTTGCTCAACAGTCAGCCCTACAGTTCATGATGCTCTACCATCTCGGTTAGCTGCTGTCGAGCGATCGGACCTGTTTATTGTCGACTGCCCAGTCTCCGGCGGCACAAAGCGTGCGGCTGAGGGACAGCTCACGATTTTCGCCTCTGGCACCGAAGAAGCCCTTTCACGAGCAGATGAGATCCTACATGAGATGTCGCAAAGCTTGTACATTATTCCCGGTGGTCTTGGCGCAGCCAGCAAAGTGAAAATGGTGAACCAGCTTCTTGTCGGCACACACATTGCCACAGCAGCCGAGGCCATGGGACTTGCCACCAAAGCGGGTCTTGATACCCAGGAAGTCTACAATATTATTGTTAATGCCGCGGGAAATTCCTGGGCTTTCGAGAATCGAGTGCCACACATGCTGGCAGGCGACTGGACGCCTCACTCGGCACTCGACATTTTTGTCAAGGACATGGTAGGTTCCGATTTGAATCGACACTTGAACTCTGACTCACATTAGTTCTAGGGTATTGTGGTATCGACGGCTCGCGCCCTTCAGTTCCCAGTTCCTCTGGCTTCGGCGGCAGAGCAGCTCTACATCTCTGGCTCATCCCAAGGCTACGGAAGGGAAGACGATTCTGGCCTTGTCCGCCTCTTCCTTCCCGGGAACCCTAACGGCGTCCAAGAGAGCGCCAATAAGTCGGCTTCAACGACTGAAATTACGCCTGGCAGCACCCCGCTCGAGATTTCCAAGATTGGAATGATTGGCTTGGGAGCCATGGGCCAGGGCATTGCGTCCTCCCTCCTTCGTGCGGGATACGCCGTGCACGGCTATGATGTAGTCGGAAAGGCAGTCGATAAGTTTTTAGCTAAAGATGGCAAAGCATCAAAGGCCGACTCTCCAGCTGATGCAATCCGCGACGCCGAATTGGTTATTCTGATGGTCCAAAATGCGGCTCAGGTCGACGATATTTTGTTCGGTAGCGGAAAAGCTGCCGATTCCTTAGCGCACGGCGCAACTATTGTCTTGAACTCGACAGTTCCCCCTTCATATATAATGGGCTTGGAAAAGAGATTGATTGCGCTGGAAAAAGGAATTAGTTTAATTGACGCTCCTGTTAGTGGAGGTGTCGTTCGTGCCGAAAATGGCACATTAACGGTTAGTGTCCTCCAGTCATTGGTATAATTCAACATTGCTAACATATTTTCAGGTCATTTGCTCTGGAAGCAATGCCGCGATATCTAAAGTGAAGAGCCCGCTCCTTGCCGTCACTGGCGTTGCCAGCAACCTCTGCCACGTCCAGGGCGGCGTCGGCGCTGCCTCTTCCGTTAAGCTCATCAACCAGCTGCTTGCCGGAGTTCACATTGCCGCCGCAGCTGAGGCCATGGCTTTTGCTGCTGCTCTTGGCCTTGACACCAGAAACCTCTTTGAGATCCTCAAGGATGCCGCTGCTTGGAGCTGGATGTTTGAGAACCGTGTTCCTCAGATGCTTGACGCTGACTGGACGGCTCACTCGGCGCTTGCAATCTTTGTCAAGGATTTAGGCATCGTCTTGGATGAAGCCAAACGATGCTTATACTCGGCCCCACTGTCGGCCGTGGCTCATACTCTATACATCTCGGGTGCCGCACGCGGTCTCACCAGCGAAGCAGACGCCGGAGTCGTGAGATTTTATGAGCTTCTCACTGGCATTTCCGTGGCTGAAAAGGCAGGAAAACCTAACCAGGCTGCTATCACTGAAGCATCCCAGGCTAAGGAACCACAGCCACTCCCTGCCCAGAAAACCCTCGAGTCCCTGCCTTCAGAATATGGATCCGATGTGCTTGGTTCCATCAAGAGTGTGGTGAGCAGCAGAGAGGTGCCGACGTTGGTTGTTCTAGATGACGACCCTACCGGAACTCAAACATGCCACGACATTGACGTCCTGATGACTTGGGATGCCGATGCACTCGATAAGCAATTTAGCCTAGATCCATCCGGATTCTTTATTCTCACAAACTCTCGAGCTCTACCCTCGGTAGAAGCCAAGCAGTTGATTCTTGAAATCTGCATCAATGTCAAGCAAGCCGCCGAAAAGGCCGGCAAGGCTGTCGAAATTGTCCTCAGAGGCGATTCAACATTGCGCGGTCATCTCCCCGAGGAGCCAGAAGCTGCAGAAGAGGCCTTCGGCCAGTTTGATGCTTGGGCCTTGGCTCCCTTCTTCTACCAGGGTGGTCGATATACCATTGATGATGTCCACTACGTCAAAGAGGGAGATGTCTTGGTACCAGCCAGTCAAACTCCATTTGCGCAAGATGCTCATTTTGGATACAAAAACTCTAACTTAAGAGAGTACATCCTGGAAAAGTGCGGCTCGCGTTTTAACGACTATTCCTTTGTTTCAGTTACACTCGATGATATCAGAGTCGGAGGACCTGCTGGCGTTACAAAGAGACTTCTCGAGGCACCCACTGGGTCTAACACCGTCATCATTGTCAACGCAGCGGCGGAATCAGACATGCATGTTTTCGTCTCTGGCCTTCTTGCAGCTGAGAAGGAGGGCCGACGATATCTGTTCCGTACCGGAGCCGCGTTTGTCTCGTCCCGGCTAGGAATCAAGGGCATTCCCCCTCTTGGATTGGAGGACCTGGGTGTTTCCAAGAACGACACCCAGCAGCCAGGTGGCCTGATCGTTGCTGGCTCTTATGTGCCCAAAACAACCGCCCAGCTTAAAGTGTTGCGTGAGAGAAGAGGTGACCAGCTTACCGTTCTTGAGTTGGATGTTTCCAGCCTCATTGCTTCGCCGGAGTCTCTCGAGGCGACGGTAAAGGAAGCTGCATCCAAGGCTTCCGAAGAGATAGAAAACGGTCACGATATGCTTGTCATGACCTCAAGAGGGTTGATCAAAGGGCCTGACGCGATCAGCTCTCTCAACATCGGATCCAAGGTTGCGCACGCTTTGGTACGATTGGTTGAGGAGATTCACGTCCGACCTCGTTATGTTATTGCAAAGGGTGGCATCACCTCGTCAGACACAGCAACTAAGGGGTTGAGAATGAGGCGCGCACGAATAATTGGGCAGGCAGCCCCGGGTGTCCCGCTTTGGAGGTGCGACGAGGAGACGAGTCGGCATCGCGGTGTACCGTACGTGGTATTTCCCGGCAATGTAGGCACAGAGGATACATTGGCCGATTTGGTTCAAGGGTGGGCGGTGGTAAAAAATTGATACTGTATTTAAAAGATGTAATGGATATAGCGAGAAATGAGCCTCACTCTAAACGATCAGTTGATCGATCGAGTACGTGATCAAGACTGCTTGTGACGGGGAGAGGGGTGAAGTACTGCGTTATGTTGGTACAAAAGACTTTTTGAAGTCAAAATATAAACACAGAAAGTCTCAGAACCAAGCTCAAGGATCGTGGTTTCATTTCTTTTTGTTCTTCTGTCTTCATTTGAACCTCTGATCTGTATGCGCACTTCGCTACCCTGGACTTGATATGAACTTCTCCAAGGTTGTGGGGGATGGCACTGATGAGTGGGTCTCGGAAAATTTTTCAATGGCGATTACCACTTCCGCAAAGTATTGGCACCAAAGCACCAAAAAAGGGCAAAAAAGAAGACCAGGCATTACACCTGGGGCTGGAATCTCTCCCGCCGGGAATTGAACCCGGGTCTCAAGCGTGACAAGCTTGCATACTGACCACTATACTACGGAAGATGTGTGGTTGTGATCAACCACTGTAGCGTCGGATTTCGATGTCCGGTGAGGTGCATAACTCATTTAAGTAGCCTGACAGCGAGTCCCCAGATTGACGCAGAAATTGGCGATGGAAGACATCACGGGCGGGCGAACTAGAAACCCGCTATTTTCCGTTGGCACAAATAACGCGACAAATTATGCAGGCAGTTCATATTTCGCTTCACTCTTCTTTTAAAATACATATACTAATCTAATTCTAAGGATGACCGCTGTTAAGGTACGAAGCTGCATCACGTCGATGAAAGGTAGAGTTGGATTGGGGTTGACATTTTATGCAGAATTATGCACAAAAGGGTCGCATCAGCTCGGTGGGTATCCAGATAAATCGCGAGTCATATCCTCAAATGCTCACTATCCACCCTTTCGCAAAACTTTACACTCGTCGTGTTTTTCGCGCCTGCGACACGAAATGGGTTGCAACCATGATAAGACCGGCACCGACGAGACAACTTGTGGACGAAAAGAGCTGCAACCCCGAGAAGTCGGTGTTGTTCTGGCGGTTGAGAATAGCGCCCATGATTGGTAAGCCTGTCAAACAGCTATCGCGCGTTAGTACAGGGATCTAATTCATTATGTAACATTGAGAAAGGGAAGGGAAGACTTGGATGTGACCAACCTCAAACTCATAATCAGCTGAAAGGTCCCGAAGCGCTGACCGAGCGATGCTATGTCGCCCAGTTTAAACACGCATGGAATCATCAGGGACACAAAAGCCCCGCTGGCGAAGCCGTACACTATGGCAAAAGCAATGATGCCTGCGTGCGAGGGATGATAGTTAAAAGGCAACCAGAGGACAAGCATAGATGCTCCAACAAGCAGAGCAGCGGCACTTATAACATTGAAGTGTCCAAGTCTGTCTCCAAGATGGGGAGGCAAAATGCGACCCGGGATCGAGCTCGCACTGAAATCAAACTATTAGCTTCTGTATCTGCAAGAGGTATATGCTGCAACAAACTTCATGATTGAGATAAGATACAACGCTAGAGTGGACGAGAATCCCGCGTTCAATCCCATGCTTGGCAGAAAGTTGAATGGTCCAAACACACTCCAGCTGTAATATGGGAGGTTTGAGCATTAGCCAGGGCCGAGACAATTTATAGAGTTCGGATAGCGGAGAGGAGCAGTGACTCACTTGACAAAGAATGCTCCCAGTGTGTAGTAGGCAAAGGACTTTTGCTTGAACAGAGAAAAGTCAAACCATTTGGCGTCTGCATCCCATCTCTTACGAGGTAAACGCGCCCGTACCAAGAAAAGTGACGCAAGGAGGAGAATACTAATGAAAAGGGCCGTGTATCGTACGGCACCGGGGAACCCCACATGCTTAATGGTCTGGTCCAGAAAGAATGGGAATATCACGCCTCCCAGGCTACTACCCGTAGAAGCAAGGCCAACACCTAGCCCCCGGCGGCGTACGAACCACTGGCCGACGCAAACGCTCGCCGCAGTGAAGACACCGCCAGAACCAATACCGAAAGCAAGTCCCTGAGCGAGAAAGATTTGGTAATACTCGGTTGCCAGGCTCGTCATGCAAAGTCCAAAAACGCAAAGGAAGCTGCAGGGATAGAGAACAGGTGCCGGGCCGTAGGTATCAATGATGCGTCCGTACAGCGGCCCGGGCGCGTACATGAGGGAGAGCTGGACGGCGAATATCCAGGAAATAGCGGAGGCTGAGTAATCTTGAAGATAAGCCTGTTCGTAGGTTGTTTGGAAGACGCCAATTCTGTTTTCATAAGCAGATGTTTCATTGGACGTTTAGGAAATACTTGCGCGTTCAAAAAGCCGAGAGAGCAGAATATGCAGAGTGCGGAACCCACGAGGCATAGCCAACCCTGGAGACCTTCTTCTGGGGGGAGTGCCACCGGGGCTGCTGTAGGTTGCACTGAGCCATCGGTGTCTAGTTCTGACTTGTCACTCATGGCTGGCTGACTGAGTAAAAGGTTGTTCAAATGGATGAGCCTGGAATGGGAATGCTGTCTGATATACGGCCATTTTGAAGTATATATACCAGCAACCCACAGAAAATACTGATGAGGGCCTCTTCACCAGGGGCTTGATTTGATATCCACTGTAAGCGCCATCTGGACCATGTGGGGAGAGGCGCATTGATCCTGATCTGAAATGCTACATCCAATCATAGCCATGCATTGTCCGACAAAAACCCGCCAGGGACCCACAACTGCCGACAAAGCCCGACACAATGTCCGCCAGGCTCCCGACAACCAGCCTCTACCGTCGGGGTCCTCATTAATAATTCTCCCCGTGAATGAGTCTACCTGTGGATTCTCCTTTACACCATCAAATACCGTACCCAAACACTCTGTCCAAGCACCGCCGTCGGGTTGCGGGTCCGCGCACTCTGCTATGGCGGCCGACAGCAATCGGACTCGGGCGAGGCAAGCATGCCTCAGCTGCAAGTCCCGCAAGAAGAAATGCAACAAGGCCTTGCCTTCCTGTAGCTACTGCATACAGTAAGTCCAGCTATCGCACTCAGTGGACAGCGCTGATGTCCGGCATCTAGGAAAGATCTCGAGTGTCGCTACGTTCGAGGGCGGCATCATGCTCTGCCCATCGCCAAGGCTTCACCGCACTCACTCACACGCCGCGAGGTCGCCACGTCGGACATCACGTACGGCCTGACTCCTTCCGACACAACCGCGTCCGTGTCTGCGAGGCCAAAAGCCAGCCTATACCGCCCGCTTTTTGAGTCACTGTGAGTTTCCACTCAGCATTCTGCCGCTAATCGTCTCATTCGTAACTGACCGAACAGGGATGGAATCCACCTCGAGGTCCAAAACATTATACGTTCCACCGGTCAATTTGTCGACGACATCACTGCACGCTATTTTCAGACCTTCCACCGTCATTCTCCAATCATCTCCCGTGCGCGCTTTCAGAATAGTCTCATAGCATCGGGAGTCGGACCGAGTGCTGATTCCTCCATCTTGCTGTTGGCCATCTGCTTGATTGCAAAATTTCCCGATCCAAACACAGCCCCGGAGGAAGAGGAAACCAATCTCCTCAGCCGACAGTCTCTGTACCTTGCGACAAAGGCGCTTCTCGCGCAGGTGCAGGCATCTCTGTCACCATCGCTGCATTTGATCCACGCCAACCTGCTGGTCGCGATTTACGAGTATGCAAATGGGAGGTCCGAGACTGCATTTCTAAGTATCGCGACGTGCGTTCGGATGGCCTACGCAATTCGTATCCACGAGAGCACTAGTCACAAGATCAATCCAGACCTCCTAGTGGACGGCGATGAAGCTGGAAATACCTGGTGGGGCATTGTGATTTATGAAAGGTGAGTGTCCTTCATGCTGTGTTAAGTTCCTGGCTAGCTAACACAGAACGTTCCAGAGCCTTTCTTTGTGACTTGGACGTTGAGCAGCCAATGGGTTCTATTTCACCCCCCGGAGACAGTCGGTTACCGATAGAAGGTGAAATCCTCGACCGAGGAGATCTTCTCAGTCCGGATTCTAGACCAAATATGCTCGTTTCTTGTCCTGCATCGACCCAGCTGGGCGGGTTTGCCCGCGCTGCCCAAGCAACTTGTTTGGTGGACCAGGTCATAAAAGCCTTGAGCATGCCTGACCCTGCCAGCAGGTTACTTCTCCTGCAGGGCCTTGACAATGCTATCCAGGCCCTTCTCGCCTTGGTCTTACCATACTGCGAAGGAAAGCCGGGTGTGTATTGTGCATCTATTGCCATGGCCATTCGGTAAGCTCCTCAAATACAGGTCTAACATCTTGTGTGATTGCGACCTGACTCAAGATAGTGGCTTATTCATGTTACATTGGCATATATTGGAATTCCCACAGCACACCGCGCTTGCGACTCTTCGACCTATTGAAGAGTGGCAAAAGGCTTCAATGGTGGCGCTTGACACTGCAACAAACATAGTTATTGACATCGCAGATTGTCATCATAAGAGCCGGCGGCCTTTTGCAATTGAAGTAACACCTCCCAATCATATATACGTCGTACGCGCCGCGATCAGGCATATACGCAATCGCTTTTATGATGAGAATGCTCCTTGGCCAGAAAATGCTGAGGGCCAACTCCAGCTGTACCTTCAGAAATTTGCCCATCAATGGGATGCTGTCTATGATTGAGAATTGAAGATGCTCCTATATCTTTAACGAAGGTCTAAAAAGCGCTATATAATGCAATCAAAACCTGATTTTTCTTAACGCTGAACAAGAATGATTTCTGCGAAGAAGATATAAGAAGATGGATGTATAATAGTAACATGCTGTTTTTCGAAGGACTGCAATTTTGTTAATGGAGCATGAAACTGCATCCATTTGATGAGACGCATTTTACCTTCACTTCTAATCAATTGTAATTGGCTCTCACTTGGGTGAGGAATGGAGTCGTATCCTTCCGAGGCCTTCGTGTTTGGATCAATATGTTCCATGTGAATGTAACCACCAAGTGGAGCCGATCGCTGCATCAGCTCTTCTCAAGCGTTTGTCAACCGAATCAAGGCGGCAGTCTTGAAGAGTGTTGTTCAGATACGGAATAGAGGACAGGGATATCTGATCCTTGGTATCATTGAATACGCGTGAGATCTTTGTGACCTGGTACTGAAGGCCAAGCGTAGTCGTAAAGAAGCTATCTCCCACGCTTAGCATTTTTGGCTCGCAGCTTTTCTTGATGTAATTTTTCCAATCAAATGGACCTTCATATACCACCTATTTGAGGTTTTAGTCACGACTTGCTCATGGACGAGCATCTGTCCACTTACGGAGGATCGGCTGTCAATGTGCTGTTTGGATCATTCGTGTATTCGCTTTTCAAATAATAGCCACTTGCCCGGACGTTGAGAAGCGAAAGGAAAACGGCGAGTATGATGCCTCCGACAATAGCAAGCGGCGTAAACCAGGAAAATGTATATGGTTTGTAGATGGGATGTGAAAATCGGCAAGAAAAGACGGGTGGAAATGTAAATGGCCCCATTGCTGTTGGTGCAAAGACGAAACAGGCGGTTTTGAACTTTTACTTCTGAAACCAGAGAGATGGAAAATAAAAGCCAGGAATCTGGAGGAAGACTAGTTCTACATGCTCAAGTACACATATCGTGGATTAAATGCCGATCGCGGGGAAAGGAAGGCAGCGACGGGTGGGTAGTGGGTGTAGGAGAAATCCTACCATTTGAATAGTGGCCTGCCGGGTTTCTGCTGCAATTTATTAGCTTTCACTGGAGTGAAAAAATCTCACTGGATTGTTCTAAGGTTAGCGCTGATGCTGGTTTCTATTTCGCGAATAACCGTATGCTGCTTATAGTTTGGATGACATGTGATAAAGATCCAGCAGGATCAGGATGGCTCACTCACTGGAAAAATAACAAAAATAGCCACTGGGTTGGCTAAACTCACCACGTGGATTAAAATTGGCCATAGACGGTGAAAAAGCATACGCAGAAAAATAAACGGGAAATAAGAAGCACCCGAGATCAAGAGTTGCAGCCATTAAAGGTATCTGCAGCGATGCTAGGTATGGATGCTTGCTCGAGGGGTAAGTTACATTTCGCTCAGGGTAAATTCGTCGGTCATAAAATAAAAAACCACTCGAATACCGGGCTAAATTATGGATGCAACGAATCTACCAACAAAGAAAGACACCAAAGAGGAGAAAAAAAGTTCTTCTGTCTGGTGAAAACATGGAAACAGTTTGCAGAGTCAAAGTTTCGGAATGATTCTATCTGTTACATACACTTGATGCACCATTCCACACCAGTCTCTGCAGAGATCATCTTTTTATGGCCAGGGCGAGGGCATGTCGTCCCACCTTTGGGGAAGATCGACGTTGTTGAACCCGTGAACTGCCATGAACTGTCGCAGCTGATGCCAGAACACTTCTATGGTTGGCAGCGCTGAAAGACGGCACGGCATGGGTGGCTTTTGGTAATGATTAGTGATTATGCGATGCGGTAAAGGGGGGTGGTAATGCATACGTTGTAAACACACAGACCGATGAACATGACAACTAGGGATACCCATTGTCTAGTCGTCGCAGAGTTCCTGAAGCCTTTGACACCAGTGAAATTGATAGTCGCTGACTGTCCGGGAAGAACTTGGTCAAAGTTCCACAGAAAGCTCCGCGCTGTATTGCGGTTCGGGCTCCATTCCATCAGCTGCATGAGCATCTCTGGGCTCGCCGTCCTGTATATCTCGTCATAATACCTGTAGAGACACATGTCTTTCTCACCTATTGCTGCAAGCTGAGCTAATCTCTGTGATGCCTGTGAGTTGAGCTCCCAGTAACGGTTGTAGTTGAGATGGGAGCGCATCAGTTGCTCGATCATCGGCTCGTAGTATAGAATACCGAAAGCTATTTTTCGAAGCTGCTCCAGATTGAAGCCCTCATTGGCTGATGGCACAACATAAATATAGGTGCCATCCAGGCCGTGGGGATGCGGTATCGGCAGCTGCATAATCTCTCCCCAAGCCTCTGCAAAGCGGTCGATTCTCGCTTGCCAATCACCATGGATGGAGAGTAGCGAGGTTGTAACCTCGGTTGGAACTAGCAGGAAACTCAGTTAGACTGAACCGAGGGGTCGCGTTCTTGGGTAGGGCGCCTTACGTTGAGGGTAGTCAAGATCACCCAGTGTATCATTTGCCTTTGTCACGACCCATCTTTGCTTCTTGACCTCTTTTTGATATTCTTGATCCAAGTTGCTGGAAACCGCTTCGACTTGGCGGCGGCTTAGCGCTGCAGCAATCCTGTCAAAGTAAAAGTCTGGCACGAATGGGTCATCTATCTGGTGAGGTTTCGCGCCTTGTTGGGTGGTGACCCTAAAATGGAGATAAGCGCTGGCTGACATGTTTGGAGAGATGAGTCTGTTGGAAAAGCTGATGGTGTACAAATATCCGTAGACGGGCTTAATGATATCATTTATAGATAGCTAGCAACATTGACTGTGTGAAAACTTTGCATATCTGCAGTGCATCAAAAAGATTTACATCGTGATGGAATCTAATTGGAGTATGCGAACCACCAGTATTCTCCTGTTCTCGGATACATTCAAAACAACGAAGAAGGTTGCGAATGTACAAGTTGAGAACGAAAATGCAATAAAAAAGGCACAAGAGTCAAAGGGCATGACTAGCAAGATGGTAGTAGGCCACCCTTAACAACACATGTGACTCGCTCTGGCCCAAAATACATCCCGCGATAGGAAATTCTAGTATCAGCGACAAAGTCTGCGAGTTAGCCATGCTCGGAAGGTCACTGAAACCGATTTCGAGAGATAGTCAAAGGTCAATGCTGCCCAAGAAGAGATCATATTCATTCCAAAACAGAGTTTTATGGATGTATCGT
The DNA here is from genome assembly GCA_022837005.1 of Calonectria pteridis. NCBI lineage: Eukaryota > Fungi > Ascomycota > Sordariomycetes > Hypocreales > Nectriaceae > Calonectria > Calonectria pteridis. The sequence continues at coordinate 16,392 of JAKZGU010000091.1, read as the reverse complement.
TGCTACTTTCTTTCCATGACCTCGGAGACATTTCCCAGCTGGTCGGACGGGCTGTTGGAAATTCCAAACTTTCTCTCCAAGAAAGCAGGATAGGTCCCTGCATTGAGTCAGTGGCACTGCCTTGATGGTGATACCAAGGCCTCCGGCCTGTCGCTCAAATCCCATCGGCCGCTGCCCGCACAACATGAATTCCAATTTTGAAAAGTCTGCCCCATACTCATCGCCTATCCTTAGCATGCGGTTACGGTGCGCTCTCTCCCATGTACTGATCTGATAAAGAAAGTTGGAACTGCCCCCAAGATGGCGTCGGTCTTCTGGGCCAATTTCGTCCATGGAAAGATCTGGCCTGGTCCCAGCCTCTTTTTCCATCTCGTATGTCATGGCTCTCTTGGAGTAGTAATACCGATGGTGGTATGGATGGAGTACTGCATAGGTTTCTTCGACAAGTGCTAATGTCCTGAGATGGCGCAGATCGCGGAAGTGCGCGACTACCTCCGTATGGTTGACCAACCAGCACTTTTGGCTTCTGGGTTGCATGTTGTAACCTAGAAGAAGCTGCTCGAGTGACGAAATCGCCCCGATAGCCGCGAGCGCCGTTGCCGGCATGTGAGCCTCGCGGGATTCATCAGTGCTGCCGGCACTCCAGTGCAAAGATAGGGATCGGAGGTTGCTGAATCTATCATGGACTAAAACGGGAATTATGCAGCGATAAAGGTATATATCTTCCTCATTTGCCTTTCCATCTTCGCGAACATCAAACTTCTTGATGTGCTGATACTGTGCAATGAATCGAGCTATGGACTCGCATGGCGGTTTGCACGTGTCGACTTCGGCGGGCCAGTTTGCAGGTTGATGAAGTTTCAGGAAATCGAGGTCTAAATGAACAAAAAGACAACCTTCAGTAATTCAACCGCATAATTGAATAGTGCATGCGGCCTTTGTCATGTGGGGTCGCACAGTACCTCCTATCTAACCGGATTCACTTGGTGGTTTCTTTGTGTAGCCAGAGTATGCGAGAACAATGAAACCGTCATGGCTAATCTGTGAAGCTAATCTGTGAATGGCAGTTGGAGAAATCGATACCTTGTAAGTCATTCTTGTATCAGATCTCTCAATCGCAGGAACAAAATGATGGGTCCTGAAACAACTGTGATAGAACAACCAATTGTGCACTTAATTATAGCAAAATAAATTCCGCACTTGCGGATATTTAATCTTCGTGGTATCTTCAAAAGGCCACAGAGATCGAAACTTTCATTCCACTATTTCACAAAAACAGTCTTCTACAAAATTGGTAAAATCCCTTTGCCTCAACATTGAGAATATGAAGCCTCTCCAATCCTCCCCGGTGACCGGAGGCAAACTCTACTTCGCCTACGGCACTGACCTTCATGTCGCTCAAATGGCCCAAAAATGTCCCAACAGTGAATTTTGGGGGAAAGGAATCCTCCAGGGTTATGAATGGCAGATCAGCCAGAATGGGGTAGCCAATATCGTCAAGGCAAAAGACTCCTGTGTTGAGGGCCTGGTATACCACATCACCGCAGAGGATGAGAAGTCATTGAATCCTTTCAAAGAAAGCTCCAAAGCCGTCTACCAAAAGAGCACGCTCAGAATCGAATTCGAGAAGCATGGCCTCTACTGTGGCGTCAAGTCTACTCTCCTCCCGAACCTGGGCGAAGTAACCCACGACAAGACGCACCCACTGAATGAATGGAGACCACCAAGCCACCCGGAGACGGTCGAGGCGTTAGTGTACCTCTGTCATGACCATGGAGCTGATAAGAAGCCAGGAAAGGAATACACTGCGCAAATGGACCAGGCCCTCATCGACGCCGCAGCCCTCGGTGTCTCGGAGGGTTACATCAAGGAATACATCGCGCCTCACTTCAAAAAGGCCTCTTGTGATAACCGCGCCTCTGTAGTCATGCAGAAGACTGTTGATGGTTTCAAGAATTTAGCTAACGACCTTGGGCTTGGAAAAGGGTACAAAGAGTAGGTGTGGGTAAGATAGCAACGATACAACTTCCAGGTTTCGACTTGCGACTTTTCTCGTCATCATCCAAGCTCAGGCTGGAATAAGAGGTTTTGGATAGAAATTTTGATTCGTCATGAAGAGATACTGAGTAAATTTGACCGAGAATTTAATCTTCTACCAAAAATAATATTTGATGACCCCCTTTTTCGATGTGATTGATCGTAGAACTTGATTCTGTCACTTTCAAGTAAGCTGCCATTAGGTATTCATTGCGACACAGATTTAGGGAAACTAATTCGCAAAAGCAGCCTAATATCTAGTCCATTTGACGAGGCCTCGTCATCTGGAGTCTTTATTAAAAGATTTTGGCAACAGAGAGCCGGCGCAACATGTTGAGAGCCAAGATTAGGACGAGGCCTTCAGGTACTGGAGTCAACAATGCGTTTATTGATATGTGACCATGACTCACTCCCAATCTTTTTAATACGTTTGCATTGTGACCTCATGCAAGCCATCTACGTTCTATGGCTTGAGGAATGAAATGCATTCATTTCGTCAGCTTGCTTTTACAACCCATGCCACTTTATGCTTAAATCACATCATTAACCATGGAAAGAGCACTAGCGCGTGGATAATTCGAAAAGGAAGAGAGATGGGATAAGCAAACCTCAAAGTAAGGACTTTTATATCGATTTAATCTTGCTCATGTTGTTCAGTTTTGGAATAGTAGTTGTCAAAGCCATCCCTGGTAGCACCGTTTTGGGCGACAACCTGTCGGTGTTGGCGTGGGGGCTGCCATCAAACCCGAAATAGCTTGCGTTCTTCTTGACCAGCATGGAGGCGCGGTCAATCTCGCTCGAGTCGGGTACGAGCAACTCGTTCTGCTTCATGTCATACAAAACCGCGCCCCATGTCTTAACTTTCAATCTTGCCAAAGACTCCAACATACTACCAATCATGATCTTGACGTTATCGTCCATGTCATAAAGGGGTTTTTTATTGAGATTTTCAAAGGATAGGGCAAGATTTGCATGAACGACTGGTCAGGCTTGTTCTTGGCGCGGATCTAGGCTTGGAGTGTTGAAACTAGGTAAATTGCAATAGAAAACGGTAAATTTTGGTTGAATTTGCTATTTCTGTGCACTGGCCTTGCTAAAGTCGAAGTTTTGGATGAGGTTACTGATGTCTTCGGTTCCTGCAAAAGCATCCGCGAGTAGAGAGAGGTAAGAAGCCATGGCAAATATTGTGCGCAATATAAGGAAGGCAGGATGTCTTGTAGTTGATTCTCTTATATCGGAAAACTCGATACTTCTAATCCGCTTGGTGATAGAATAAGAGAAAAAGGCCCGCCAACGGTCTAGATCTATGTTAGATATCCGGGGCAAGGCAAAGCCTCGGCGATTCGATGTTACCAATATTGGCAAAAATAGGCCATCCGATGGCTTAGCTTCAACTATTTAAGACCAGTGGTGACTTGGACAGCTGAAGCAAGAGACTCATGTGACACAAGCCCTGAGAAAAAAGGGCAAGCCTCTCTATTGTCAGCGGCGCCATCGGGCAGACATAGACTGAGAGCTAGAGCTGACTAGGCGGGACTTGAGGCTGCCCGGGACAACGTTTGGCTATCCGATTTGGTGTTTCGTATGTGGAGAACACGTGCTCCGAACAACCTGCCTCTCTTGGGGCAGATTCCAAGCCATTAGTATGTATAATTCTACTAGTCTTCAGCTAGTGCAGCGTGTCTTGCCTAAAGCGAACACTCAGCTTAGCCCAGTGTGCTTGGCAGAGACTACGCTAGAGTGAATCGAGGCTAGAAAAGAAACAGCTAGGTCTAGATTTAGGCAAATGCCGAGACAGATGAGCCCTTAGATCCACCCAAAGCTGAGAATAACATCGTCATGGCAACCAGCTGCTGGTCGAATACATAGTACAATAGCCCGATTCAATTGAGCAAGGCGGGGCGGGTACAGCTGAGGCTGAGATCGCGGCAGCCATTCAGCCGCTATTGAAAGATGCGATATTGTTAAAGAAGTCACGCCTCCGCTCGGCATCGGTTTGAGCGATTGCATTTCCATATTTAGACGCGAGGAGAAGCTGGGAACTACTCCATTCTCAACGTTGCGTCAAATCACAAATAACAAGTGTTGCTTCTCATACTAATTTTTACTTTAATTAATGCTTCTTAGTTTAAGTATTTCTTTTCTTTTCCTCCGATACCCAAATTACTGTGATGAGGCAGATCCTCGGGTCTCATTATAGAAGGTGCGTTTGTCTTGAACACTGACCACTAGCTTTGCTTGATCATTGCCCAATTCAAAATCCTGATCGGTCACATCCTTGGTGTTTCTCATTGAGTAGACGACGTAGGTGCGCGTCAGCATGATCCCTCCACCGATGGTGCGGTCGCTAAACGGGCCATGTGACGACCGGGTGTTTGCGTAGTACTCGGTTCCCTTTCGGCATCGAACGATGAGAGCATTGATGGACGGAAAGCAAGCGCAAATCAAGCCAATCCCCACTTCGGCATTGCTTTACAAAGAGATACCTCAAGTCAGCGTCAAGGAGCTACCGTAGGAAAACAGAGATGGCACCTACCCTGATAAAATCACTTTGGTAAAGACAATGGTCTGATTTGTCGACTTTCCGTCACGGATAATGAGGGCGAGCCGGTAAACACTGAACCCAGTCGCGATTCCTCCTGCACAGAGAATGCCAATGACACGCAATCTCTTCCTTAGAGGTAGTTTGAGTGACCAGGTCAAGGGCACAGGCAAAAGCAAGATGACCAGATCGCTGATGACGCTGATGATGGCATCAGCAGTAATTATAGCGCTTTGATCTAGGCATTTGTCGGATTCTCCTCTCCAATACGCGGAAATCGGCCGACAGATGAGCATCTTGATGAAGAATCCAGAGATATAGTACAAGCAGATTATGGCGACAAAAACATAGACTCCGATGATGGTCTTTCTGTGCACTAACCCAAATACCCTGACAATGATGAGCACCAGGGACAGCTTGACCAGCAACGCCATTGGAGCGTAGAACAAAGTTGCCGCATATCCTGCCTAATACACAAATTATCAGCATGAATGGTAATCGCGTATGCCATTGGCAACATACCTGGAGGAAGTGCTGGATTTGATTCTTTGGAACTTCCCACTGGTTCAGGCCACCTCCATATCGAGCCGCTATATCATCCCAATTAGTTTCGAGACCATTGGCAATGCCATATGACATACCACAGAAGCCTGTTATGCAGTATCCAACCATCACAACCTATTGCTGTTAACCGTCTGACCTTGATTGTTGAACCTGGGGTAAGTACATATGCGGCATAAGTCGTGCCTCGTGATATGTTAGTCTGTGGACCAGTGGTATTTTCTCGACCGACTCACAATCATCCCACGTGAATACTCCCTTAAACACCCTCAGCCTAGCATAGACACGCAAAAAAACAAAAATTGTAACGAAGGCAACTGTTAAGCCTTGCGTGACGCCAAGGCAAGTCCTCAGGACGTCCTTAGGGTTATCGAGGTCTGGAACGACGCCCGAGGGCGGCGCACTAGCACCGGGATAACTCATGGCAGTCTTTAGAAATTCCGAGGCTCACGAAAAACCCGAAAAAGACGTGGTCAAGCATTGAGTATCGGAACGACAATAGTGACTATAAGAAAGATGTGAGTGTTAGAAAAGGGACCAAGTGGCAGGAAAGAGTCCTCTTTTTCGTGGGGGTTCCTTTTCTCTTGGTTTCATGAGATGCATGATCAGCACCTAAACGTAACAGGCAAGGCCCGATGCAAACGCCTCCATCAGGTTGTTGGCTGCTCCCAAAAAACCGGGGAGTTGGTGGCCACAACCGTTACATTTCCTGTGGGGAACTCCCCTCTTGCTCGAGTCATACGATGACAGTGGCCATCGTAACTTTGTACGGTAGTGCGGCTGTCAATCGCAGCGAGGCATTCCAAAATAGTAAATTATCCGGGTCAAATGCCTGCGACGTGCGTGTTGGTCGCTCTGCGACGCTGATATCCCTGTGCGGTGTTCAAGGGGCGCACTTGATAAGCCCGCGTGGTTGATTGGAGATAGCACGCAATAGAGAGGGAATTTCTCGCTTTGTAATCTGAAAAGGACATTAAAGCCTATGCCATTCTCCCCGTCTCACCTCTTTCGTCCCATTACCTTACAGACGGCACTTCTCAAAACGCTTTTAAAACTTACTCCTAGGCGGTAGTACAAAACGCTGCGTTTTCAGCCTGATATACCCTTTCCGGTGAGTTCATAGGTTCCCCGCTAATCAGGCGTCATTATCATCCGACCGGCGAGGCAAAATGTGTGGCAGCCAAATTGGAGAATCGGTGCTAACAGACAATGCAGTATAAAGTTCAGATATAAAGTAGAAGCTACTCACAATGGGCGACGCGATTCAGACTGGGCCTGATTCGAAGCTCTTTGAGCCGTTGACAATCGCCAACGGCAAAATTACTTTGAAACTCAGAGTCATTCACGCTCCATTGACCCGAAACCGTGGAAGCCCCGTGAACAAAAAGTCTACGGCGGAAGACCCCAACCGGATTTGGGCTCCCAATGATTTGATTGTCAAATACTATGCTCAGCGAGCCACCGACGGCGGGCTGATTATTTCGGAAGGCCTCCCGCCGTCTCTAGAGGTATGTCCGTCCACGGCGGAAATGCTAGCCGGAACGAGCAGAAAGCAGAAGGTATTTTTGGCTGCAGGGAAACGGCATGCCAGGAGTCCCCGGTATCTTCCTCAAGGAGCAAGCCGCCGGGTGGAAAAAGGTCGTCGACGCCGTCCACGCCAAGAGCGGTTTCATCTACGCCCAGCTCTGGCACTCAGGGCGCGCCAACATCCCCCAACTGACGGGCACCCCCATCGTGGCCCCGTCCGCGGTTCCGTGGGACAACCCAGAAGAGTGTTTTTCGTACCCCGCGCCTCACACCACGGAGCCTGTCAAGATTGCCGATCATCCCCCAATTGAACTCACAGTCGATCATATCAAAAAGACCATCCAGGATTACTGCACCGCGGCCAAGGTTGCAATGGAAGCGGGGTTCGACGGCGTCGAGGTCCACGGTGGCAACGGCTACCTGCCAGAGCAGTTTCTTAGCTCCAACGCCAACCATCGCACCGATGAGTACGGTGGATCCCCAGAGAAGCGCTGTACCTTTGTCCTCGAACTGATGGATGAATTGGCTCGTGCCGTCGGTGAGGAAAACTTGGCCATCCGACTCTCCCCGTTTGGCCTCTTCAACCAAGCCCGCGGTGAGCAGCGCGTCGAGACTTGGGGCCATCTGTGCCGAGAGATGAAGAAGCAGCACCCCAACCTCTCCTACGTCAGCTTTGTCGAGCCTCGCTTCGAGCAGATCTTCTCCGAGGCCGAGAAGCAGGAGTTCCTCACCTCGTGGAGCCTGCCCAACGCGGACTTGTCCATGTTCCAATCCATCTTTGGCGACACGCCCTTCTTTTCTGCTGGTGGGTTTGATGATAAGAATTCGTGGGGTGTGCTGGAGTCTGGCAAATATGATGCATTGCTCTACGGGAGGTACTTCATAAGCAACCCTGACCTGGTTGAGAGGCTGCGATCCGGCATCCCGCTTGCGAAATACGATCGGTCTCGCTTTTACGGACCATTCGATGACTCGGCAATTGGGTACATGGACTATCCTGCACACAGTGCGCGTTCATGTAACTTTCTGTAGGCTCTTTAGATGGTGGTGACTTATTCGGCAACATTAATGGTAGATCATATTCAAATTATGTTTTCAGCCAGCACGTGCAGATTGACCAATTTGAGCATCCTCGGCTGCAATCCGTGGCCATCCATCCCTTGGTTGCTGTTTTTCCCTTTCCCTCGGGACACAAAAAGCAATCATTTTGTGTTGGCTGTGCTGTGCATATGCAGGGGCATCAGTCCTTGGTATAAATGCACCCTTGCGCCACACGCAAATCCACTCCTTTTCCGTTGTTAGAGCCGCAGTGTCACCTCGGTCCACAGCTGTCAAAGGGAAAGTCGACCGAATGGCCGATGTCGCCGTATTTCCGGTCCCACTTTCGCATTCACTATCAAGGTCATGTAAATGTTGATCCTCATCGAGAACGGCTGCTGTGTGGCATTGCATTTCGTCTTCTGCTCACCGATTAGCCTCTTGAAAACGATTCGCGTTAATCGTCCACGTCCATACGCTCTGTCCTCCTCGATTAATTTTAAAATTTAATATTCGTACTCGGGGACCTGCACCAACCCTCCGGTATCCATGTCGCGAAAGCCCCCGATCTAACGGTGCATATCGCCAGGGGGCTCCAGCTGCTAACTCACGCACTGATAAGTGTGCCGCAAGCCGTGCAACTCCTGTTCATCACTTCCAAGGCTGCTAGGCCGTTTTGTTTCGTGCGCCGTAAAAGTCCGGCCTGGACTTGGCGCTCGCGGGACGTTAGCTAAACGTGGCTTATGGCCACGTGGTGCTGGGGTAGGTAAATCGATCTACGAGACGAGTACTCCTGTTGGGGAATTCCGGGAAGGGCAGAATCCGTAATTAGGGCTACCCAGGAAATTAGTAAAACTCTGTTAGTTTGGCCCCCCGATATAGCCTCAGTATTCTCTTGAAAGCTCGACAAAACCACCAGTGTAGAGATCCGTGTTTCGAGCAAGCTAGAGAAGAACTTGGAGTTAGCCAAGACGTACAACTGGGGTTATTTATAGGCATGGGTGACAATCATTAAGTAAAGTCAACCGCGTGTCGTGGATCAAGTCTCGTCAATTGTTGCCAAGTAGACCTCTGTTTTTGCATGCAAACGATAAAATAGTGATGCATCAGAATACGTGGACATCGGATAAGCCCTGAAACTTTTGTTCTCGGTTATTCCTTTTCAGTTTCGTTCAACGGCCGAAGTACTCTCTGGGCCTGGTAGCTAATGCTCTGGAACTTTTAATCAGACTGTTCATCAAAGAAAATGTGACACCGGAATTGGTTTTTGGAATTTTATGTGACGGATACTCTCCCCGCCAGGCAGTCTTTCTATCAAATACAGACGATCAATGTCTCATGCACGGCCAGAACTGGTTCTTTGCAGACAGCTCCGGAGTGAGCAATCCACGTACAGGATAGGAAGGTTTCGATTAAGTAAATTGAAATGTTTAAACAAATTTCTATGATGTGATCCTTGTTTCTCTAAGGTGAGAATATTTCATTAGGTTTGAGGCTGCTTGTTGGCAATGTTCCCCAAACCCTTTGAGGGATGGTTTATTCAGGTCGCGCCATTTTAGTCACTTTAGAGTGATTGATCCAAAGTCTCATTTTACGCATATTAAACATCATTAAACCGGTGCTAAGAGCCAGACGTTCCTTGATAGTTCAATCATCATTCATTGCACATTTATCTAATATTCATGGTGCTATGTGCACTGTCCTCCCAAGTAGCCTAATCAAAATTGCAACAGTGCTTGAAAATGATTCGGTCTACAAGTTTGTCCTCTTAAATATGGATGTGCGTCTTGATGACTTTCTTGCCATCGCGGTAGTCATCCAACACCTCATTCACGTTCTCAGGAGTCAGGCCATCTTTGGTAACGAAGGCCAGCGGCTTGATCTTGCCCTCGACGAGATAGGTTGGAATGTTCTTCCAAAAGGGCTCTGCGAGCTTGGGTTTCACCTGAGAGGACCCAAAGACGTCAAGTATATCGAATCCGGCCTCCTTTCCTACCACCTTTGATGTATCGACAGGCCCAAGGGGAAGAAGTCTCGCCAGCGCACCGCGCTTGTGGCTGGACAAGGCGTTTAGCGTCAGAACTTGTCCGGGAGGGGGGTTGACGGCGTCGAAGGCGTAGATCAAGTCGTCTCCAACGACTGCTCGGATTCGCTCAAGCACAGCTTCGTCGCCGCCGAAGCGGTCCAGGACATGGGTGGCGCCATACGAGGTGAGCTCCTCCACTGGTCCGCCAACAACAACAATTTTGCCAATGCCAGCCAACTTGGCCAACTGTACAGCAAACTTGCCGGTGTTGGATCCGCCACCCACAATGAGAAGGGTGGTGTTCGCATAGTCAAAGTCCTTGGCCTCGGGTGACCATGGTGCGGGAATCTTGAGATCATCAAATATGCCTACGAGCGGCGCAACAGTATTGGTAGGGAGAGTAGCAGCCTCGTCATCCGAAACAGCGTCAGGGATCTTGGCCGAAGCCGCGACATCTGCGATGGCGTACTCCTGCAAGCCGTTTTCGAGGTAGCGGCCGCTGAAGTCGGCGTGTGATACGACGCGATCACCGACCGCGTATTCAGTTACACCATTTCCGAGCTTGGTGACGACACCCACAACGTCGTTGGTGATGAGTGCGGGGAGGTTGTCCTTTACAAAAAGGCCAAATCCTTGCGCCTTTTGATCGTGTGGGTTGATTCCGGCAACCGAGACCCTGATTTGAACTTGGTTGTCACCCGGTTGAGGGATCGGGTGGCTCGTGGTGAGCTCGAGGGGTTTACCGATCTCGGTGATCTGAAGGGCTTTTTGAGTTGCGACCATGATGAAGTAATTGAGAATTCGTATCTTGTTGTGTCGTAGTCTGTGTGTTCTAGTCTGAAAGATTAACGGATTGGCGATTATATATCGCTCTGTTAGTGGTAGCCGGCGGGACTCGGTGCCCGAAATATTTTGCTGTCGGCGTCCGAAAAATTCCACGGAGCCATCAGGTTGGCATCATTTGTCAGCATGCGCGGCATCACCGGAGTACCTATTTGAAATGGCGTGAACTAGGCATATGGATGCCGAAATTTACAGGGGATTTCGAAATTCATAGGCGTTGCGTGATATATCACAATCATTGCTCAATGCACTCCGTAGTGGTTGCGCATCCATCACTTGACGCGCCACATTGAACCAAATCCGCATAAGCGATGATGTCGGCATGCATCGATGGCAACCCGTCAACGAATCGATAAGGGTGGATAAGGAATGCATCTCTACCGTCAATAGGGTCGCCATCTTGGCAAAAACAGCGAAAATTGACATTCGGCAGCACTCAAAATCAGGCGTCTGACCTCGCCGCTCCTGATGAGCGCCAGCAGTGGGGGCAATCATGAGGTAAGATTTCTGGAAGCTTGCTTTCTGGATTCCTCTACTTCTAGGCTTCCCAATCGGAAAGGGGAACCGATTTAGAAAGCTTATGCAGCTGGGTCAGGCACCGCAACATCGGGATTTAAGGAAGTCAGCATCTTTATTCCACCTGTTTCGCTGCCACGTTGCGATACCCACAGCCATTCACTTTGCCTATTTCATCATACGACCGGAGTCATATTGCTCGTGCGATATGACAACACGTGCATGCTATTGCATCTTGGCGAGACATCCGTTACTTCCGAAGACGCGAAGCACTGCTCTACCTGCCTGAGCTTTGCCATTTTTGAGGAAGCATTCAAACCTGTAAGCACCTTCAAGTAGGTGGTTGTGAAGCCAACCAAAAGATGCAAGGATCTTGATTTATTTCGCAATGCTGCCGACATCAGGTCAGCGGCTTGGTGGGGTTCATCCGTCTTTGTTGAGAAGTACCATTCAATGCAACCTCGTCTCAACGGAACATGACTAACAATGCCGAAAGGTTTCATTATTTTAATGCAGCATGCGCCTGCTATGCGCTTGATTCGGTTCCCAATCTGCCTTCAATAGTTTCGAATTGGCGGACGATGGTGATGACGAATTGTCGCTGACTCAAGTTGGCTATTGAGATTGGGTGGTACGTCATGAATAAACAGGAGCAAGATCACCACGACAAGGTCTTGTTGCATAGGGATATCATGGGCATACTTGCTCACTGATCTTTCTGTTTCACTTGCTCAGACTTCGACCTCCTATCCTTGCAATTTGGAGAGGTTCACCTGCCAGTGGGCATTTCACGTCTTCATTGCGTGTGCGGGGAATATCGCATGGCCGCAAATTTTCCTGCACATGCGTGGTTGGTGACAGTTCAGCCCGTTATGCGGCCGTTCGGCGATTGAGCCACATGGCCCAGTTGGATTGGCAGCAAGCGCCCGTCGTCCAGATGACTGGAGATGAGCTGTTCATTTGATTCAGCTCATCCCTGAGGGCTGAAACATAACTAAACAATGAATGGCGCTAATTTAGCAAATGATAATAATCAAGATGGTTCTTGCGAAAAATGACGATCTTTTGGATGAAAAAGAGACTTGGTCGCGCGTACCAAGCTGCGGCTTCGCAAGGTGGAATCCTTGGCCCCCAACCTTGGGCTGAAAATGCATCTGGGGATGCGGAGTCGTGATGACTTCTAACGGGAAGGAAACAGCTTCAGGAATTTACAACAACCAGTATCGCCCGATGCTAGAAAACGCGCCTTTCATGTCGGAGCACCGTGGCTCTGACCGTGATCAGTACCCCAAAGAGAGACCGGCAGTCGTGGACGCTGCAAACCGGGACGTACGACGACCGTTTTGGCTTGGAAAGGTGCCACTGGCAGCCTTCTTTTTGCTTTTTATCGCCTGCGCCCTTTCTTTCACCGTTCTGCAGCGGACTGCTCCATCACAAAATGGACTACGGCTGGCCACCCCTTCGGGTAAGTACTCGTGGACTTATGGCCCTATAGCAATTCTGGTTGTCATTTTGAGCTTCTGATGGCGTTAGGACTACCACTACAAAACAGCGCAGCGGCGGCGGGGGTCTCTCCTTTCTAAGGGACAAGTCTTTTCCAAGCCACAAAGGCGTGGCACTACTCAGCGGTTGCCAGCATCGCCGATTTCTTTGTCTTGAAGTTGACTATACTTGTCTCTACGGTCCTCTTTACCATTGGGCCGTCCTCGGAACCTGGAACCTCCAGCATTTGGTACCCGATCGTCTTTGGGGCGGAAAATGCATGGAATTCGGTGAGACGCGAGCCTAGCACCAAGGTTATGATGGATCAAAGTGTCTTTTGTTATGGCCTAGATAAGCTGGCGTGGGCATGTCTAGCGAGGCTTAAAAACGAAACGGCCAAGGAAAGTGGATGGGAAACTCAAAACGAACTTTTCACACAGAAGTTTAGCTCATCAGCGTCGAGCTTCAATGTCATATTCATACAAGCTGCAGTGGATGTATTCGTTCCAAAAATTACATGCGATGGCGCTAAGTTCTTAGTGAGCGGGAGCGGTGAAAAACGTGCTATGTTGTTCCTGAATTATTCATGCACCTCATCTTCGTGTTCGCCCGATGGGCTACCAGCGCCTGCATGTCCCAAAGACGAGAAGATGGACCATGGCGGGCCCTCTAATTGCACGGAAAACGCTCTCAGCTACACAATGCACTCTGTGAACTTCTCTTTAAATGCAACTGGCGACATCTACAATTATCCTGTCTATCCGAACAACGGCGAAAACTGTACCACTTGGCCGGATGGCATCAGGCCGTATGATATCTGATATTCTGTTGCGGCCGCACCAGGTGGAGAATCAGGCGATGGAAGGCGAGCGTAGGGGTTGCAGCCATTGTTTTTGGCTGACAAGCAGCTTAAGGGTGTGTGTGTGTGTCTGTCTGTCTGTGGTGACAGCCAAGTGGGCAGGCTGCTGTGGTCGTGTGCAGGGATGATGGAGAGGGAAAGAGGCTATGCCGGTCTTGGCAGGCATTTTAGATTGGTGGTCATCTTGAAGGTTTTCCCAAAAGGTTATCTCTGATGTGTTGTATGAGGCTATTGGATATACTGTGTGCAAAAGGCTATTGGGTATTACAGCCTAACTGGTCTGAGCCTGCTGTGTAAAGCTTATTGTATTGACTTGGGCCATATTGGATCTCAAGGATGACAGCGATGATGCTGTTGCGGCCGCAGGATTAAAAATCAAATTCGACGAGACCCACCGCATCCGATAGATACGCCTCGATCGATCCGCAGCTATGATTTGCAAAGTATCGTACGGGGTGGGCTCCCGCAATGCTTGGTTCTATTGCTGCGACTGCTATCATACTTGTCAACAGTCCATCCCTGCAAACTTTGTTGGAGGGTACAGGGCATTACAGATGAAGCAGAATCAGACGGAAGGTTGGAGGCGGTCATGTCAAGGCAAACGACGACGAAAAAGGACTTCCCCTCAAGGTATTGGATGATTCTGCCCCGGCTACGCCGCGGGCCCAGAAAAAGTCAACAAAGGATCCATGGTTACCTCTCGCGGCTTGTATGCCAATGCTTGCCACGACTTTCGCAACTCCTCTCCTTGTTTTCGCCGCGTTGGAGTTTTTCTACCAGATTTTCAACAAGAGAGACAGCTCGGTGGACTTGAATGGCAACGGATTGACCACGCTAGCTTACGTGGTCCGAATTTCATCCAAGTTGATCGTCTTCATCGTCACCACAATGTTTGACAGCCTCGACTTTACAATAACGATACTCCCGCCTTATAGCAGTCTAAGATCAGGAAGTGTTCGCACGGAGAGCAGTATTTTGTTCCATCTCCTTTCCGTGTCGCCGTTCTTAGTCCTGCCCAAGTCCATCACCATGCGACAGTTTGGAGTCGCGGCCCCCAGTTTTGCCGTGTTTCTAGGCAGTTTCCTCACCAGTATAGTCTTAGGACTACGGGTATTTACCGATCCTGTGTTGATAGCGCGTGCTTCAACGGCCACGTTGACTAACTGGGATGCATCGTGGTTGAACAGCAGTCTCGATGACGGAGGTGCTGCCATTACATTGAACATCATCCGCCATGGAGGCGCTAGCACGACGATGGGGATTTGGAACAATACCGTGGTTCCGAAAGTGACCATGCCAAAATCCGGTTTTTGATGCGGCGTCCGCGAACAGCTGTCACACTGACAGAATTGGGGCACTTCGGCCCATGCTGAATTGCACAATCGTGCGCCAAAAAAAACATCGTAAAATTAATGGCAGCACAGTAGACCGATACATAGGAACTAAAAACGCTACGATCACGGTAAATGTAAATACCCCCATTCCATCATCTTGCATGGAAAAGTGGAACACCGGGAACCTCGTCTTAGTTTCACCGCAACCACGTGGTACTTTGTGTGGGTGGGCCAATATGTCGATCTCGACATGGCCGCGGGCCAGGTATCGGCGGCATGCCCATCGGTCGGCGTGATTTTTTGGGACACATCAAAGCCGACGATAAAGCTTCGCAGAACATCACAGCTCTGGTATGTTCTTAGACAATCGAGCAGCTGCCCGTGAATGCTACGTTCAAACGCGATCCGGCAACCAAAGGATTCAGCACCGAGCAGCTGCCACTAACAGCGCCGGGAAAGGCCTGGATCTGGCGCAATGGAACGGCTCGATCAACGACGCTTAGACTTAAGCTAGAGGACTTCATGAAGTCCGATCTAGCGCCTTTTGTAACTGACAGAACCACTACAGTGCACGACTCTTTCTTCAATCACTTGTTGCTTGGCCCCGACGGCTACCCACATGAAGAGCTGCTAGGCCCCGATAATACTGAGATGCTGATAAACGCTGCAAAAAGAAATTATCAAGAGTACATCCCCAATTGTCACACACACAAATTTGTATTGATTGTGCTTTTGAGTTCTGGATTTATTAATTTTCTTATTGCTTTTATTAGTTTTTTGAACTATCTTTTGCTATATTTGCCTTACTATTAGCTATACTAGATTAGGTTTAGATTTCTTAATATCTTTTTTATTTAATTATTATACTAAATATTAATAATTTTTTTAAAGAAAATCTTTTTATTTTTAATTATTTTATTAAATTTATTATTTAATATTATTATTATTTCTTAAAAATAATTATATTATGTTTTAATAAAGATTTTTATTAAATAGCTAATAAGCTATTATTTATATAAGATTTAAAATTCTAAGCTAATATATTATGACCCAGACTTTGTCCTGGCTGGCTACCCTATAATGCCCTGGCAAAAGTTTAGTATGGCCTATATAGCTAAATACTTAATTATCTATAAGGTATTTAGTTAATAAAAGTTAGATCTACTTTATTTAGCTATATAAAAAGGACCTATCCTAATTAATAAGGATTATAGATTAAGAATAGTATAGCTTAGTATTAAGACTATAGATATTCTAAGGGCTTATATAAAATATTATATATATAAGACTATAGGAATTATTATTATTTAGGATATAATTTAGCTCTTAATATAACTTAATTATTATTAATTAATTTATTTATTTAATTAATTTATTATTAGATATAATATCTTTTATTTATTTATATTACTTAATTTAATATACCTAATTCTATTTATAAATAAACCCTTTTAATAATATAATATTATTTTATTTTTTAGCCTTTAAGTAATATCTATTTATTTATAGCCTAATTAATAAGATTTTATTATTTTTTAGTTTATCTTATTAATTTAAACCTAGCTATTATATATTAAGAGCTTTTATTTAAAGGATTATTTATATTAATTCTAAGTAATATTATTAT